>OY783195.1:7861592-8228814 GCA_963678675.1 Xiphydria camelus | reverse complement strand
AGAGAGAGAGAGAGAGAGAGAGAGAGAGAGAGAGAGAGAGAGAGAGAGACCTCCGTTCGGAGCGTGGTTGTATCTGTGGGAATGGGTATAGGGGGATGTCTGATTTTGGGGAGCATTCGAATAGTGGGGTGAGGCACTTTGTGTTTCTTTAATTGGTACTCAGTGGGAGATCTATGCGAAGGAAATGGGGGGTTATCAAGGGTTGATATTTTTAACGACAGTTTCCAACCTTCTTAGTAGTCCAGTAAAGATATCATTTTTCAAAGAAATAATTTCCGGCAAGCTAATTTTTCAGGGTCGATGGAGAGGTGTCTCCCGAGTATCCAACCAAAAAATCACCCTCCGCACCTCTTGCAAAGTGTTGCAAATAGGGTGGCTTTTGTTTTTGTTTTTTATTTTTTGAAAAAAATTTTTTTTTAGCTTGTACATAATAATATTCTCTACAACTTTGCCTAATAACATTTTTTGATAACTTTGACTTTTGACCGACCAAGCCTGGCCGAAGGTAAATTTCAAGGTCCCTGCAAATGTGGGGTAATGCGCGGGACATACTGTATAATGGGCGCTGGACCGTCAAAAATCAAAGTTATCAAAAAATTTTATTAGACAAAGTTGTAGAGTATATTATTATGTACAAGCTGAAAAAAAATTTTTTTCAAAAAAATAAAAACAAACAAAAACCACCCTATTTGCAACACTTTGCCAAGGGTGCGGAGGGTGACTTTTTGTTTGGATACTCGGAAGACACCCCTCCATTGACCCTGAAAAAATCAGCTTGCCGGAAATTATTTTTTTGCACCCCTATAAAGAAGGTCTACTTTTACTGGACTATAGCTCGAGTCCCGCCTCCTCTTTGCCAATGGGAATGGCTTTGAATAATCGGATTCTTCTTCCTCTACATTTCTTAACTAACACGTTTTCAGCTTTAAAACTTCAAAAGTTATGAACAATCAAATATCGCATGGACTGCTGCTTTTATTGCACATAATCACCGCTTCCAGTAAGAATTTCCAATAAATAGACGCGTCTTTCTGAATGTAACGTAGCCTTCCAGGCACACGGACGTTTAATACGAAAATTGAATTCAAGTCGAACATGCAATTGCGTGGACAATCGTCTTTATCATCATTTATCATCGTTGGCTCAGTCTTTCCACCGCGTGCGACCGGCCAGAATCGAACGAACAAGTTCTCCTGGAACGTTCCTCGAAGCCGCGCTTCGGCAAATAAGAAAACCTGGATCACCGATGAATAATAGCGACGAGAGGAGATATTTGTTACCACGGCCGGAATAGTCGTCCGTGCGCGCGCGCGAGAGAGAGTCCCACCGTAAATAAGGAATATGTATAACGCGCGCGCGGACCAGCGCGCATCACTTCCGTGATCGTAAAGATTAATAATAATACAAACAAAAGAGAAGCGAGGGATACCCGCCGGCACTCCCAGAGCTGTAAATTAGCCCGTGGATTATTCTTTCAGGACGGAATTTAATATCTCCCGGACCCACGCTGCGTCCGAGAGATAAAAATTATGCGCGCACGCGGGGCCTTCGTAACAAGTATAATTATCATCGCCGACTTGTTCTAAGCCATCGGACTCCACCTCCGGCCGCCGCCATCGTACGTCTGTCTTCTCGTTTAGAAAGTCGGGAGGGCTCGGGCGAAAGGAAATTTGTTCGGGGCGCGTGTGTCTCTTGGTTCAGTGGAGGTCGAGTTATCCTTCTGCGGCGATAACGATAATCGATAAGGGATTTAGATTTCGTTGATTTTGCCGCGGATTCTATAACTATTTATACTGAGAGAAAAGTTGATAGTAAAATTAACCATAATCGCAAGGTTGAATATTCCTGGTTGCTAGCCTACCATATTTATAATTAATCAGATCACGAATCCTAGTGGAAATAATTTGTATTGCATGATTATAATATCAAGGTTGTAGTTTATAATAGCCATGCATCATAGTTGACCACAAAAGTAGATAAATAATATTACTGCATGATAGTGTCAAATATAAACAAAGATTGGGGACATCAATCGGCCATGCTGCAAGAATCGAAATCTCACTGTTTAGAACAACTATATAATTATGGTTGGCGTCAAAATCGACCACGATTTCTAGTTAAATAATAGTTCTTTCAACCAGACTTCTCTGAGTCTAGAAGAATCAATGAACTTTTATTGTTTGAGAGTGAAGAACCCGATGAAGTCTGGGTTCCTTTCTACTTTCAGACCTCGTCTACGGTAGATACCGTGCAAGTCACGCGGCAAATCGAAATCGCTTTACCGCTGCAGAAACGAGTTCCATTTTTAGCTCTGGGGAATAATAATTTACCCGGAACGCGCGCCTCGAGGTCCTTCGCGGAAATAACAATTCGCGCGGAGGGACGTTTATATCGAGGCGATACGGTAAATTTGGATCGTTTTACACTCGCGGGTATGAATTGCGACACTCCCTGCCGTTCGAGTAACGGCCCGCCTTTTTCTGCTCCGTTGAGTCGCGCAGGCAAATTAGTCGACCACCATTTCGTGGCCCAATTTTCTAATCCGCGGGGGGTCCGCGACAAAATCCGTCGCACAATGACGCCCCTGCCGACGCGATCGATTGTCTTCTTCTTCGTCTTTCTTTTTGGTCCTCCTCTTCCATCGGTCTTTCCACATCCCCTGACTTTTTTCCTCCTGAATACGTATAAAGTCTCCGCTCGATTTGGGAGTCGACGTCGAACGCGGGAGATGTTTTACATTAGCATTGGGGAAACACTTTTCTTCGACTCACGGTGGAATTACGCTGCACGTACTTTTGGTGCCTCTTCTCCTTTTTCACTCAGGGAATACGTGATTTCTTGATAGGACGACGAGGGAAGAACGGGAAGAGGCTTTTGGTATTGATGTTTTTTATCACGTTTCTTGTGTGCAGTTACATGTATAAAGACCGCGATGAAATTTCTTGGATTCGGAGCGATGAACGTTTTTCTTTTCGAGAATGGTACTTAATAAATCATCTATTCGATTTAAATAAGCATAGTGGTCGGGTTATAAAATAAAACTTTGATCACAAAATCAATTTTTCTTTCAATAATACAAGTGTTTATTGGATAGAAAAGCGTGGTACTACTGCGATCAGCTTCGACAATGATTATCTCGTTACCAATCTGTTTTTGGTCCATATTGGTTAATTCTTTCTTGTAGATCAAAATGTGATCTTCAAAAAATTATTAACCCTCTTAATTCAAAAGTTTATAGTTGACGAGATAATAGCAGCCGAAGCTTGCGCCCAAAGAAATATTTCACTCGAAGCTAAGAAACTCTTTATCCATGACTTCATTCTTATTTCTTGCTTGAGAATTAATAGGATCTAAAAATGGGACGTAACGAGGTTCAATCAACCTTGCGAAATGACAGGAAAATTTGTCCCCGGTAGACGAAATCGAAAGGAAACGTACGTCGACCAAACAAAAATGACGCTTAGTGCCCGGGGCGTACCGATCTTCACGCCAGCTCGACGTGATCCCGCGTTGAAGAAGTGACATTTATTTCTCGCGCGCGGACAGTTCGAAAACACGGCGAGGAGGGGGTGGAAAAAAATCGAGATCAACGCGAACGACGTCGACATAAGAAAGACGAGTCCGGATAACTGGACGGCGAGTTTCATTCATAACGACAACGTCCGAGGCAGTTTGGTCGATTCCACCGGCGCGTCCGCTCGATCGATTCGATTCGAATTTCACGCTTCGAGGACCCAGGCCCCCTCGCTTCTCTTCGCGACGATCTCCTCGACCAACGACCGGGCGCGAATTGCTCGGTTCCAGGGGAAGCGAAGAAATAATAGCAGCCGCGTGTCAGGTACGCTTCAGGCTCGAATTTCCCGGCTGTTTAGGCACTCCGTTCGGGAAGACTCGCCGAGCGATTCGGGATTGGAGATCTCCGGCGCGTTGGCGCGTCCTTTCGTGGGTAATTTTATGGTAACGTCGTGGTATGCGACCTCGCGCGTCCTCTTGGATTACCCGAGCGACACTCGATGAAAGCCGTTTCCAGGGTTTTTTGCCCCCTGTCACAGCGGGGAAATTATCTCAAATAACCTCGTCACTTTGAATATATTGAATACGTTGGGGGAGGGGGATGATGCGCTGTCTTGATCGGGTTCTAGTTCAGGTCGAACGACGAGCTAAGTTTCTTTGGGTGAAAACGAACTTGTAACTAACAAGGAAGCCGTCCCAGGTGTACCTCGCCGATTTCGTTCATTCTGATATATGTTATTCTACATCAAAATCTAAGATACGTTTTTTTATGCGCGGAAAAACATTTCTAGGGTGTGAAATTAACCCTCAAAGTTGACAACCGCTAGGAATGAGTACTAGTTTTCACATACTACACCCGGGCTCACGGAATCTGTCGCTGGTGACTTTTTTTAAATGTTATTTTTAAACGTACTAACCAATGATTAATCAATCCTCGTGCTTTCATTAACGAGAGTAGACGTCACCGTAGCTAATGAGGGCATGAGAATTAATTGTTCACTGGTTAGTACGTTTAAAAATAAGGTTTAAAAAAAGTCACCAGCGACAGATTCCGTGAGCACGGGTGTACATAAAAACTACACAAATCTACATAAAAAATGATGAAAAATGCAATTTACTAAATTTCTCGTTAGGGTAGATTATTATCCACTTGGTTTCATTTCAAAAGATCAATTGCAAGTATGTGAAAACTAGCACTCATTATTAGCAGTTGTCAACTTTGAGGGTTAATTTCACCCGCTAGAAATGTTTCTCCGCACATAAAAAAAAGACGTATCTCTTAAATTTTGATGTAGAGTAACACATACAGGGTGGACCAGATTAAACATCATTTTTTTTATATGTGATAGAACAACAAAAAAAAAGTATACTTTCATAAGAAAATTTTTTTCAAAAAATGTTTCCTAACAAAGATACAGGGTGTCACGAAAAAAAAATGGTTTTCTCATCATAACTTCTAAACTACTTGATCGATTTCCATGAAATTTCGCACACAGACTAATGTAGAACAGCTCTAAGTAATAATTAAATAATTTAAAAAATTCTCCAGTGGCGTAGATACTGGGGGCCGGTACCCCCCTTTCCCCATTCCCAATCTTCGGCACCACTGGATATTTTGCAAAAAAAATTTAATTATTGGATTCCCCGTTTAATTTAAAGAAAAAAATCACCCTTGCAAATTTTTGATTTGTGACTTCGTTTTTGAGATTTTTTTCTTTAAATTAAACGGGGAATCCAATAATTAAATTTTCTTTGCAAAATATCCAGTGGCGCCGAAAATTGGGAAGGGGGAAAGGGGTGTACCGGCCTCCAGTATCTACGCCACTGGAGAATTTTTTAAAATTACTTCATTATTACTTAGAGCTGTACGACATTAGCCTGCGTGTGAAATTTCATGGAAATCGATCCAGTGGCTTAGAAGTTATGATGAGAAAACCATTTTTTCTTTCGAAACGTTGACACCCTATGTTTTTGTTAGGAAACATTTTTGAAAAAAATTTTCTCATGAGAATCTATTTTATTTCGTTGCTCTGTCACATATCACAATTAATGGAATTCAACCTAGCTTTGGCCTGCTCGCAACCCTATAAATTAAAATAAATATATCAAAAACGAAGCCATAAATCAAAAATTTGCAAGGGTGATTTTTTTCTCTAAATTAAACGGGGAATCCAATAATTAAATTTTCTTTGCAAAACATCCAGTGGCGCCGAAGATTGGGAGGGGGAAAGGGGGGTACCGGCCCCTAGTATCTACGCCACTGGAGAATTTTTAAAAATTATTTAATTATTGTTTAGAGCTGTTCTACATTAGCCTGTGTGCGAAATTTCATGGAAATCGATCAAGTAGTTTAGAAGTTATGATGAGAAAACCATTTTTTTTCGAAACTTTGACACCCTGTATCTTTGTTAGGAAACATGTTTGAAAAAAATTTTCTTATGAAAGTACTTTTTTTGTTGTTCTATCACATATCAAAAAAATGACGTTTAACCTGGTCCACCCTGTATAAGAATGAACGAAATCGGCAAGGTACACCTGGGACGGTTTCCTTGTAAGATCGTAGTAGGAATCATCTCGAGGGAGGAAAGTTCTTTTTTTTGTCATTCTGGCAACACATGGCATGCGACGTTGTCGCACGTTGTCGCACGCGTTCAAACCAAATCGCGCCTTCTCCGTGCAACATCGTCGTATGCTACATATTGCCCCGGTGGAATCCCGGCTTTAAGGATTTTGTCCTAGTTGAATTCACTAGGGAAGCCGCCATGTTGTTTCCAAGATTTCAGATCTCTTCTTATTTCCAGATAACGAATATTTCGCTGATCCATACAGCAGAAATATAATATATCCTACAAATATTGTATAAATATTCGAGAACAGATATTGAATATTTGTGAGGCATCTGTTTATATTCAGACGATGTCCGTAACATATTTTCGAGATATTTGAATGGTCACTTTTATTTGTGAAGCAAATATTTTATAAACGTCATTCAAATATTCTACGAATATTTTAGCAATATTTCAGAAATGTCTACAGATGTGTAGATCGGTATCTACTGCAAACGACCTCTGCATTTTGTTACACACCTATGGATATTATTATTTTACTAGACCGATCAATTACTAATCAGATTCTGGAAGAAAAAATGGCGAAACTGTGTCTCACAATGTTTACTATTGCAAAGCACACGATAATTATTCTAATCAATTAACCTACTTCAATTTACAAATTGTAGGATTCGAGGGATTAGTCAAGTTTATTATTTCTACCGATCACAGGCACTAAAAATCGTTAATTGAAAGCGAGTCTATCAGAATATCGCTAGTGATCGGATATTAAGTAGGCAATATTTTCAAATATTCAAAGAAGATTTGAAATATTCACGAATATTTTCTGCTTAATATCTGATCACAAATATGCCAGCAATATCGTATACCTAGATATCCGGAATATTTTCAGACATTTTCAAATATCCTAACGATATTTACCAATATTCTCTGGTGTCTGTACCATGTTTTTTCCGATAAAGGAGATCTTAAAATTGTTACACGTGATCTTGGCTTTGTTAATACTGTATCTTCCTTTAATAAAAACAATTTTACGAAAAATTCCTAGCCCTCCCCGGAATGGACAAATCATTAATTACTGGACTACAATATTTTACCGTGAAAAACGAAGACCACGTGTAACAATTTGAAGATCTTCTTTACCGGAAATACCATATAGTTAGCCAGTGAAATCATTTTTATTTGGAAATAAGAAAGGATCTAAATCCTTACTAGCACCACCTGGGGCCTATAACACAAGCCATACAAGTGTAACAAGTGTAGGACTCATAAGAAATTCACTTGTAGTTACAAGTCCTTAAATATTCTGTAACACAAGCTTCACCGCGACACTTGTAGGAAATAGGGAAAGGTCCTACACAAGTGTATAACTAATAATTTACAAGACTTGTAGAATATGTAGAAGTCCGCTATATAAACCGGCCTACACACGGTGATGCAAAAAATTGCAATTTACCTTTCAGTTTCTACGGTTAGCGTGTCCCGGTAGCTGTCAATTCAGGAGATCAAAGCGTCTAATTTCGAAATCTTGAATTTGTGAATAATGGTGAGTAATTTGTAAAAGTAATAAGAAATAATCATACGGGTTTCTTCGATGAAATTCCCCCAGTGTTTAAAAACTCGAATGATTATTTCTTATCACTTCTACAAATTACTTACCATTATCCACAAATTTACGATTTCGAGATTAGACACTTTGATCTCCCGAACTGCCAGCTACCGGGAAAGCAGACGTTCGACATTTTTCGCTGTTTTTGCGAAAAACGCAGCGCACTCTTCTGAAACCAAATTTAATTATAAATGACTCCAGCGGCACCCGAGCAGTATACGTACCTACTTCAAAAACAAATGAATGACAGAGCTATCAGTTTTGTGACATTAACATTCGCATTTGCACGCACGCATTGGTTCTTCGTGCAAATGTGACAGTTAGTCCCGCCGCAAATTGAGCCCAGCCCACGCACGGCACACGCGCAGCCCACGCGTGCGTTACTTCTGTAAGACATGATTTCAAACGGAGTGTCGCATGTTGGACCCAGCTCTCCAATATGCGCCACTCCGTTCGAAATCATGTTTTACAGAAGTAACGCACGCGTGGGCTGCGCGTGTGCCGTGCGTGGGCTGTGCTTAATTTGCGGCGGGCCTTATGCAGGACCGTGTATGGGCCGGTTAAGCACCTAGGCAAGAAAGGACGGGTTTTCTCGATCCGACTTTCAAAATAGGTACTCAAGGATGTGTATCCTTTTTTCCCCTTTCTCCTCTAACTTTCACTAGGAACGGAGCTGTTATCGGGCCATTTTTACTGTATGCAATTTCGAGTTTCCTTCCCGAGCCCCACGTGCAGTGGGAGGGCTCGGTCCTTAATTGCTTTATGCCTCTTTGCACTGCGAACGCGTGTACATCGTTTCTGCTTTTTTCTCCCACTCCTAGTATTTCGACTAAAACACTTCCTAATACTGACACTTGTAGGAGATTCTACCCACGGTTTTAGTTAGGTGACAATTTTCTTACAATTGTAGTAAAATCGGTAACATAAACTTACAAGTGTTCACGTTGAGTTACAGAACAGCTCTACAAGTGTAGAAAATTCTCCGTAATTACAAGTTCGGCACATGTAGCTACAAGTTGCGGTGTGTTACAGAATTTTGACAAGTCTTTAGGTAAATTGTTACAATTGTAGTGCTTGTGTTATAGGGCCCTGATATTCATTATCCAGATAGACTCTGCATGTAAGAGTCTACGTAAAACATGGCGGTCTTACCAACTGAGTTCACCTCCCTATTTCTCTTCGCTCGTCAGAACGTCAAGGAATTTCGTCAGCAAGAAAATATTATGAACCAAGAATGTGATTCCGAGGAAAGGAAGATTTATAAGACACAGATCTAAATAGCGAAGAAACCACACGTGACTTCGTCCCACTACTTTCTCATCCATATCAGCGTGTCGAGCGGACAGCCGTCAGCCAGAAATCGTCATACGCACCCGGCTAGAGGAGGAAGACCTCCACCCCGAGGCTCGCGCTCGAACATAAATAATACGGAAACTGCATCTGTACACGTCGGGATTACCAGCAGTTAAACACGGCACCGCTGTGGCCGTTAAAGCTTTCCGATGGAAACAGCCGACTCTTTACGGCACCACTTCACGTTACTTGCCCATTATTAATTCCTACGTTGAAACCCGAAGAGCACTGCGGCGGAATGCTCCGCGGCGGCGGTGCGCGCAGCGTGGCGGATCCCCGTCGGTGATCTATGGAGCGAGTGAGATGTTTTGAGCGGCTATCCGTTTCCGATCTATCCGATCGTGGCCCGCGCTTAAACGATCGTTTCTTTTAATCGCTACCATCAATCCCCTTCGGGTGGAACACCCACGCACGACGCGTTCGTGACACCGGCGCGACGCTACCAATATCCGGTGGCTGGAGTGTTTTGCCTTTCTACATCCTATTATGATCTTTCGAAACGTACTGAGATAAACCAAATTTTATTTCATTGTATCGATATCGGGTATTTATTGCTCACGTCGGCCATTGGTCGAAAAAATCCTTTCATTCAAGATATTGTATTATAGTTGCACTGTTAATATCCATTGTATATTATACACGGTAAAAAAGTGTCTCATTAAATTCTTGCCAACCCAACACTTAACACATTTGTGCGCTACACCATCGATATGTACCTATATGAGGTAAGTGTCCCAATTCCTAACCAGTTAAGCCTAATTTCTAACCACTTATGTATTTAGTTCTATTAATAGATAAAAGTATAACATTGATGCATCTTCAATTAACAGAAATATATATCTAAATAATAAAGGATAATAAAGATATTCATGTGAATAGTCTACAATAAGTTAATAAAGAGATATTTGAGGATTTGGTTAGGAATTGGGACATTTACTTTAGTGCGATGCACATTACGTCGAGAGAAACGAAGCTCGCGAAGAACGATGTCGCCCTCTGACGTCACATCCTCCAGTTTTCGAACTGCACGCGCGCGCGCGCCACCGATCCTCGTGACCTCGTGACTCCGGGTCTCTTCGGAGGGGGCCTTGCCTTCGCCGCGCGGTGGTGCCTCGCCCTCGCTCCCTCCAGCGGCGCGCGCTCGTTGAATTAATTTGATAAGAGGAAAAAATATATATCGTTCCGTGAAAGAATTTTTGGGTCCGGTCGGCCACCCCCCACTGGCGCCCGCGGTCTCTGCGGCCATCAAGTAGAGATTCGAGTGCCCGCGGTACTAAATCATTAGCTATCCAAACATAGAGCGGACGGAGAACGGGGCCGCGCTCAAACGTTCGCCGCTGGGGTCCGCAGCGGGCCGTCGCGCGGGGCCCGCGCTCCGCAGGTTCGTCGTTACAACGCGAGATACCGATGCGGTTTGTAAGACATTTGTACCGGCGGACCGCTACGCTCCTGCCTTTTCGCGGCAGTCTCCTCGCACGGAGAAGTTTTCAGAGCCAGAAATAGTAGGTAATGAAAATTGATCAACTCTCGAAATGTTAGCGCCAAATGTCGAGCGTTATCGAATGACTGTTATGTACTTCACTGTATGAAAATTAATATAATTCTATATAAAACTTTTATCCAATACGTGATTATGAAAATGAATATATGCTTATATTCCCGTATACAATTTATATTTACTTTAATATAGGTAATACAATTATATCTAAAATTCAATAAATATTTTTAATAAATTTTAGAAGGAAATGTATTAATTTTCATAATTACATATATTGAATAAAAGCTTCAGATACTATTATATATTAAAAACACAAATTTTTCTTACGGTGCTTGTAACAACACGAGCAGCGGTTATCACTCGTGATAAGAAAGATAATAATTTTATCGCAGACGACGTGATATATTTATGCTAATCGTAAATCTTGCTGTAATAATTTGTCTCGACTTTTTAGCAAATTTAAAATTCCTGGTATACACTGTAAAAAAATGTGTACTAAACGTAATATAATTGTATACAGGGTGTCCAGAAATTGGTAGCCAGAAGTTTGTGGGCTGTATCCTTGGGAGAAAATAAAAATAAATTATCCTTGCAACATTTTCATTTAAGTGCAACGTATTCAAAATAAAATGTTGCAAATTTGCACCAATCAGAGAGCACTTTTGGCTGATCGCGTGTCCGTGAATTGCTAACAACTTTTTGCGGAATAATTCAAGCTTTACTAGATGCTGGATACTAATACCAATGACTTACACTCCGATTAGTGCAAAATAATATGCAACGTTCTACCTCGAATATGGTGCAATAAAACACGAATTTATGAAGGTTAATTCTTTTTTCCCTAAAGATAGCTACTGCCCACATATTTTTTACTATCAATTTCTGGACACCCTGTATAAAGCTTTTATCCAATACGTTTGATTATGAAAATTAATATAATCCGTTACGAAATTTTTAAGTACAATTTCATAAAGAAATATATTAATTTTCATAATTACACAGAAAGAAAAGAAGTGTTTGTAGCAACCATTTTTGTCATAATTATTCGAGTTTGGTAATCAGCACGAGTTCATTATAGTCATCACAATTATTGCTTAGTTTAGTCAACTAAAACATATTATAGTTCTGACAACTATAATGGACTAGTTTGAGTTACCAAACTCGAATAGTTGTGATAAAAATGCTTTGCCGCAACCACTTATTTTTGTTCCGTGTAGATACGTACATATGTATGAGAGAGAAGCTTTATATAAAAAAGTACATTGAAAATAAACGTTTTTTTAGCGTAACATTTTGATTTCTTCCAGTCCACATCCAAGCATAATTGCAGGCGAGAATATTGTTAACGTCCCAGTGAGAAATGGATCATCGATCGACGTCGATCGACATGGAAACGACATCATAGTGACGTCGATCGACATGGAAACGACATCATAGTGACGTCGATCGACGATCTATTTCTAATTGGGGTTGTATGGATGCGTTTAAATGCTTTTCAAGAACAAAAACAACAGTTGTTTCGACGAAAATGAATTCATGCTGATTACCAAACTCGAGAATAATTGTGACAAAAATGATTGCTGCAACCACTTATTTTCTTCCCGTGTAATTATGAAAATTAATTATGAAATGTTCCTCATAAATTTCGCTACGAATTATATTCATTTCCATAACCAACGTATTAATGGAAATTATTTCCCCTGACGAAAATCACGCCTTTCCGTTTCAGGACGTCGCGGCCCGCGGCTTAGATCTGCCGAAAGTCGACTGCGTGATCCAGTACACGGGACCGCTCTCGGCCCGCGATTACGTGCACCGAATCGGCAGAACTGCCCGTGCCGGCTCCTCGGGTACTGCCACGATCTTCCTTGCGCCCCCGGAGATCAAATTCGTGCGGATGCTGGAGTCGCGACGGATCCGCATCAAGCGCGAGGACATGGACGACGTGCTGGACAAGCTGCTGGGTCCGCTGTGCCGGCATAATACCGTCCAAGCGGCGGCGACCGCGCTGCAGAACGAGTTCGAAAATCTCGTCCTCGAGAGCGGGACGCTGCACGCGAAAGCCTGCAGGGGTAAGTTACACGCCACTCGAGGGGCGCGCGAACAACGCGATCGGAGTCGAGACGAGCCGACTCCGCACGGGGGGGGGGGGGGGGGGGTAAGCTAATTCCAGAAACACGGTGGCACACCCCGGTCGAATATAAAGTCACCCCACATATACGGGGAACGTTATGGGGTGTCTCACTCTCTCGCACCGTCTCTCCTCGTCGGCGTATTTACATAGTCTATGGGCGAGGAGGGATGATCTTGTTTGCCGCGCCATGGTTACTCTATTAGGGTCGTTACGGGGAGGAATTTATTTGCTGCAATAATAAATCCATTACGGAACTACTCGAATTCGTCCGCTGGGGTGAGCGCTCACCCCTGGATGAAGGATAATTTTTAGCTTCTTTCGTCGCTCGCTTCTACCTCTGCGGAGATCGAGGGAGAGAGAGAGGGGGGGAGGGGCGAGGTGTGCTTCGTTCGAGGAAAGTGAAACGGTGTTTTGCCCATTTTCTTCCGCCTTGCCGGGACGCACGGGAAAACGTTGGACGCATCTAGGGAAATCGCGGGCTCGTAAATCTTCTCTAAAAGGATTTCGAGCCGCGAGAACTTGTCCAGCGTCAACCGCAGCTTTTCACGAAGGTTAGCCGCGGTTTTCGAGCGGTTAGCGCAACCCCCCCTTCGAGTTGACTGACGGTACACAACTAACCACTTGACCGTTTCTCCGCGTGTACGCTGGGCGTGATTGATAGATTAATCGTCCCTATTGCGGCGACGATCTCGGGGCGGTTTTGCGTCGTGCGGAACGGCGGCGTGGAAAGCGCGGATTAGTTTGTTACGTTGTGTGTGTTTCGGGGATTGATGTTTTTCTGCATCTCGGAAATGAGAAATGGTCCTGCATTGCATTATGACCTATCAGTTCCTTGGCACTTAAAAGTTTTCCTCTGAGAATTGCTAAAATTTATGTTATCGATTAGGATGATTTTTTTTCTCAACATTTTCAGGAATATATTTTCGAACTTGAAGGAGAAATTGCAAAATTAGAAAATAGCAAATTAATTTTGCCACCTAAGCCTTTTCTTCTCGGCACTGTTATTTTACATTTTATAATTTCCATTTTGTATTTACAATCAGAAATCCTCAAATCCCGTTATACGCTTGAATATTCATCCCAGAACGTTGTAAAGTTCCAGTGAATCGTTTCACTAGTTAAAAATCACAATTTAGCAACCGAAATCTTTTTCTTAACTAAATGCATCTCTGAAATAATGTTTTTTGATACCAATTTAACACCCCAACATTTCGTAAATCGATGGAGAATCCTCACAGATTTTTCCGACGATATACATAAAAGTCAGTTGACAGAGTCTTCCAAGCTCGCAAAAGAATTTAGCAAGATCGAACGCTCGACCGTCGATCAATGAACGATTCATGTATTTCGCACCAAAAAGACTATCTATTTATTCGTACAATTAAAAGTCTCAAATTCGTACGACCGCAAGTGCGGTTACATCTGCCGACACAAAAAGTGCAGTGAGACCACCGTAAACGCTACAAACCATCCAGCCTCGTCCATATAATTACCGGCGCGTTATTTTTCCCCGCAAATATAGCGAGGAGCAGGTGCCTGCGCCCCAGCACGGAGCGGCGAGCAGTTTATTTCAACGTCCGCGAGCTCGCACAATGCGCGCGCGACGTACGTATACACTCGGGAAATTTATTTAATTCGTGACTAATGGGTGAGGGGGGGGGGGGGGGGAAAGGGAGAGAGGGAGAATGGCTAGTGTAGAGGAGAGAAGTGGAAATCTCGCTAATTCGTAACATTATCACCCCAATAGAGCTGAACGGCCCTCAATAGCGAGTACAGCTCCATAGAACACAACCCCCCGGGCTCCGACCCTCGCCACTCGCCACTAAGCTAAGGGATTCATCCACTTTATCCCGTATATATACGGCTCACACCCCTCCCCCTCTCAGCCGCGAACCACATATATTCCGTTTCCGCTAACTCTCCCCCTCGCGTTAATGCTCCCCGCGCTGCTGTAATCTTTTAACGCAATCGCGCGGCACCCTGAGTGGAAAATCCTCTGCTCCGATGATCTCGGCTCGGCTTCGGTTTAAGTTTTTTTATTTTTAAATTGTGCATTCGGTGTATCTAGGAGTTTTTCTTTCGTATTGCAATGATTGAATAAAACTGAGGATTGTTTTTTATGAATAGATATTGTCGAATTTTTTACATTAGGATCGAAGCGTGTATTGCTTATTTGAGAAGAATGGAAGTTGGAGGATGAAGAGTATTATGGAGAGTTTTACATAGAATGGACGAGAAATTTTTGCAAATCTTAGGCATAGGGTACAAGTGAGATAGACGTCCCGATTGAAGAGTAAGTTCTAAATTGATTATCTTGAAATCAATTGCTGATATCGGAGAAAAGTTTTAATAAAAAATGTTTATCTTTATCTTTACTCTATACCTAAAGAAGCAGCTTTACATTTCTCGCATATCTCCACTGCGTTTTGAGATAATTGCGTTCAAAGTTAAACAAAACCTCATACTTTTACTCTATATAAGACGACATCGCTTATTTGCTGCAATAGTGACATAGCACAAGATTGGAATTTTTTCAACAGATTACTTTAAAAGCTAAATTATTACCGGCAATTTTGTAAGAATATGGGCATCGCTCATTTACCGCGACAATGACGTAACTAAAAAATTACCAATACAATTCTTGATATCGTATTCTTACAAGTTTATGATAATTTATTGAAGGCTTATAAACTCATCTCCTGAAAGATTATTAGCTATCAGTTATGTCACCGTTGTAGCAAATAAGCGATAGCTCATTCTATTCTTAAAGAGAATTTTCTAGCTTCGAATTGGGATGCAGAAAAAGTAGTTCGATTTTCCACGAGATTTCTTTCTTTGCGACCATTAATTTCACAAGAACGATTCCCATTGAAAATATGACTCGCATCCTATCTATCTCGAAGTCCTTTAAATACGCAATATCATTATATACGTTATCTTCTGTCTTCGAAACTCTAGGCTCGATACGATCCTAGGAGAAAAAGTTCTACCTATATATAATTTGTATGTAGTCTATATCGCTGCTTTGCTTTTTGAGGGGCGCAACTAAAAAAATATCGTGTTTGCGTTTTGTGTAATAATCAGCTTCTTATACGTCAATGAGAATCAATTTTTTATGGCATTTTTACTTTTGTCACATTTTTAAAACTCGTCTCCTGTAAAATTATCATATTTCGAGTTATGCCCCTCTCAAAGCAAAGCAGCGATATGTGGATTTTGTCATATACGAATTATATGTGATTTCTATATTAACCATATAAGGACTATATTTTGATTTATGAATGTTTGTATAATCCATATAGAGTTCGTACGTGGTTAATATAGAAAAATCATAATATAATCCATATACATACGACCAAACCTATATATGGAACATATAGGTACAAAATATATAAAACTTTTCCACCCAGGATCGCCAGAAAAACTTCTCTGAAAACGAGTTACCAGCAGGAAAGGATTTAAAAAATGAATTACATTAAAAAAACGTTACGCCCTTTTTAGATAGGTCGGGGGAAGAAAAGATTTTGACAAATACAAAGTAGGTGCCTAAAGTCTCTTTTGTATACACGATCCCTCGAAAGTTTCCACCACAAAACTTTCCCGGTTCAGGTAAATCGCGAACGATCAAACGCGAGTTACGTCGAACGCGGTGCGCCGCGCGCGTTCCTCGTTTCCGTTGGGAAGGGGGGCGGTGGCGTTGGTGTTGGCTGCGCGCGGCGGCAGGCAGGGGGTAGGAGCCCCGACACAATCCAACCACTGAATGTGGCTTCCGCCAAAACCACTTACGCTTCGTGGCGAGAGACTCTTAACAATGCGATACAGGATACAAATACAATAAGACGCAGTTACATCACTTAGGAACAATGCCACCCCGCACAAGTCGGCTCCCGCCCTGGTCTCTCCCCTCCCCTTGCCCTTCCATCTTCGCACGAGATTTATGCGCTAAATGTAGAAAAATATTTCTCCCTTTTCTCTGCGCCGCGCGGGCGGGCGGGCGGGCGGGGCGCGTTATCTTCCGGTGCCCTGAGCGACAGCCGACGCCGCGGCGGATCGCGCGCGGAAACGTACTTGGTAGTCGCGGAGCCGCCGGTGGTAATGGCAGTCGCGGGGGGAGAGAAATGACGGGGAGCATCTTGAAGTTGGGAGAAAGTTGACGGAGTTTTTCGACGTGGGGGTTGTTCAGTTCTTTTTTTAAGGTTGATTGCGGGGTATAGTAGGGTGGGATATAATTGCGGTCACGTGTCAGTAGGGTTGAAATTGTTTGGGGAGAATTCGACTTTGTATTTGTTATGTGGTATCGACGGCCCGATTGCCTCCGATTCTTCGATTTAATATATTTTTGATGTTCATTTTTCTATATTTATAAGGGGCTTTTCAGGCGCTGTGTTAGGAATCTTATGAAAACGCTAACTGCCTGTGTAGAATAAAAAAGTGGGATAAGCGCGTTAATTTAACATTTTTTGTTAACTTAATACTAAGAAAGTTAAATTAATATAAAAGATCGTACGGAATAAGTGGAAACCGTAACATTTACAACGGTTTATGATAGATTTCGGGATGGGGTCAATTTACTGTTACAATAATCACAATTGCTGTAAAAATTACAGCCTTGCTTGTAACTTTATAAGTATTATTAGGATTTTTACTAAAATCGCAGTTATCGTGACAATAAATTTACCCTGTCCCGAAATGTATCACAAACCGTTGTAAATATTAGGGCTTATTTCTTTCCGTGTAATTAATTTTTTGACATACAAAAACAGGTGGATCGGTTTTAACATAAAATTTGTGTGTACATATATCTTCAATTTATGTAAATCTTCAAAACGAAACACGGAGTTATTTCAAGAGAATCACGATTTTTTAAAAATAGCGCTTCGCACATACATACGTTGCGCTCATTTCGTCGTTGTTTCGCATAGTGGAATCAATCTAGACTTCGTACAAGAAGTTGGGCTTCAGGGCATGAAAATTACACCAATCGATAGCTGGAGGTCCCAATATTGACATATCAAAATGTATCATCTGTCAATTCTCGGGAAAATTTATAATTAATTAAAAACTATCGAAGTTTTGGCCCTAAGCCACTTCAATCATTCATTTCTCCTATATTATTTACTCAATCAAAAAAATTAAGCTACCAATTTGTAGCGGGGAAAATTTACTATAAAATTGATGCGAGAACCTACATGACAAAATGTACGGTTAATTTATAATCATTTTTTGAAAGTCCCGATGTACGAAAGTAATTTCTGAGCATGTTTCGCCAAGCAATCAGCTGTTCCCATGGCGACCACGTGATACGCGCCATGCGCAGCTTATTGTACTTTTGTACACCGGGACTTTCAAAATATTATTATAAATTAACCATGCATTTTGTCATGTACGTTCTCGCATCAATTTTATAGTAAATTTTCCCAGCTACAAATTGGTAGCTTCATTTTTTTGATTGAGTAAATAATATAGGAGAAATGAATGGTTAAAGTGGTTTAGGGCCAAAACTTCGATAGTTTTTAATTAATTATAAATTTTCCCGGGAATTGACAGATGATACATTTTGATATGTTAATATTGAGACCTCCAGCTATCGATTGGTCTAATTTTCATGCCCTGAAGCCCAACTTCTTGTACACCATATATCCAATGTCTAGATTGATTCCACTAGCAACCAATCTAAAATCTGGTCGTTTATTTCTCGAACCCCTAGAGAAACAGTTAGGCTCTCCAATGATATACCAATATACTCTTCATTCGTGCCAAAAATAGATAACGAGCTCGAAAATCAGTTATGAATCGAAAAAGGTACCTTCACGAAAAAAAGAAACCAGCAATTATGACTGCTTCATCCAGTAGGTATTGCTGAAATTCGAGCTCGTTCTCATGAATTTGTACAGAGGAGACATTTTTATTTACTGTTGTAAGCAATGCATAGAACAGTTTCCTCTGTACAAATTCTTGAAAACGAGCTTGAGCTTAGCGCTATTGGATGAAGCAGTAAAAATTGCTGGCTTTTTTCCGTGTTCATACCGCACTGACATCTCGCGCGAGTCTTCGCGGTGCAGCCGATCGGCTTTCGCGCGTTTTCCCTGGCATCCTTCGTACGGCGGCGACGCGCGGCGTCCGGCACATGCCGGGTTCTCTCAGAACCGGGGAACCCCCGGGTTTCTCACCCGCGCGGAAGTAGAGGGTGATTATTAGCCACAGCACTTGACTCTACCCCCGTTAATGCCCCTTAATAGCGCGCCGCGGGGTACACCGCCCCATAGAATATGTACCCTCGCGTGGAACTTAATGGAAGCGCGATTAATAAGGGCACGTACGTTGTATCCAATCGTTAGGTACGTGCTACCACGCGGAGACACGTGACCTTATTTACTACCGTGGCGCGTTTGTAAACTCGAATGATCTACTTTTTCTTTAGGACAGTTGACGAGACACATTTCTTGACGAATTTTAATTGACGAAAGACAATGAGAGGAAAGGATTTATTGTGAATAGCTGGGTGTTCTTTATTTCGCCTGTATGCGATTTTTTGGCATTGTTAGATTTCGAACGAATGTTGTTAATCTGTCTTATGGGACGTGTGATAAGGTGTTGCGGCGTGAAATATCGTTTCGAAGATGCACCTTTATTTCAGTGGGTTTGCGATTTCCCTATAATTTTGAAGTTCGCGTAGTACATTTGTGAAGTGATGGAATCGAAGAAATACACTGTAAGAAGAATTTATATTTTTAATATAATTTTATATAAAGCTTTTTTCCAATACATGTAACGAAGAACATTGATATATTAGGGGGTTGCATTGAAAGCCGCTGTATTTTTCTTGTTTTTGAAACATTACGTCGTAATAAAATGTGTGAATACCTCAATCGAAGTATTGTAAGCAAAGAAATCGAGATGATCAGGCGATTAGCAATGGCATTTTCGGTCAATTCATGTGGCAGCCACTATCCTTCTTTTTCAATCTTTCCCATTGCATGTTGACGTCATGAAATTGTAGATTCGTATCGACTTCAAGCTGTTGAGCCAATTCTTTGAGCGTTTGAGTAAGATTTTCTTCCAATAGAGCTTGCAGTTATTCATCTTCGAACTTGTTTGTTTAACTTGGCCGTTATATTTATCGTGAATATCAGTTTCCAGTTTTGAAGCGACAAACCAGTCTCTACATACTGTTTTTGATGGAGCAGGTTCAGCATAAGTGTGTACAAGTAATTGATGAGCTGCAGCAGCACTTTTTTAAAATCAAAGTAGTGTCGAAGTACACATCGAAAAAAACAACTTGTCGCGTTCCATTTTCTTTGGTTATAGACATAGACTTATATTAATCGAAAAAATGGCAATTTAATGACTGAATCTTAATGAGAAATGTCCATAATTTGTAGTGATACAAGAAGTATTAGTCGCTGCGCACGACATAAGTAGTTAGAGCCATCTACAAGAGAACAGCAGATTTCAATGCAACCTCCTAATACTTCATTATTGTGAACTTTATATACAATCATATTAAATTGAATATACATAAATTTCATAATGGAGTAGGTATATTAATTTTCATAATCACGTATTGAATAAAAGCTTTATATGCACTTATATTAAGTTTGATATAATTTTTTTACAGTGAACTTTTATTTCATTTCTGAAGAAACATGCCTAACTGATTTATATAGGTAAATATTTCATTTACGCTATGAATTATTATATAGTTTTTCATTTGCTCGATCCAGATTGTTTTTATTTTCTCTTAAGGAGGGACATAAGCTTTCTACCAAAAATTTCAACAATATAAGAACTTTATGAATTTTTGAAGATTACATGCTATGGGTAGTTCTAATCAAATCCCCAGAGTATGAATCATTTTTACCATCTAATTTTTTTTTATTCGTAAATGAAAAAAGTGGATTTTCACAGAGTCAAATGGGACGTCGTTAAAGAAATCCAATTTTGCTAATTCACAATATAAACATAAGTAAGACTGTCGTTATTTTGGATTGTACAGGATTTAATAATTTACTTGCGAAATTTAAGACACCTTGACCACACCAATCGTGAGTAATTTCAATAAATGCAGTGAAAAAATTTGAATTTTTTGAAGGTTGTGAGAAATACAGGTGAGACTTGGCACAGCGGCATGCAAGACTACTGCGCATGTGTCTGAGGTTGAAGCGGTTAGTTACAATTTTCAACAAATATTTTTCAAAAGTATCGTGTTCATAAAATTTTCATTTATTTTAATAAAAAAAGCACTAAAAAATTAACAATATGAAAATACGCCTTGATTGAAAATTCACAACACTTATGACACAACGCGTCACGTGTCATAACCTCTAACATCACCCGAGCGTACCAAAATGCGGATGTTTTTTCTGTCGATATCTGTGCGATTTTACCGACGAAAATAATACCAATTCCTGAAAGGAAAATGCGCTATTGCCAAGCCTATCTCGTAAATTAATATCAGTTTCATTAAATACCTAAATATCTAAAACTATTCATGAAATTCATTTTTATAAGACTATATAGTTTATAAAGGTCTTAAAGAAATTCAATAGTGTAGCATAATATTAGCATGGAAGGTTTTAGTTTAACTGATTTTTTTTTTGAAGTTACAATCCAATGTCGGCCCCTTTGATGTTTACCCCCACCATATAGCCTTTGAGAAAGCTTATGTCTCTCCTTAAGAGGCCGACACACCCCGTCTGGAAATGTAAAGCTATATTTTCAATATGGTGCATAAGAACCTTTTGCATTTTCGCCACCACACTTAAAAAACATAAATCTAGAGCCCTATAGAAAAAAAATATAATAATAATAAATTTCTGATTTTTCCAATTGATTACAACAAAAAAATTTATTTTTTTTTTCTATAGGGCCCTAGATTTATGTTTTTTAAGTGTGGTGGCGAAAATACGAAAGGTTCTTATGCACCATCTTGGAAATATTACTTTACAGCCGCGACAATTTTCGGGCATTTTTGTCGCAGCTGTAAGGTAATATTTCCAACGTGGTGCATAAGAACCTTTCGTATTTTCGCCACCACACTTAAAAAACATAAATCTAGGGCCCTATAGAAAAAAAAATAAATTTTGTTGTTGTAATCAATCGGCAAAATCAGAAATTTATTATTTATTTATTTTTTTTTCTATAGTGCTCTAGATTTATGTTTTTTAAGTGTGGTGGCGAAAATGCAAAAGGTTCTTATGCACCATGTTGAAAATATAGCTTTACATTTCCAGACGGGGTGTGTCGGCCTCTTAAGGGAAAGGTATAACTATTACCTCATTCTTTTAATTTTGACATTTTTTAAATATCTATATATTTATGAGAAGAAGCCATTCGAAAAAGAAGAAGCGCTCTCTAGAGGTTTAACTTTGTTTTATGAAAAGAATAACCTCCTAAGAGAGAGAAGTACTATTGCACAGCGTAAATTAGAGATACGGGTTTGTATGAGGAATAACATTTTTTATACCAATCATTTCCAGCTTACGTCTCATGGATACGATTCTACTCCAGCTATCCGCGCGACATGCGCGAGCTTTTCAACCGCAAGGAACTGCATTTAGGTCACTACGCGAAAAGCTTTGGTCTGCGAGATCCTCCTCAGAGGATCGGTGGTATTGGGAAGAGTCAGCGAAGCGAAGATCAGACCAAACGGCACAATAATCGACTGTCGAACGATCGGTGAGTGATGCAGATGACATTTTCTAAAAAATGTTGTTCTCTTTCTTTTCTTATTAAGCGTAAAAACTATTGTACATTGAATATCTTATTACAAAATTGCATTCTAATGTTCTTTCCCGAATTTTGATTCGGTATCAAGGAAGATTGATTAGTTGTGAAACTATGAAATCTCGAGCATCGTTGAAACAATAATAGTATAACGAAACGAAAAGTTACTAGGATCACTGTAAACAAATTTGTATTAAACTTAACCCTCTGGGGACCACCCTAGGTTTCTAGCAAACCATAGTAGACCCACGTATTAAAAAAATTTACGACTATTTAAGGGGACTACCGTATAAGGAGATTGTCCTCAGCGGCTTAATATAATTTTGTATAAAAAGCTTTTTATCCAATACGTGATTATGAAAATGATAATACTCCACAATGAAATCTATCTTCAATTTGATATAGTTATGTATAAAGTTTGACAAATATTTAATACAAATATCAAAAGGCAATATATTAACTTTCATAATTACATATAGGTACAGGGTGTATTAGTCAAGAAGGCTGAAACACAGGAGGAGTCTAATTCTGTTCAGAATTTATACACTCACCACACAATGGTATGACTTCTTACGATCTCCTCATTTTAACAAAGAGTTGACAACCGAGTGGATTCCAAGGAACGAAGATCGTAGGAAGTCATGTCAATGGTCAGTGTACTAATTCTGAATAGAATTAGCCTCCTTCTGTTTCACCCGTCTTAGCTATTACACCCTGTATAATAATTACATTGGATCAACGCTTTGTTTACAATTATATTTAAAAAATACACATTTTTTCGGTGGTATTTTCACTTCGTTTAGAAGTACATAGTCGATATTGCGTAACATCGAAGACGGTGAACATTTACGTGCGACGCATACACGAGCATACGAACGGCGCAATGACAAATCTATGCTACGGTACACTATAAAAAATTATCTTAAATTTATTATAATCGTAGGTACATGAAGTTTTCATCCATTACGTGGATTATGAAAATGAATGTACCTATTCCATTATGAAATTTGTATTACGTAGGGTAAAAGTGGGATAGATACCCTCCTACAAGGAAGAAAAATTTTTAAACAATATTCGTTGTTGTTAAAATGTAAATACATGGTCTATTTGCTAGAACGTAATAATTTCTATAATGGTGAACAAATTTGGATAAAAGACATTAAGATATCCAAAGAAATAAGGAATTCCGTTTTCGGCATTTTGAAGACTAGATGATCAAGTATTGAAATAGATTTCTATACTAGGGAGGATAGATGCCCTGGGTATCCGATGAGATGAAAAATTCATTTTGGGCGTAAGAAAAACAAATTTTATAATGAACATACCTAATATTTTACATATATTCTAAAATGCAAAAATAAACAAAGTACAATTATCAATAAATAGATAACCAGAAATAATTAAAAGTTCATTGCAGAACTGTTATTGTCCTGTCAACTCTGACGATTTTGCACATTCTTTTTGCTACTTTTCTGTTTCTTCTTCTTTCGACAATCATAAGTGCGCTTTCACATGGGACCGATGATCAGCGCTGACGATCAGGAGGGTCCATTATTTCAAATGTAGCTTTCACGTGAATGCGTACCGCCAGTCGACCGATTAAAAACGCTCGGGCCATCGGTTGGCCCGTGGCGTCTTCGATCGTCAGTTTGTCGTCAGAGCCATTCAACAAACGAAGCTGTTTACATACAAGCAGATCATCGGTCGCGTATAGAGGAATAGCGTTGTCGATTTTGCGATTTTTTTTTCGCCTCTCTATCAATCTTTTTACGCACAAAGCGACAACGACGCGATGCTCTTCACTTTCCAGATACATACTGATGACTGACCATACGTCTCATGTGATAAGCATTTGGATAGAACTGATGATCAGTTGCGACCGATCGTCAGCGCTGATCATCGGTCCCGTGTGAAAGCGCACTTACTGATAGTGTGAAAAACCCGTTTTCTATTTTCCACAGAAAGTTGATAATAACAAAAAAGTAAGTAATAACCGGTAGATTTGACACTGTATTATCTTCCGTGACTGCAAGAATATCAGTGTCGGTATGGAATATCGGATCGTTAATAAAATAGAGGTATTTACAGGGTGTTCCGCTCAGGATAGCAATAGTGGGTGTGGTCTAATTTGCCTATACTTGTTCCGCCGATCAATGATAGATTGACGGTATAAATATTGACTGACAGTTAGAACTTGGCTGTTAATTAATACTTATGCCGTCAATCCACCATTGGTCGGCGGGACAAGTATAGGCAAATTAGGCCACAACTGCCATGACTATCCTGAGCGGAACATCCCGTATATTCCTTCGCCAGTAGAGCATCTATCCTCCATTGCTTTAGGGCATCTATCCTCCAACGAAAGCCTAACGGTGGTGTAGTTATCCCCCTACAATTATTCTGAGGTGCAAGAGATTAAAATCAAATAGCAATTCTCAGTCTTCATGAGTTAACTCTATCAATCCACAAAAATTACTTTCTCGATGAATTTTTTCAAAGAATATTCTATAGACGTTATTTTAGCAGAGCCGCTTTCATCTGAAATTAACAACGAGCTGTGTTCTCCACTCGAAACTGTTATAAATACTGAATTAAGATAGTTGATGGGTAAATTTTGTATGTCTGTGTTCATGAATATATAAACTAATATAATAGAAATACCCCATTGCCTCAATCGCACCATCTATCCTCCAGGGGCATTTATCCTACGTTTACCCTATTGGGGTCAAGCTTTATATACAGTTGTATTAAATTTAATATAATTTTTTTTTCGGTATACTATTTGCAGTTTACGCGAAATTTTATTGGGTTTTACAGTAATTCTCCATGAAAAGTACGTATCTAGGTACTCAATTTATAGTTCAATATTCGGTTTTCAGTCATGCCATCCCCGTTTCGAATGGTCTCCGAAGTTCTCTCGATTCTAATTTCAACTGATTTTCTAGTAGAGGAAAGTCACCAAAGTCGGGCCCTCATTTACTTTTTGACATCTAAAAATTTTAGGAATCGACATATGGAAGTTACAATACCTGTATTGCAAATTGTAAACAATTGATTGTAACATACATTCGACACAAGTTTGAGACAAGACTTGTTTCTGAGAAATTTGGAAAAAACTTGCGACAAGCATTTTTCGGGTTCTGGAAAAAGGGCTCCTAAAATGGGCCCCCTACCTAAATACTTGGAAAAGATCAAAAGTGAGCGGAAATGAAACATTATTTTTTTTAATGTTTTTTTTATTTATCGAGCTTACCTTCTTTCCCGGAAAGGTGCGGAACGAGGTATTAACGACCTATGTTCACCGAAATATGTCGCTTCGCCGATGACGTGATTAATTATAGTCGGCGAGTTAATTATGAGTGATGCTATGAATCAACCTTCCGAATTCCGTCGCTCAACGCGACGGAACAATGATAATTTAGAGGAATTAAGCATAAAAAACAAGGAGCCCACATAATGAACAGAAAAAATAAGGGGCCCGACTTACGCACAATCGTTTTTGTTTATTTTGTGGTTACAGTTATTTTTTCGAGCAACCAACCACAGCTTCAACACCATAAACTGATCAATCATTCCATGCACTTCAAAAATACAAATAATTTGAATGGGCTACTGACGTATGTGGAGGATTTCGATTTTCGTTATATTTTCAGATTCCTTAGATCTGTAATATTGTATTACGAAGAAAAAAAGTACAATTATAGTGTGGAAGTACAAGAATTTTCACATTGAAAATGACTGTTATTATTTAAAACTGTAGCGCATTGACGTCACGGGGCGCATGCGCTGTAAGATGAATCACAGCTGACTACTTATTGGGTGCTTTCCATTTATGACACAAGTCGACACACTTCTCCTAGAACCACCAACTGATTGGCAGGCTCCAGCAGAAAGAACCAATGGTTTAATTTTGTGTCGACTCGTGTCAGTTAAATGGAAAGCACCCATTGTCACGCAGCTCGTATGGTTTCCGTTTAGCGGAATACCTATATCCATTGCCTCAGACAAATTTTTTTAGGCTAGCCGGGTGAGCCGTTTGAAGCGAGTTATTAATAGAGAACCACTGAAGTAGCAGTCGGAACGCATCGGTTCCCCACATTGGGAACCTCTGTTAAGGTGCGTATACATCTGCGAGCTCAGCGTGAGCTGAGCGGCGCCGAGCGACTCACGAGTCGCTCATGAGCCACTTGTTGAAATTAATGCTTCCCACTTGAGACTAACGCTTATTCGAAGGATCTCTGTTAAAAAACAGATACTGTGACTTGACCCCTCGCAATCCAGACCTGTAGACTAGGGCGACGTGTGAAAGAATACTTAAACCTAACATCTTCAGATAATATTAAATAAGTTTATTGAAGAGGTGACAAGGATTGATTTTTGTAATAACTTTCCTCAAATACACCAACATTAAAAAAGTACGTTATCTTTACGTCGTTCACCTGCGTTCTCACAATAGAAGTCAATGAATTTAATACTTGCATGTGCATTATAAAAGAGGAAAATGTATTTCATCAAAATTTTTAAGAGAAAAAACCCCTTCAATAAATAATATAAGGTGAATTGAAGTATCATAGTTTTTTGTACATTACAATTTTCAAGAAAATAATAGAATGAAAATGAAAACTACATAGAACAGTAGAAAACAATATTTATATATTACATTATTTATTCTAATTCCTTAATGTTAATATGATAAACCACATATAATTCATTATTGAGATTAATGTATATACAAGGTGTAATAAGACTGCTAATTGGGATGGCCTTTACATTATTTATTTGATGACATTTGTGGAAAAAGCCGGAGCTGTTGTATCTAAAATTATCAACTTCTGCTATGTATATACTGTCATTAACTAGCTTTCGAATGATAGCAAAGTATTCAAATCTACAGTGACAATTAGGTTGTTCACATCGACAATTACAATATTTGACGAAGCACCAAATCGAACCCATTTTGGTAACTCCATCATCATAATAGTTGCAAAAAGTATAGGACTACTTCATAGATCTGTTAAATAATGTTTTAAAAATTCGGTAATTATTTTCATTCGTCTCATAAGGAAGAAAATTATTAAGGCACTGCAACAATTTGAAGTAGCAAAATTAGCATTGTCTTCAGTGTCAAATGAATATAAAAATTTCGGCCTTTGCGTTCACCAGAAAAACCGACAGGAGACGGATCACCATGAGTGACTCGTGAGCCGCTCACAATGAGCCACGGGAGGCGGATCGCAGTGAGCGACTCACGAATGGCTCAAAGTCGTTAGTTCAGCGCTCTAAACCACGTCCCAATCAAGCGAGCGCGAGCCGCTCGGCTCGCAGATGTATCTGGCTGGTCGTTGGAAATTCCTTGGAAGCATTCATTTAAATGGACGGCTCACGCGCAGCTCACGAGTGACTCGTGAGCCGCTCGGCTCACGCTCAGCTCGCAGATGTATACGCGCCTTTAGATACCGCACTGACGTCACAGGCAATATGGGCGCGGAAACGAAAACTCCACTTTCAATAATTTTTTTCGAGCGAATAGGTGCACGGATCGCATTTTTTCAAAAACCATTCTTTTAGTTTCGTTCTCTTCTATTTAAAACGATTTTTATCAAAAAAATGCGTCAGTAGCCCATTACTTACCGGTCAAACTACGTCAACGATAAAACAAATACGAACGCACGAAAAAGTTTCCCACAACGGCAAGAAATTGTTTGAACTGTCAATTGTTAACCATGAAAGATTAAAACCGATGGTGGAGACATATGTCGGGGCGTATCCAAAACTATCACAAGCAGGTGACTTTGTGGGTATAGAGACCTACATATGAAAATAAAGAGAGGGGCCCGTTGATTATTACGGAAGCCAGGTGATATGGAATGAATTAAATAAAACACTGTGGTTGAGTGGAAGTGATAATTTTATTAATCAAACGCGACTAACGTCTTTACTCTTAGGAGAGCTCCGAGAGACTGACTCACAACGAAAAATTTCTAATGCACTTGGTCCTTAGTTCTTTCTTTCTCTCTCTCTCTCTCTCTCTAGGTGTATATCGTTTCATATAAACATTTATACGATATTTGAGAGCGGACCCTACGCGCTGCTTTCTTAAGAATAGTTTCGTCATGACATCATCAGTTCGCCTTACGTATCAGATTATTTAATAAATCTACTGAACTGATTTTTGCTAATACCAATAGGGCCCGCATAAAGACCGGGGCCCCGACTTTGGTGACTTTCCTCTACATCCGTGATGTCCACCCAAAGTCTTTAAAGCGTTTCCAACATCGCTATAGAGCATAGAGAGCTTCCAGCACAGAGAGCAGTTTAAGGAGGATCGTCAGAGAAATGACTTCTCAGAAACCGTAGTTGAAAATTTGTTAAAATACTTGTGAACTTATTTTAATAAGAGAAAAAAAATCAAACAATTTCACTTTATAGTTTTCTCGTAATTAATTTTCAAAACTTACGAGATTAGCATTGAGTCTTATGGGGAGCATGTTTCAAATGCACAGAATTTGCGATTTTCAATCGAAAAAAATTCTGAAAATTATGATATAAGTTTTAACACCACACGAACTTGTTTTTATTAAATTATAAAGAATTTTCACTCTACAGTTTTTTTTTAATATAAAGGAAAAACTGTCGAAAAATTGAAAAGTTTTCATGTAGTCGTCCGCCATATGCAGAAACGTGGCAACATCTCACTACGTGACGTCACAAGCTATTGGCACGAAGCGTGCTCTTTCTCACTAACCAGTTTTCCAACTTGAGATTGAGGTTATAAACAGACGTCATGAACCGCTTCAACGCGTTGTCCGTCGATAAGAATTCCGTTTAACCTACCGATTTGCTACCAACTTACGAATGTTGAAATGCTGTGTTGCCACGTTTTGTACACATTTTACATATTTAAAATAAATTAAGTTTGAAGTTATAAAATTGTTTTCGAATATTTATCTTATTTTTTAGGTTGAAAGTAACAAAAAGTAAAAAGAATTCAGCACCTATACTTATTATTGCAGTTTTGGTAAAACTTGAAATTTTACTATTTGAAATTGGCAACACACGTCGGTTTCTTTGTTCTTTTCCCCCTTCTACCTCACCCCGAAGAGCACTGACGATCCTCCTTAACAACAAATCAGTAGAACGCGTCGCATCGATGATCATTGATACCAGGAACTGCACGGTTACTAGTTCCGCGATAGACTCATCTGTCTATCCCGCGTCTGCCTTTTTTCAACAGTCGCGCCGTACCTCCCCTCTGCGCCAATCTCCCTATAATTCCCAGGTACTTTTCCGCGCGGCGCGCCGAAACACAGCCACGTTTCGTCAGAAACGCGCAGCGGTCTGTCCGCCTCCCACCGATACCACAGGCGCGGATATTAATCGCGGATTTACGCGTCGCTTGCCAACCTAACCGCAGAGAGGACCGCCGCAGTCGCCGCCGGCCTTTCGTGTCTGTACGCGGGCCTAAGAGCGACACGTCAGGATGCCCGGATTCCTGGGTCGGTTGACTGATGTCAAAACTGTCGCGCGGTGTCATCCGTCACGTACGACGAACGGGGGGCGGACACGTCGCACGGTCGTTGGCGGCCGCAAGCCGTACGCGCCTCGGTCTCTCGGTGTGCATTTCACATGGCATTCGCGCGGCTCCCCCCTCGCCACCTCTTCCTCTTCTCAACCCTCTCGACTCTCCACGGAGTCCATTGTTCATAATTATACAATACGGCTATTAAACAGACTGATGCGACCGCCACTTCCGGCCGGTCCCGCACGGCCATTTACGGAAGCCGAGCGCGGCGCGCGAGCTCCGGCTCTCTCTCTCTCTTTCTCTCTCTCTCTCTCTCTCTCTCTCTCTCTCTCTCTCTCTCCCTCTCTCTCTCTCTCTCTCTCTCTCTCCGTCGAGTGCGCCACTTCGAAACCGCGTCACCTCTTCGGCCCGCCACCGGCACCCGGAGGCATTCCGCATTAACGTTTAATACGATTTGAATGGGCGTGTTTTGTGCTGTTCGAACGGCGCGGGAACGTCGGGGAACCCCTGGCCTGGCTCTGCGCAGAGTGACTTTTAATGGGTGAAAGGCGGGCGCGCTGCGACGGTCCAATGAGTCGAGAGAAAACCCGCGAGTGCGTTGGGCCCCCGAGAGAGCGCGGGCGAGTAGGGCGCGCGTGTGTAGAGCCGCGGGGCTCGCGTCGCGCGCGTAGCTTGGCTTTCCTTCGACCGCGCGCGGTGGCCGTATAAAGATTTCTTGCTCGTATCGGTTGATGGCTTTTTTTGGCCCTTCTTTCGTGGCTCATTTGTCGTTTTTGACTAGATGATTTTTCGGAGGGTTTTTTTGCTCGATTGGCGCAAGGACTGTCATGGTGCGACTGGTTGATCGGTTTTTGGTGCTTCTACGAACGAGTTCAACTCGATCTTTGCTTACCCTATTCCAGGGCTTTGGAATACACGTATACCTATGAGAGTTTCGTATAAACGTATTTGGCGCGAAACTCTATCGAGTTTCTTGATGTTGATTCGATCTTCTCGAAACTTCTCATACTTCAATGCTTCAACGAATTTCTCTCGTTTCTCGAAATGGTATAGATCTTTGTTCTTCGTTCGTATTATTATGCTATCGTTACACTGAGAAAAAAAAAGATTCAAAATTATTCCGTTAGGATAATCTGAGTACGAAAGGTAAAACAGATCAAAAATTATCCTTCCAGGGTATAAAATTTAACCTTTCTTAGGATAATTTTTGATCTATTTTACCTTTCGTACTCAGATTATCCTTCTAACAGAATAATTTTTAATCTTTTTTTTTCTCAGTGTACCTACACGTTTAACAGCCGTAATTTCTAGCCGATCTTTTTTCCAAACTAAACGTTTCTGGCTTTATTTCCCAAGTTCCACTTCCCTCTAAGGATCACCACCTACAAAATATACCTGGAGCTCTACAATTCATTCTGCTCGTCTAGACGATGTTCTCACAACTCATATATTTAACGATTGAGAAAAAGAAAAATTTAAATAACACGGTAGAGCGGAGAGAAATAAAGCTACTCAAAATTGGAGCGGACAGCTAGAGGTTTAAGAACACTGCCCCAACATTTTCAGCTCTTTCGTCTTTTTCTCGAACGTGAAACGATTCGGTAAATGACGGAGAAAGAGAGAGCAGTAGCGGAGGCTGCTGAGAGGATCGGAGAGGGTGGAAAAGTGGTATGCACGCGCACATACGCCCTCGTATGCGACGTCGGTGTACGCTCGCTCGGGTAAATGGGTCGAAAAACAGAAAATGGGCGGGAATGAGGAATTCGGTACGCCAGTTGGCAGTCCCGGGGGCCGATGCGCGCAGCGCTGCGGCTTCGCTTTAAAGCGAATCATTTTTTGTCAATTTTCCATTACCGCGCGCTGTCCTCGCCGCGGCGACCCGCGGGGCCACATGTCGTTTACGTCGAATTATCGAAAATTGCGGGTTAGAGCTAATGCGACGATTTGGGCGAGGCTCTATCTGCTCTCTCTCCCCCCCGCTGTACACTCTTGTTTCACCGCTGGATTCTAGGTCGGAGAGGACGTCGAGGCCGAGGCAAGATGGCGGTGGCCGGGGAGGAGGACCGAAGGTCGGGCTTCTGAAGAAGGTCCGGATGCTGAATACCTCCGAGTACGACAGCGGATTGCAGCCGGTGAAGAAGTCCAGGAAATCTTAATCGGGATCGAAAACCCGTTGAAATTGTTGTTTTTTGTATCACGGTGAATAATCTATTTTGTTTTTAGAAAAGGTGTTTTTCTTTGTCCGTCTTTCCCCTTCCTTTGTTTATGTTATACCGAGAGAAAAAAATAGTTGTTTTAATTAAAACGGCGGTTACGCGTGGGAGAATGCAGATTTAGTTATGTGGACTAATAATATTGACTTGAATGGATTATCTACAGCCTATTTCCTTCAAATACCCGTTAATCGTTATAGTAAAATTTATTAGTTGAAGCAACTAATTCTGGATTTTCCAACCGTACACTGAGAGATGCTTGTGCCAAAAAAATGTCTCCTTCAATCAAAAACATGACATAATTCCAGGATCGAGCTACGGTTTTCTTTATGGAAGAAAATATTTGATCGGTTCGAGTAATTGTTTTTTTTTCACGCAGGAAAAACATCTTGTCCTGTGACGAAGGTATTCTTAAATCAAGAATCTGTATTCTTAAAAATTGTTAAGATCATATGTTCTTCATTCAAGAAATTACTTGTTGACGCTAGCAATTATTTCTCTCAGTGTAAACGCCGATTTAATTGAATATACCATTTTTTGCTGAGTAGGGTAAAGTCGGGAGAGATGGCGCAGCGGGTGAGACGGCTCAGTCAAATAATTTCTTTGTCTGTGTGGCAACATTGATTCAGTTGGCGACACAGATGATTAGTGCACATGTGCAGTAAGTGTGTATTACCGAACGGCTGTTTTTCTCATCAAAAGGTAAAATAAATAAAACTGTAACTCTATAGGTAATAAATATAACTGTACACTGTATTGGCCCTGATTATTTTTTTGTGTAATAATAATTAGACATCCAGTAAGTTTTTATTCTGATTTGAATGTATTTGGTTTGGTCATTTCACTTGGTAAACTTGTAAATATTGTTTCTAACCTCAAATTTCGTTACGTGCTTCATGTACAAGAATTCAGAAATTGGCAGAAAAGCGAAATAACTTTTACGTGTTATTATTAAGATTTATTATTTATTAAAGATGTTTTAAGTTTATGTGGTTGGAATAATAAATAAGGTAGGTGCGGGTAATAAGGCCTAGCTAAGAGAGATTTGAAATAAAATAAAAACTATGTATCCGAATCAACAAATTTTAATGATAATTAAACCTATAGATCAATTACTATAAAATATAAACAAAAAAGTGCAACTTCTGCCGTAAACAAAAACAAAACTAAACATTAAAAAAACCCCTGTCAGTAGGCCTTATTATACTATAGTAGGGTAATAAGGTCTAAGACTTTAACATACATAAATAATCAAAATAGGCTCCTTTAATTTGGAAATTAAAATCAATAATAATAAATATGCATTAATCATGCCTAAAGTCTTAAAAATAACAACAAATTTTTTTGTTTAACAGCCATCAGGACACTAAAAATTATCTGTATCATCTGCTGACAAACCGACGCACTCCTCATGATGCCACTTGCCATATTTCGAACATTGCCTCACATCAGCCTTGTTCTGTTTAGCACCACTTCTACCTTTGAGAGAGTTGAGGTCTTTTTTATTTTCTTCTCTTCCCCTTGTTTTTGTCAAACAGCTCTTTGGTGACTTGAGTCCCTCTGTAATTTATGGCTTTTCTTCTAACTGTTGGTTTTTTTAGTATTTTTTACCGGTGTAGGCATAAGCTGCTGAAATGCTGTTCTTTTTATTTACACCAAGTCATTTTCAGACCACAATGCTCATTTGGGGGGCATCGTAGTTATAGTCACTAAAAATAACAATAAATAAATAAATAAATCAATCAATCAATCAATCAATTAATAAACAGTTGTAATTACTTATTTACATTCCTAACACTTTGAAAAAGACACAAAATAAAGCGAAAATAGACATATGTTGATTCAAGAAAAGGAGGATAATAAGGCCTACGGTCAAATTTGGTAGGCCTTAATAACCGCCGACAACGTGTATAAACAAGAACTAAAAAGAACATTATTCGGATGATATATTATTCTAACATCAAAGGCTTGAAATAATAGAAAACTATAACGCAAAATTATATTTAAGTATGTGTAATATTACAAAAAATATTTACGATTGATTCGGACGATTTCTTATTATTCGTGTCGCGCAACCAACCCTCAGAATGAATGACGCGACTCTGGTAGGCAGCGAGCGAGCTAACGCGTCGAGACAAGCTTGAGACGTCATCTATGAGTGTTAGCTATCAGCGAGTATGATCTTGAGCGACATTTATCATTTTAAATAGTGTTTTCGTTACTTAGGCCTTATTAGCTGACAGGCCTTATTACCCGCACCTACCTTACTTTGGTATTTTTCTTCAAATTTAATTATTTAAGATGATTTTGTATTTTTGTTTTTGTTATTTCGCATTAAAAGTAGTTGCACTTTTAATTTTGAAGCCTATTCTTGGAGGACCACTCACCCCCACCAATTTCTTCGATTGCGCCATCTCATCCATACTAGGACAGGTGAGTTGGTTTTTGGTATATTTGCTTTTGACAAATTTTTTACAAAACTCGATAACACTTTTGGTCATTCCTTTACAAATTCCTATATTTTATTGTTCGCTCTATCCACATTATCAATTAAGTATTGCTTATCCTACAAATATAGTTTTTATACCACTTTAAAAAAAGATGCGCCATCTCTCCCGACTTTACCCTGTATTAGCAGTTTTATGCGGTTTTTGCCATGCTTTTTCCCTAATCAGTTTGTATAGCAGCATTGTAAGTACATAATTGAATCCCATCGCTTGTGATAGGTAATTGTCTCCTATAATGGTTTTATGTCGGTATTGCGCAACGACTTTGTTCGATGACGCGAAAGCGTGGTAGACGTATAACAGTCGCGCGTTTCCGATTCGACTGGATCGCGTGGTCCTGAAAGTTACTGGGGGGATCTGGCAGGAAACGGAGTATCATCAAAGTGTCATCAGAACTTCGACGTTGCTCACTGTTCCGCGCGCACGCCGTGCATTCGTGGATGTGTAATGTTCCAGTTTCCGTCATTGACGCGCGCCTCTCGCTCTCTTCCTCCACTCTCATTTCCTCTGCCAGGAAATTCCGTGATGGGCACGGTAATCGCGTATTCGCGGATTTCTAATCCGCTGGTGACGATGGGGGTCACACGGCTCGTGAAACACACGCAGGGTTCCAGGAGGAATGCAATGGGAAAGAATCGTTAAAGCGTCGCCGGGACTTCGGCATTATCCGTTTTCTCTCTGGGCAATTTTACCACGAATTTTGTACTATTAAGGGAAAAGGGGCATAGGTACAATGACACCACTTTCTTTACTGGTCTGAAATATGTTGTAAACTGAAGTTATCAGATTTGATAATGTATGGATAAGCAAGCCTGACTCTCTCTTTATATGATATAAGACGCATTTTATTTTACTACTTATCGCTTTTGAACAATGATCTAAAAAAAATAAAGTCAGATGTCAATCTTACCCCATATTCTGTTTAAGATTGACACCTGTTAAAATTTTCGTCTATACTGCATGCAATCGGCTAAAAATCTCAATTTTTGTTTATTACATTCCAAAATTGATATAAGTAGGTAATTTTGTATAGAGATTAAATTATAGTCACATTTTATTTATAAATTGTTGCCATTTTAAAAAGACCTAAAGTTTCTAAAAGTTTTCTTCGTCGAAAATAGGACATGCACGCCCACGTGAAAACTTAACGACACTGAATTGAGTGATCATTATGAAAGCGCTGATATTCACGTACGGCGTCAGGTGGCGGTCCATATACGGTATTTATTAAGGTAGACAAGAGCCGTATTATACGAGTTATTAGCAGAAAGTAATAAGATTCAGAAAATGTGTCAATATGTTAACCCAGTGTCAATGTTGGTCCGCGTTACCCTATCTACTATTATATCTTGCAACTTTCTAGTTTTATTTTCTATCGCCTGAACGATGCCTCGAATCTCTCGCTCCTCATCTTTGGAGACATTGTTTCTGGGCGAATAAATGCTTATTCGTCTTTTTTATCTTCTTTTTCACCATCATCTTCTTCATCTTCCTTTTCATCGTCATCTTTTCGTTCATCTTCTTCCTCTTCGCCTTCTTCTTTATCTTCATCTTTATCTTCGTATTTTTCTTCTTCGTCTTCTATATTAGAAAATACCAGTAGGAATCATGAACTCATAATTGTATATTTCTAATCCACTAATAATGATGAGGATCGACTGGCTTGTGAAATACTTCAAAATTCACGAAGAACAATGTGGCAGGATCGTCTAAATTTCTTCAGAACATTGATGTTCTCTTTCTTTCTTTCAGGCTACCTGTACACAATTTCCGGTTATATTTTTCATCTCAACGATGTTTCGCAGTTTTCTTTCGTTATAATCATTACCACCGTCATCATGATAGATTCCATTATTATTTGCCATCTGCCCGTATATTTATCCGCGTTAAATACTCGCATAAGCAACTAATGCAGAAAGTTGGTAGGTATACTTACTTCTCATTGAAGAGAATGAAAACAAAATAAATATTACAAATCAGTAACATACCTCTACTATATATATTATTAGTATATTTTTCTTACGTGTCATTGGAATTTTAAATACTCCTACTGTGAAAAAAATGTATTTCTTCGAAATATAAATGTGTTTCTGGATAGTCCTAGAAGCATATTTACTCGATCTGAATGAATAATGATTTGATCCAAATAATATTCAAGTAAATCAATAACATTTATATAGGTACGTCCAATTGATATTCACTTTTATCGAATAAATGCTCTTAAGGTTTCTCGAGCGGTACAGGGGCTTTTTCCCTGCTAAAAGTTAGTCCACTGAAGTACAGTAACACTCTAAAGTATGTTCTTCGTGGGATGTATCTGTGAGTTCAAAAATGGAGCCCAAAACATCTTGGCATGTATCTGTACGTCATGCCACGTTGCCACATTGACTTATCAAAGGTTAAATTTATAAAGAACATTTAATTTTAAAAAACGGGCTTTTAATGAACGTGAAAATTGGTATAGAGAGATTTAGTTCATTAAACTTGCTGTTCAAAAAATTTCAGAATATTTTCACTATTTTTCTCAGAAATATCGCGGTTTGTTGGTTATAACCCATAAGAATACATGTTATTTTGTTATTCAAAAATCTTTGCAACGAGCTTCTTAAAAGACTTGAAAATTTAACTGAATAGTTTTTGCTTCAATCTACCGAATGCAATCATTTTCAAGCATTTCTCACTAATTTTAGTATAACGCTCGAGAAACCTTAACCCCTTCTGTTGCCTGAATTTTCATTTTCCCCCAACAAAATTTTTGTTCTCAAGACACTTACTTCTAATGACCGGATATTAAACATTTTTGAGTGTTTAAAAAAATTTTTTTTCATTTATTTTTTTTTTAATTTTTAAAGTGTCATATATTCTTAGAGATAGGCAACAAACAATACATCATAAGGAAGAGTATGCAGAATGCCAACAGGTGCCAGCACTATCAGAGCTCATTCAAGATAAATTCATGTCAATTTCCGTAACATATCAATTATGATATATCAGGCATAAAGGGGTTAAGACTATTCAAAAACACGTTTATTTCGATTAAGCAAATTTGTTTTCAGTACTGAAATTCAATTTTATTCTTTCAGGATGAAAAGCGAGCCAATCCAATCGAAAGTGAAAGTACACTTTCTGATAGTATCAAATATAATATAAAATTAATAATATCTTGTACCTATAGATTTCTAATCTATTTGAACCGTAAATTCAATGACTTCGCCTTCCATGAGGATGGCTATCCATACATGGGACGCTCGCGCAACGCTATACGTGTTCCGCGGCACAGAGGGCGACTATGCGAGAGTAGTGGTTTAGCAGGACGCGAGGGCCCAGTAAGGCTCGGGAAGGGCGGGGGGATATGATTAATACCGTTGCATTATTTTCAGATTTTTTGCGGCGCGATCGCGAGCGCAAATTGCTTGCAAATAAAGGCGGCATCGTTCGACTCTCCGCTCTTCGTAGACGTTTGCCAATAGAAGAGAAGAAGAGAAGGGGGAGGTTTAATTTAATTTAATTATGCCTTCTTTCCTCGGCTACTGCCGCGAGAGATAGATGGCTCTCGCGCCGCGAGCGAACCTAGTCGCGGTCTTACTGCAGCATCGCACCGCGTTACATACCTATACCTACCTTATTCGTGGCTAAACGCGCGCCTAGAAAACCGTGAATTTTTTCTCGAACGAAGGATTTACCTCGGACTTACTACTTCTCTCTCTTTCTTTCTCATCCTTTTCTCGCTCTTACAGCGAGGAGCATAAATTTCAAACGATTTTCGCCTGGCTTCGCCCGCAAAGGCGACTTTCGTGATTTATGGGAAGAACAGTCGGAATATACCGAGTGCAGCGAGTGCGCACGGTAGAGAATTTTGGAAAAATCTCCGGGCGAGGAGACGTGAGGGATGTGGTGGAAAATTATTCTGCAGCTCGAAAGAGAAAAAATGTGTGTAGTCAACCGTGTCACGATGAGGTTGGCTTATAGATGCGAAGTCTGGTCGACCGAGTTCTACTCGAGTCAACTGCACCAAGACGTAGGTATCTAGTTGTGCAGTTAAACTTAATAGAAGGAATTACAGCGTTAACTTGTATTGAAATATAGGATGAAACTCAAGATTTGATCAAATGAAACAAATCCGAAGTAGCTTTTATTCTTTATTTTATGTAGTTCCCGTAGAATATTAGACTTTATTGCAACTCATCAGTAAAGCAAGACGCATCTATGATCTCTTTTTATTAAGGTACGTATACGTAACAGGAGTCGGTAATAGAGCTAATTTCGCAATAATAATTTTTTTCTCGGTGTACGTTCTTCTTCCTGCTTACTTTCAATAAATTGTAAGAAGAATTTATATTTTTATTATAACATAATTACCTATATGTAAAGCTCTTATCCAATGAAAATTAATAGGGTAAAGTCGGGAGAGATGGCGCACCTTTTTTTAAAGTGGTACAAAAACTATATTTGTAGGATAAGCAAAATATAGGAATTTGTAAAGGAACGACCAAAAGTGTTATCGAGTTTTGTAAAAAATTTGTCAAAAGAAAATATACCAAAAACCAACTCACCCGCCCTTGTATGGGGGGGTAGTACCTATGGGTGTTCGTAGAGAATTCCCCCTCTTTAAAAAAAAAGTGGGTGAGATGGCGCAGTCGAAAAAATTGGTGGGGGTAAGTGATTCTCCAAGAATAGGCTTCAAAATTAAAAGTGCAACTACTTTTAATGCCAAATAACAAAAACAAAAATACAAAATCATCTTAAATAATCAAATTTAAAGCAAAATACCAAAGTATTTATTATTCCAACCACACGAACTTAAAACATCTTTAAAATGTAATAAATCTTAATAACAACATGTAAAAGTTATTTCGCTTTTCTGCCAAACCGCAAACACATATTTGGATAGTTGGTGCATCCCGAACAGTCGGATTAGACGGCTTGCGCCAACTCACCCGACTTCGTTGGGTTAGATGTTGCAGTCATTGTCTTTCTTGTACATGAAGCACGTAACGAAATTTGAGGTTAGGAATAATATTTACAAGTTTATGAAGTGAAATGACCAAACCAAATACATTCAAATCAAAATAATAACTTACTGGATGTCTAATTATTATTACACAAGAAAATAATCAGGGCCAATACAATATATACAGTTATATTTATTTTATCTTCTGATGAGAAAAACAGCCGTTCGGTAACACAAACTTACTGCACATGTGCACTAATCATCTGTGTCGCCAACTGAGCAGTGTTGCTACACAGACAAAGAAATTATTTGACTGAGCCGTCTCACCCGCTGCGCCATCTCTCTCGACTTTACCCTGTACTTCACGATGAAGTTTCTATTAAATATTTGTTGAACTTTATATATAAATATAACTATATATAAATTTCATAATACAAAGAAGGGTTGGGTCGCAAATATCGACACGTCTGGTGTCATTCAGTCTTATGTCATTGTTATTTAATACCAAAAATTGTCTATATACCTATCTAGGTCCACACTGTAGAATTTTATACAGTGTAGTCTAAGTCTAATTGTAAGCTAAAATATCTATTGTTCTAGATACAAGAGTGGTTCAACATAAGCGACGGTCCAAATTCGACAACAGAGTATATTGATATTAATCCCCTATATAAATTTTAATAATCACGTATTGAATAAAAAATTTATATATAATTATATTAAGCATAATATAAACATTTTTATAATGTATTTAACTACTTTAATCCGCCCGCAATTGTTGTCCCATTATTTCGTAAAATAGTCAAAATTCATTATCGGATACCTATCCGCTTCTCGTTAAACTTTCAATTATATCGTTCGTCGGCCGGTTTCCGATTTGAAAATAGTACGAATTACTCCGCGTGGGACGTACAAAGTCGCATACGCGCGAAATCGTAATACGCCGCAAGCAAAAAGGGGCAGCAGGATAATTCTCATTATCTCGATATGTAGCGCAGCTTGAGTCCGATTAATACAAAACTGACAGGAAGGCCGAAGGCGGGGAGAGAAAAAAAGGGCAAAGTACCTTTCCGTACCCGGCTGCGCATCGCGTCCTGCTCTCCCACCCCTCGTGCAACCCCGCGTGCGGAACAAAAACGTAAGCACTTTTAAGAGAGGTCGATTATTCTCGGTGATTACCGATTTCCGACCAGTTAACGACTTTTTCGATCGTTTACACTTTTATCCCAGTACGCCGCGCGCCTCCGAGAACCTCATTACGATCTCGCGCGCATTATTTACCGATTTCACGGCGCGGAATTGTACTCGTATACATGGCACCGATCGTCCGCTCTCGAAATTAGCCCAGTAATTACCCAGCTGTTCGACAATTCCTTCAGTATGGTGTCTGTGGTGTTGATTCTTACGTCGTACAACATTTTTTAAGGTTTTTCTTTTACATTTTGCAGTGTTGAAAGGATTTTCTTCGTAAGGATTGCGAGAGATGCATCTTGGCCAAAGAAAAATTTGGAAAATATACAGGGTGTTCACATGCCCTGGCTCCGAGACTGGGTGGAGCTTATTTCAAATGTGCCGCATACGTGAACCAATGACTCGATTAGTCTCCCCTGCCGTCACTACGGCCATCTATTAATCGGAAACCGAACTGCACAGATCTCGAGACGCCGAAATGATCGACATCTAATCGAGTAATGCAACTTGTCAATAAAATGTCATTAGGCGGAAATCCGGGGTTTGTTCAGACTGTGTTTAATTAGGTCGTAGCACGAGGCATATTGGGGGGACGACCCCCCCCCCGCACTATGCCTCGTGCTACGACCTATATAAACGCAGTCTTGAAAATCCGAGGATTTCAGCCGAATGACATAAATAAGATTTTTTCTTACGAATGCCCATTTCTCAAAACAAAACAAACTGAAGCAAACTGCCCTTATGGAGAAAGGCAGTAGCTAGCAAAACAAATCGAAGTGCGTTTTTTGGTACCATTGAATATCTTGAATTATTTTGCACCAAAATTTCGTACCCTTTTTTAGTGTTAAAGCTAGGTTTTATTAGTAATCTGTCTTGGAAACCCTTCGGCTAAAAGCATCGAAATTAAAGTTAATTTTCCACAAATTTGTCGGTTAGCAGTTACTGCCTCTCTCCATAGTTGGGCAATATACACGACTCATTTCACGTTGCGTTCATCAGTTTGAAAAAAGGGCCCACTTCAGACTAAGAAATCGTGCCAGTGTGAGTAAACTGCTTTTAACAGCCTGCGGACTCCCGGTAGGTGTCACGCGGGAAAAACGCCATCTTACGGTCTAAAAATAGACTGGAAAAGGCCTCGAAATGGGCACGAGTGAGGAAAAAACGTAATTTTTGCGCTATCTGTATACAACGATTTTAAATATCCTCCAAAATCAAACCACTTGTCTCCATAAGATTTGATATCTGAGAGACTTGTTTCTCCCCGAATACCATTTATGCAAATTAGACGATTACGTCATGCTCATGGTCAGTAAGGAATTTATGGACAAACAATTAACGTGCCTGTATCAGTAGATACAATGGTGAACATGTTACCGAGGAACTTTGACAATGACCATTACATCAACGTTCACATTAACAGAAAAAAAATCCATAGATCCAGTTACTTGAGTGACTTCATGAATAAACGAACAATTAAAACGTGGTTGCACTACTTGATACAATCTCCGTTGTATCAAAAATGTATGATATTAATATCAATGCAACTTTCTTCAAGGCCAAAGAGAATGTTAATGACGTTCAGCTCGATGAAATAGGGTAAACCGAGGAGAGATGCCAAATGGCAATATTTCGATCTGTAAGGATCAGATGGCTCTCGCATCAGATCTGTCGGTATCTTTATGTTGCATAAATCCGCGTGTGTTAATGCTATGTGATAAAACTGTGTTGCTGGTAAGTACTGCCTGAAAAACACTTTCATGCACTCTCAAAGTTTTTGAGAGGGTACACAAACCGTTCTCGTTGTCTATGAAAATGAAACATTTGCTCTTAAGCAAATACCGGTATGGAATGTTATAAGTGAAGGCAGTGTATTGCGTCGTAGCAATCGTGTCTACCTTCACATTAATTGAATTTATTGGAAGTGGCATCTCTCCCATACGTTTAGGAGAGATGCCACACGAACGAAGAGTGGGATGGCCAAGGTACAAAATGAATTTTTTACAGGCATGCCGACTTTTTATAAGCGCAAATGCCCTTCGAGAGGCTCCTGGACTGAGGCGAACTTGATTTCAGCTGAAGTAATGAACCCGACCAGAAATTTGGCTTGGCATGCCTGTTATCACATCAGGCCCGGGTAAGGCATACGCACGGCATGCCGGATCCGGTTTGCCATCGCTGCGCCGTACTCGGCCCTGATCAGGCTAACCCACGGCAAGCCGGATCCGGTTTGCCGTGGCTACGCCGTAATCGGCCTTGATCAGACTAAGCCACGGTAAACCTGGTCCAGTCAGTCAACCCACGCTGTAGCGGCCTGACGCCAGATGGCGCCGACCCTCTCGGCTCTCGGTAGTAAAACGGCGGTGCAGTACTATACCTAAGTATATACCTAAGAGGACCACAGAGTTCACCCCCATACTTCGTCTTCTACTTGGTTTATAACCCTAGCGGTTGGTAACCACGAGGAGGGGTTTAGTCGGTAGAAATCCGACACTACCCTGCCAACATCTTGGGTGTCTTCTTGAAGATTCCCCTACTCGCCTTCTTCAAAAAAAAAAAAAAAAAAAAAAAGAGGACCACAGAGCGTCTAAGGCAGGAGTCGGCCTAGCCTTACTGACGAGTCCACAGACCGACTCCGGGTCGAAATGATGAACTCACTCGTCTGCCACAGGCAATTTTTGAACGCGATTTTGTTTATATATAAAAATAAACAATTATCGCATGGAAAATTTAAAGTACCCGACCAGAAATTTCGATACTTGTCACGTCAGGACCGGGTAAGGCAGCCTGATCTTGAAAGTCAGGTTCTTGTCAGGCAACCTTAGCCGGCCCTGGTGAAGGATGTAACGCGTTGTCACATCAGGGCCGACGGATCCGTTAACCGGATCCGGGCCCGACCAGAAATTTCGATACTTGTCACGTCAGGACCGGGTAAGGTTGCCTGACAAGGGCCTGACTTTCAAGATCAGGCTGCCTTATCCGGTCCTGATGTGATAAGTATCGAAATTTCTGGTCGGGAAGTAAATAGTCAATAAAGTAAATAGGGGCGCAAAAATATCTCAGGACGAAGAAGGTAGAAGATTGGATACAATGCATCCACTGCCATGCCTGGCTACATGAGGGATGCACTAAATTCGCGAATGTTTGTCAACCTTGTGGAAAAATACTAGTAACAACCAAATAAAGCATTAGGCATCTCTCATCTCACCTTCTGGCATCTCTCCTCTATAGTAGAGGAGAGATGCCAAAATGTAGTGTTCGCAACAATGTCTTTTAACTTCCGCAATTTGATTAGTTGCGGGGTACTTTTCGTTTTTTAAGAAGTTAAGAGTTTATATTTTCGTTATATTGTAAAGGATTTAATAAATTTTCAGTCGGTCGATGTGTTTTAGTACAAATAAAAAAAACGTGGCATCTCTCCTCGATTTACCCTAAGCGAAGACATACCAATAGAAGACAGCCTAACAGCCCAGCAACAGACACTTGTATGCAACGATGAAAAGTACTTGAGGATTGCAGCAGGTGAAAAGAATCTTCCAAAGAGTTTGCTCTTTGATGAACATGCAGAAGAACTTTCCTTTTCAGCCATTTATCTGGGCCATTTTAGAATCTTCCGAGACAATGTACGAGTGACACCATTCATAATGGCGACGAGTGAATGGGCATGTTCACAACTTTTTGTACAGCTGTTTAAAGTGCATGAATCGGAAGATTAGGGTATTAAAGTAATGTAGGTAAAAAATGGGTCATTAAAATAATGTTTTTCCAGTATTTTTGAGATGTTAAAAAAGGCATTCGTTTTAAAGCGTCGCACTTTCACCGCCATTTTAACTGACCAATCAGAGTCGGGCAACAGATTCTCCACCATTCACAAACCCGGGTTTGGGCCCTTGCCAGTGGCTTTAGTGACGTCACTAAGGATTTCGTTTGAATCGAAGTCAAACTTTAAACACTAAGAAAAAAGAAATTAGTGCTCAGAAAAAAAAACAAACACATCTCATTAATAAGCACAAAAAGTATTAACGAATAAGCAAAAAAATAAAATCGTGAACATGCCCATTAAGGCGGTCTGATCGTCGTGGAGTTTAGAACATGAGTAAATTGTATAGTTTTTTACTATTGCTAATATTTTAAATAATAATGTGTGTTTTCTGGATTAATCAACTTTTCACCTACTGCTTACCCATATGACCTTCAGAAGTTTCACTTCTATTGCGTGGCTGCCACGCATCTTTTTTCACTCGATTGTCAGCCTTTTCTTTCCGCTTCATGAACAGCAGCGGGTCCGCCGGTATTTTCCGATTTCACGCTCAAAATTAAGGTCGATTTATTACAGAAATTACAGTTAAACCTTGATAAGGTTCTCTGTTCCTTTAGTATCGAGTCCTTTTCGGGAGGGCGATCATCGCAATCATCTTTTAGAAAAGGAGAATAGTCCGTCTGAAATTGGCTTAGAAAGAGTGTTAACCAGGTGTAAAATGTACGTCCATTTATTTTTTTTTATTTAAAAGTTCTAGTATTTATATTTATGTGTATAGGATCAGAGTGAGGATAGGACGATAGCTTATGGATGAAAATTAAAAATTGAATGTATTATTACTTTAAAGCCCGTTCTTAAAATACAATTCATAATTTCAACAACTTTCTTATCGTTCATTCAAAAGTTCGAGTTATTAAGTTTCGGGATTGGCCACTGGTAATACTTGCTGCTTTCATGTACGTAGCGAATAGCTAATAATTGTGTAAAAAGCTCGAGAAATATTTAATACAAATTTCACGAGGGAGTATATATATTAGCTTTTTCATAGTCACGTATTAGATAAAAACTTTATACATGATTGTATTAAAATATAAATTAATAAAAAATTGTATTTATTTTTTAATCGAGCACAAGTTTTTCTTACAATTTCATGAACAAGCTAGAGTCCATCTTAACATATACTCCTACCATGTGTCCCAGTCTCGCCAAAAAACCCGTACAGATTATACCAGAGCGACACTTCTCGTTGCCGTAGGTACTTCCAAGCTTACACGAATACATGCATGTGCCGCCACCCCGTAAACATTTCCCCCTTCCGCGCTTCGGCGCGTCGAAGAAAGCCGAGGCGCGAATAATAGCTAGTCACTTTTTTTTCTCGCTCCACCCTTCCTTCCCCTAATCGATCTCGAAATTATCCCCGATTCCCGCCACGCCCCCTCCCCCTCGCGTACAAGTCCCGGAAGGCCTCGCCGTACCCGGAAGGCGCCGGAATTATTTCTGCGAAGCGGCCAATACCGCGCCGCCGCCGCGTCGTGGCCGTAGAAGTTGTCCCGCGCAAACAGGCCGCCAGCGAGTGAAATCCGTTTGGAAACGCGTCAGAATCCTCGGCATTAGCATTTTACAGGCGAGATATCCTGAGGAAGCGTTTTATTGGCACGTCGTGCGAAGGAGCCATAGACGGACTCGTGCACGCGGTGAGTCGGTTCTCCGGTTGTTATTTCTTATGCATATTGCACCGCACGATTGCAGCGCGGGGTCACGATAGGTGTTTGTATCTATGTAGCGGAGTGTATGCCGCGACTCTCCGTTAAACTGACCGCCTTTGCTCTCTTAACGTACGCGGATTGGTATACGTTAGGGGCGGAGACGTGTTAATCTAGAGACGGACGGCTGAGAAGGCCAGCTGGCATCGATCCTTTCTTTTGTTTCTTGCTGTGTTTTAAATACTGCAATTGTGTGTGTTACTGATCGTCATTACAATTTTTCTTTATGAAGAGGGAGCATCCTTGAATTGGCGATAGTGAGCTGATTTGCTTGATATTTTCTACTTGATAATATATAAACGAACGATTCGTTTCAATTCTTTTTTTCTGGTTTTGGCATTGCAAGATAATGTCTTACCGCAGCAGTAACGATGTAACTATGTGACAATATTGGGGGCCAATGTGCAATCGTAACGACTTCGCAGTAATACATTAAGAATATTCTAAATAGCTATCAATCCAATCCGTATGACAGCCCTTAAAATTTTGCCGAAAATTGAAATCTCTATAGAATCGATCGCTCGACCATCCTGTCTTATACATTTTTTCAAGCTGAATATTCAAAATACACAACTATTACCCTTTAAATTATTATTTGCAAGGGAATATGGAATTAATAATAGTAACATTATGTGTAATAAATAATTTTTCATCCCTGTAAAATCGGCTAAAGCAATGATCGTTGCGTTTAATACTAATGCATAAAATTAATTAGTTACTTCAGCCAGAAAAATCGGCGGAAAAGTCGGAAAATTTTAATTTTAAATTTCACACTTACAGAGACACCGCGAATTAGCACGCTTGACTTGCTAACTTTCCCGGGAGGAAAGTGCAAGCGTACATTCGTAATCGGTGGTGAGCACACGTGCATATTTTAAGTAATGCGCTCCTTGGGATACGCGCGTAGATGCATAATACAGTAATTGGATATGCGGGAGGATATGGATATCTTCATAGGGATATTTGTAAGCGGTGTGGTTCGCACCGCTGCGTTTCACGGTGCGGTAAACGTATACATACACGAACTTGACGTAAGGGAGTCTTATTGAATTAATTTATTCTTCGAGTTTTTTTTAATACGGGATCAACATGCATTCTTATCGTGATCGTTCTTCGATTTTCTCTTGTTTGCAAACGTTTGAAAATATTCATAATGCTTAAGGTTTAATCACGTATCTATAAGTAAAAATTTCACCATGTATCTAAAATTTGAATATGTGACATTTAAATACATCTACAGGGTGGACCAGGTTAAACGTCATTTTTTTTATATGTGATAGAACAACAAAAAAAAGTAGACTCATAAGAAAATTTTTTTCCAAAATGTTTCCTAACAAAGATACAGGGTGTCAAAGTTTCGAAAAAAAATGGTTTTCTCATCATAACTTCTAAACTACTTGATCGATTTCCATGAAATTTCGCACACAGGCTAATGTAGAACAGCTCTAAGCAATAATTAAATAATTTTTAAAAATTCTCCAGTGGCGTAGAAAATAGGGGCCGGTACCCCCCTTTCCCCCTCCCAATCTTCGGCGCCACTGGATATTTTGCAAAGAAAATTTAATTATTGGATTCCCCGTTTAATTTATAGAAAAAAATCACCCTTGCAAATTTTGTATTCATGGCTTCGCGTTTTTGAGATATTTATTTTAATTTATAGGGTTGCGAGCAGGCCAAAGCTAGGTTGAACTCCATTAATTGTGATATGTGATAGAGCAACAAAAAAAAATAGATTCTCATGAGAAAATTTTTTCAAAAATGTTTCCTAACAAAGATATAGGGTGTCAAAGTTTCGAAAAAAAAAATGGTTTTCTCATCATAACTTCTAAACTACTTGATCGATTTCCATGAAATTTCGCACACATGCTAATGTCGTACAGCTCTAAGTAATAATTAAATAATTTTAAAAAATTTTCCAGTGGCGTAGATACTGGGGGCCGGTACCCCCCTTTCGCCCTTCCCAATCTTCGGCGCCACTGGATATTTTGCAAAGAAAATTTAATTATTGGATTCCCCGTTTAATTTAAAGAGAAAAATCTCAAAAACGAAGTCACAAATCAAAAATGTGCAAGGGTGATTTTTTTCTTTAAATTAAACGGGGAATCCAATAATTAAATTTTCTTGAAAAAATATCCAGTGGCGCCGAAGATTGGGAGGGGGAAAGGGGGGTTCCGCCCCTAGTATCTACGACATTGGAGAATTTTTTAAAATTATTTAATTATTGCTTAGAGCTGTATGACATTAGCCTGTGTGCGAAATTTCATGGAAATCGATTAAGTAGTTTAGAAGTCATGATGAGAAAACCATTTTTTTTCGAATCTTTGACACCCTGTATCTTTGTTAGGAAACATTTTTGAAAAAAATTTTCTTATGGAAAAGTCAACTTTTTTGTTGTTGTTCTATCACATAAAAAAATGACGTTTAACCTGGTCCACCCTGTATATATAAATAATTCTATTTCTAAAGACTGTCCCGCTAATTACACAGGTTTACAAAAAAAAAAAAGTCCGGACTATTTGACCGGACCATGGTATTCCGAGGTATTTTTGCGTCCTGAATCCGACCCCGAGGTCATCTGAGCCCCATCACGTCAGGAAAACGAGATTTCAAGGTCATTTAGAGGTTAAAATGACCATTTTTTGGAACTGGCCCCGGGACAATTTCTCAAGCGACTTGTTGAGTCGGAGGGTAGCTGTTTAGGTCTTGAATACCTTCCAAACATTGGAATGGAGTCCTAAATCTCGACTGGGATTATCACAGAACCACCCCAGTGGATAAAATGTTGCCACGATCGTTGTATCTCGCGGATTACGATCTCCCTGTCAAGGCATCCAATTTCGGCGATCCGTTCACTGTGACATATTGACAGTGGACCCAGCACTGACCCTAATGGCCTTAGAACCTTGGAGTCATGCTCTGGGTGCTGCTGAGGGCAGTCCCATTTCCTTATTTATTTATTTCGAAATCTCGCTTTTCTGACGTGATGGGGCTCAGATGACCTCGGGATCGGATTCAGGACGCAAAAATACCTCGGAATACCATGGTCCGGTCAAATAGTCCGGACTTTTTTTTGTTTGTAAACCTGTGTTATAGTAGTATTACGATAATGTTCAAAGTTTTACATTCAACTACAATCTACAAACGTCATTATGCCCTTCGCCAATGCTACAGAGAGAAAAATTTGTTTTTACAACAGATGCTCATTTGTTAACCCGGATTGGTTTCGACATGCCAAAATATTGGTTCTCATAGTTGTAACGATTGCGAAAAACGTCGATCGTTTTTATATCTGCAACATACATTTTTGTTACCTACGCGAATACCTACAGAATATAGATTTGTCATCACCATGTTAACGAAACTTCTGTTGTGATGACAGAATCTATTGGGCAACCAGAGCCGTCGCTTAATAGCAATAAAATATACTCGTAAATTTGAAAATAATTTGGATCCAATCAGGCGCTGTCTAGCAGCTAGTCGAGAAGTCCGTGCTAAGACCCTACTTTAACCCTTCTGCTGCGAACAGCGCCTTTTGGCGCCGTTCATTTGTTATCAGTAACTGCTCAATAATGCCCATTAAATCGTTTGTTTTCGACGCGCTTCGACGCAATTCATTTCTGAGAGCTCCGCAGCGAAAGGGTTAAAAGAATACAATCTCTAGTCCGACCCATATCACGGCTAAACTAGCGTGTACTATCTAGCATCCCCCTGTTTAGGCCCGAATTGAAACCGGGAAATTTATACACGAGTTATGATAAAGTCCGAAATCGTTACGACTCATATCTCATCTCGTGAAACCCAGTAGAGCTCGTTTCAGGAGGTCCGTTGATGCCCATTACGAGGAATCGTTATTACGATTCCATGTACCTACTCGTATTTAGGAGCTTTTCTGCGATACATTATGTCTACGCAACTGTCATTGCGTCTTCAAGTCTCAGAATATTCCGAGTGCCCTTTCTTTTGATTTCGGCAAATAACAATGCTGGACACTGAAACTCAACCTACGCTTTCCCTTGAATTCGACTAATAATATTTCTGAAAAATTATATATATATATTATTCGTTGAAATCAAGAGAAAGCGTTCTTATTGTCAGTCTACCGTATACATATTTCTCAGTGAACCATATAACAATAATTGATAGAAATTAAATTAATGTAACTCAATTATTATACCGTTAATTTCTTTAATATTATGAGTATTTTACATTTCTTTTTGCGATAGAGCATTTATCTCATCAAATTTTTCGTTGCAACTTTTTAAGTCTACACATCTACATATACAAGGGCCGAGGAAAACTGTTTATTTCTGCCTGGAAAACGTAGAACGAGATCCGGAAATGCGTTTGAGTACCTCGCAATGATATCCCCGAGACAATTACGAATGCCGTGCGAAAACTCTTGCCATTTCTACTCGTGAAAGTGGCGAACCGCTGCTCCCTCTCCCGTTACACGCGTTAAAGAGTATGACGCAATTGTCATAAAGAGCATCGAAAGTGAAGCGGCATTCAGAAATTTCGTCAGACACTCTCACTGCCTCTTAGAGATGGAGAAAAAGAGCGAGAAACTCGGAAAGAAATCTCTGTGGAGAGATGCTGAAAATCAGCGGTGCACGCAATATCGCACCGAAACAATTAACCGGCGATAATTAAGAGATCCAAGTGAATTCGTTATAAAACCTAGGCTCAGATCGTTATCCGAACGGAGCCGTTAATTGCTCGAGTTCTCACAAAGCGCGCGCGGGCCTCTCGCTTTTTCTTATATTATACCTACCTGCAACGCGCGCGTTTGTACGTAGGTGCACACGGCATACGTAGCGCGCCTCGAGTAATGGCAACGATTACTTTATTTTACCATCGTTCGCGACCGTCGAGCAATTTCATTTCCTCGGCATCAATCTCGCCGCGGATCTCCCGTGCGGTTTTATTTTCGAGAAATCCGCACCACGGCACTTTCTTTTCTCTCGTCGCTGCAGTGCACGCACGCGCTGAGGCATCGCTCGTCAATCTCACGCGCTTCTGGCAGCTTTCGACGCGCGCTGCATCCGTAGCTGTATACCTACGAGTATATCTATAGATACGCCGTATGCGAGTTCACAGAGGTCTCGCGCTTACCTGCGTGAAGTTAGACCCTCACTTTTTGAAGTTTGAAAATTTATCGATTGTTCCAGATTGTTCTCACTTTGTACCGCAATATTTCAAAACAACACTTCGAAATAACCAAAAGGTCGGGCAGAAAAGTGAAAAAACGAAATTCGGAGCCAGCCCACTGCTTTTTGAAAATCGAACTTTTTTATTGTTCCTAATTGTTTTAGGTATTCTAAAAAATGTTACAGACCAGCAAAGCCGTAAGTCCAATCATTTAGCTAGAAATTAAAAAGAAACAAATTAACCGGCCCCCACTTTTCAAAAATTGAACTTTTTCTGGTAGTTCCTGATTGTTCTACGTGTTCCAAAAAATGTTCCGGAACGGGATAGTCGTAAGTCTAAAGCTTCCATCAATACGCTTCAATATAAATTTCCATCAATATGCTTCAATATGCCGTCAATATGTTTGAAGCTCTCCTAAACGTTCAATATAGCCTTTCAATACGTATTGATCAATATATTGACCGTCTAGGGGCTACTTAACGGTTTGGCAGAAATTAAAAAAGAAAAAATTTAACCAGCCTCCCACTTTTCGAAAATTGAACTCTTTCTGGTTGTTCCTGATTTTTCTAGGTGTTCCAAAAAATATTTCAGACCGGCAAAACCGTAAGTCCAGTCGTTTAGCCAGACATTAAAAAAGAACAAATTTTAACCGAGCAGTTGTAGAGCTCATTGACGCGTTTTTTAGGAACTGCATGTGTCACTGCGAACGAAAGTCATCGCTGCAAAGAGAGAAATGCCATTTATTTACTGCGACCTTATGAATACATACCTTTTCTTCTTAAATCAGTATGTCGAAGTACGCACAAGAATAATTAAGTGTTCTTTTATCGACAGACTACAATCATGTCGTCGACGAATTTGGTAAACCCGCAGTACCAAGGTCGCGGGTTTACCAAGAAATATGTAAAAATTTGAATGTGCAGATAAAACCCAAATATAACTACATTATCTTAAAAGAAAATAGGTTTGACATATGAGACAACATTTTTAAGTTCCACAATATTAAGTTTACCGAATTATGGAACGTAACTGAATTGAACGTTCCATTGACCAATTCAAAAAAAGGGAACGACATAACGTTCAATATAAACTTTTCGTACAAGAAAGGGCTTATAATAAAGCCCTCTAATGTTACATATTCAGATGCAAGAAAATCGTGTAGAACATATTCCATACTTGAGCGTCGAGTTTCCAACCGGCTTACCCTATTGTCACTAAACTACAGAGCAATTGTTATCTATACTATATAGGTACTAGAAAAATCTTTGGCAGCGATAAGAGCTCTACAATACCTTCAGGAAAGGTGGTTTACTCTTGTAAAATTGGAATTTTTAGAACAATTCACGAATCATTTCCAAACGGCTTGTCCAATCGACATCAAATTGTAGAACAATTCTTATTTAAGCTACAATCTCGGGTAGTGATAGGAGCCTCGAAATAACTTTCGGAATGGTACTTTACTGTTGATAGTGATGATAATTTTATCGCAATTTTCTGCCAAACAGTTGAAATGTCTCGTTCTGGAATATTTTTGTCAACACCCAGAACAATCAGAAAAAGTTCAATTTTCAAAAAGTGGTGAGCCGGTCAAAATTTTTTTCTTTTTTAATTCCAACCAGTCGTTAGACTTACAACTGTTCCATTCCGGAACATTTTTTAGAACTCCTAAAACAAACAAGGATAAATAGAAAAAGTTCAGCTTTCGAAAAGTGTGGGACTTGCTTCTAATTTCGTTTTTTTTACTATTTTTGATCGAACTGTTGGTTTTTCGAAGTGTTATTTTGGAACACATTGCGGTACAAAGTGAGGCTAATCTGGAACAGTTGAGAAACTTTCATATTTCAAAAAGTGACGGGCTAACTTCACGCAGGTCTCGCGCTTCCTCTTCTCACAAGAATCGCAGCGCGTTACGTGTAAATGCAGGCGATGGGTGCATGAGAAAAAATGGGGGAAAATTTTTTTACAATTAATAGAGGTACTTTGATTTTGGTATATTTTATATTCAAGACGATAGTGGCAAAAATTAACTGAGTTTATTTTAAGTCGCAAATAAATAAATCATTATTTCTTCTAATGCAATATGAAAAGGTATAAAATGAATAAATATCCGCCTTTTATAAACTTGTATTTTATATACGAGTACTCGTAGGTACTATATACAGGTTATAAAAAAAATCCTTTTAATTTTTTTTAAAGGTCAAAGCATTTTTCTAAGCTGGAACTCAACAAGAAATCATTAATATTTCTATTTATTTAAGCAAATCAATATCTTATTTCTCTTTTAGTAACTTTGGTTTGAACTTCGGATTCGTTTCTTTTTTCCTTTATATAATATCTTAATTTCTTTATATGTGATTCTTTACTGCGCTTTTTTTATTGACAATATTTGCCTCGATTTTAAAATACTAAATTGCAGATCTCTTCCTACTTGCCGTTTGCTACCATCCCTTAATTTATCTTATAAAGTCGATGACATTTGAAAATGATTAATAATAACTTTCGCGAATTTTTCAACCTTACACACATGTGCTTATCTTTCCGTGTCATTTCACGAGGTCAGAAGATTATGTCGACCAGTTATCGCCGCTATATTTGTACGAACCGTTTCTCACTTTAAAAAAAAGGTCTTCAGTAATGTATTTTAACGCTAATGAATGCCGCTTTAACGACACTCGTGGGATATTTTAAATACGACTACTCGTAATCGGTTCCGCTTATCGTTATTAAAGCGATAGAGAGTAGAGCGAGGACCCACCGGAAACTCTGTACATGTAATCGTGACTAAAGCATTTCCAAAATTTCATCCATTGCATTTTTTTAATAAGTTTCTTCAGCCGTGATTAATTATCTTATCTTTTCCTGTCTTCGGATCACTGAAAAAATGATTAGTAATGATAACCATGTTTGATTGATACGTAAATAACCAAATATTTTTATTGTAACAAAAAATGCTTGATTACGGATAATAAATATTGATTGTGGCAATGCATTACTTTAAAAACATTTGTTTACGACAACTGAACATTTGTTGTCGCAATAAAAATATTTTGTTTTTCATATATCGCGTCACTATAAGTCGAAAAGGTCGTATATACCACTCTGCGCTATTTTTGCATTGTAAAAGCCAAAAGGGCTTATAAACAAAATTTGTTCTCGCCACTGATAAAAATACGTAAAAAAGGTTCAAAAATGGTGAATCAAAAATTGTTTAAACCTAAGACAAAAGGACATGTAAGGATATAGTCTACACGCCCTTTTGCTTTTAAGGTTCTATTTCTTTTTATTTTATTCGTATTTAGGAAAATTTGTATAAAGAAAAACACTTTTCCTTGTTATACGCCCTTTTGGCTTCATAAGGCACTTTTTGGCATATACGACCTTTTGACATTAATGGCGCAATATCAACCAAGCGTTTGGGTCTTTCTCAGTGGACCCATCGCTCTACTAGGCGTCATCCATTCATGCGATCATTTTTATGTCACGTCGCGGATCTTTTACAGCATCCAAAGGCAATAGGCCGAGATATAGGAGCTAACGCCCCGACTCGTCCGCGTCTCTCAAGTAATTCCTGCGGATTGCTTCGCGCAAAATATGGGGAGCTCGCCGCTCTCGAAAATTATTCCGATACGAAACTCATCACGGCGTGTCCGCGTCAAAGGAGCCAATTTAAAAATTCCCTCCCAAGATTATCAGCCGCGGGTTGAGTTGGGATGGGAGTTGGGGTGAGAGAGAAAAAAATATGCATCGGATTGGTATAAGCTTCCCGGTAATTCGTCCTTCCCGTCGCTTTGAACCTCTTTTAAGGGGTTGCGACTAACCCACCCCATCGCCGGCCGACCGCCACTTCCGCGCCCTTCCGCCACTCCTCCGGATTTGCGTCGAAAAGAAAATTATTGCGAGTTCGGAGTGCTCGTCGGGGGAAGAAAAAGTGGAAAGCCGCGCGCGCGCTTTGCCAAAGTTTGCGATTAAAGGCGTTTCGATGCGTGAAAGTTAGGTCCGTTCGAAGGGTGTGAAAGGTGTAGGACATCTTTTTTTCTCTTTTCGAAAAGTTTGTTATCCTTCTTGCGCGTTGCTGCGTCGTCGTTCGGATAATTTCGGATTTTCTTCTTTTGTTTTTTTTTTGGGAGGTGGGAGGGTAATTCTAAAGAGAATCTATATTTTTTACGATCCATACGCAGAAAGTTAGAGGCCCATTTTTCCTCTGAATTATTTCACGTTCCTCCGAATCGATCTATTCGAAACTATTCAAAAAGTGAGTTCGTTAACTCGTGGCGGAGCATTTCGTCCTGGAGTCGGCCCGTGGACTCGTCAGTAAGGCTAGGCCGACTCCTGCCTTAACTTTACAATAAATTTTCGAAGTGATTTCCATCACCTGATCTTACGCCCTGCGATTTCTTCTTATGGGGACATCTGAAATCTGTTGTTTTTCAAACTCAACTAGCAAGCACTAACCAACTGAAACAGAGAATTACGCAAGAATGACGCAAAATTTCAAGAACAGCATTGGAAAAAGTTCGAAAAATCAATGGAAATCATTTCGAAAATGTATTGTAACGTAACTGACCTTTAATAAATAAATTGACAACTTACTTCTAGCAGTTTCTTTCTCGATTTGCGCAAAAACTACTCATCGAAAGATACCAACATTTGGTGTTGTTGTAAAGCATTTTTAAAGAGCTTTCCAACGCTGTATCACACATGGGGGGTTGCTATTTAAGATTACAAAATTTGGGGGGATACCCCTAAGGGGGTTGGAAGGGGTGCGTCTCCGATTATGCCATTTTGGTTCCCCCTATCCACTGCCGAACCCGCATTTTTTTTTTAGAAAATCTCTGTAACTTTCTGAGGTATTAGGGTGGCAAGTTTTCAAAATGTCACCCTGTATAGTAACTTGCCCGTTGTTGGACCACTAACGAAAAGCCGAGAGCCATGGGCGGAGCCGCGGAGTCGATGGCCGAGAGGGTCGGCGCCATCTGGCGGCAGGCCGTCGTAGCGTGATGGGTCGCCACACTAGTTTCTTGGGTTTTCTTATTTAATGACTATACAATGAACTAAATGATGTTTCATAATATAGCAGTTTATTCCAGAAAGGATGTGGAAAAAACTTCAGATAAGAAATCTAGTGATAGTGTATCTACTTATGAATTCGATTAAATATATATACTATATACTGTATACAATTTACTTCTGTCAGACGTCAATTTAAATCCTTTACAGACCTATACAGTAATTATAGGTCTTATACGGTATACAAGTATTTACTTAACGGAATTCATAAGTGTCCCGTCACTACATTTTTTCCTTGGAGTTTTCCTCCATACTTTCTGAGATTAATTACTACATTTTGAAATATCCATTTTCTCTCAGTGCATTGAACATTTTTAAATAATGGGGAACTTGCCCTTTTTTTTACATCATAAATGGATTGAGCACGTAAAAAAAGTTGGGACGTGTTTTTTTATTTCTTTTTTGACGCGAAATTAAGCCGTAAAAGATTAATAAAGTTGCGATAAACTCCGCCTACTTGAAAAAACCGGTCGAGCGGCACGCCGCGCCGTGACGTCACTTAGTGGGTAACGGTTCGCCTGCGCGCCTTCTAGTTCAGTAGACAGGCCGAGAAAGTCAACTTTGTTGTCCACTTTTCTTTACGAGTGTCCGAGCTTTTATTTCTGATAATTGCAATATTTCATTACCTTTAAAACAAAACAAAAATCATCGAAAAATATCAAATTTTTAGTGAAGTTAGAGGCATCTGTTTACAAGGGCGCGCGGGCGCTACGGCGCGTATTTATGTACAAAATGCGATATCTCGAGAACTATTCATCGTAACAAAATGAGAGAAAAACCAATCGTTTCATCTTGAAATTCTCTAAATTTTTTCCGCAGTATGTCTCGATAACATCTCAATAGTTTTCGAGATATCGCATTTTGTACATAAATACGCGCCGTAGCGCCCGCGCTATTGTAAACAGATGCATCTAACTTCACTAAAAATTGATATTTTTCGATGATTTTTGTTTTGTTTTAAAGGTAATGAAATATTGCAATCAGAAACAAAAACTCGGACACTTGTAAAGAAAAGTGGACAAAAAAGTTGATTTTCTCGGCCCGTCTACTGTACTAGAAGGCGCGCAGGCGAACAGTTACCCACTAAGGGCCGGTTTTACCATCACGGTATAAACGCGGTATAGCGCTATACTGAGAATAACCAGCAATAAGCCTTATGGGTATTCTCAGAATAGCGCTATACCGCGTTTATACCTATTGGTAAAACCGGCCCTAAGGGACGTCATGCGCGGTGCCGCCCATAACGCGGCGTTTCACTGGGGAGGCGTGGCAATGCTACTTTTAGGGCCAGTTTTACCAAAGCCAAGTTATACCTAGAATACGTATTGGGATCGTGCAACACCCGTACAGTGACACCTGGTGGCAGTAGTCGGCAAAAAATAGGCACTTTTATACAGTACCAAATACGACAAGAATATAGAAATCCTCGGCAAAACCAATTAGTGAACAACAATATGAATGTTTTTCATCAGGTGTATTTTATAGCAATTATTTATAAGTATAGAATTGCAATAAACAGTAAGCATAACATTTAGGGCCGGTTTATTCACCTTCAGACACGTTGACCGCCATATAATGTACTTTAACCCGGCAGCGGTGGTGGCTGGCAGTCAACGTGTTATAGGTATGGAGAGACGTGCTCACTAACTTCAAGCCTTCACCACTAGTTGCGTACGATTGTTCGCCGTATCCCCTCCAAGCAGTTGCACGGTCCCAATACCGAGGATAAATTTATACCCCCCCCCCCTCTCTCTCTCTCTCTCTCTCTCTCTCTCTCTCTCTCTCTCTCTCTCTCTCTCTCTCTCCCTCTCCCTCTCCCTCTCCCTCTCCCTCTCCCTCTCCCTCTCCCTCTCCCTCTCCCTCTCCCTCTCCCTCTCCCTCTCCCTCTCCCTCTCCCTCTCCCTCTCCCTCTCCCTCTCCCTCTCCCTCTCCCTCTCCCTCTCCCTCTCCCTCTCCCTCTCCCTCTCCCTCTCCCTCTCCCTCTCCCTCTCCCTCTCCCTCTCCCTCTCCCTCTCCCTCTCCCTCTCCCTCTCCCTCCCTCTCCCTCTCTCTCCCTCTCCCTCTCCCTCTCCCTCTCCCTCTCCCTCTCCCTCTCCCTCTCCCCCTCTCTCCCTCTCTCCCTCTCTCCCTCTCCCTCTCCCTCCCTCCCTCTCTCTCCCTCTCCCTCTCTCCCTCTCCCTCTCCCTCTCCCTCTCTCCCTCTCCCTCTCCCTCTCCCTCTCCCTCTCCCTCTCCCTCTCCCTCTCCCTCTCTCCCTCTCCCTTTCTCCCTCTCTCCCTCTCTCTCCCCCCTCTCTCTCTCCCTCTCTCTCTCCCTCTCTCTCTCCCTCTCTCTCTCTCTCCCTCTCCCTCTCCCTCTCCCTCTCTCCCTCTCTCTCTCTCTCTCTCTCTCTCTCCCTCTCTCTCTCTTCTTTATACCTGGTATAAAGCGCAGGCGTTTTACCAGCTCCAAGTTTGCCTGGGATAACTATTCCAGGTATAAGCGTTGGCTATCTAAAGTTATTTTTAGGTTGCTAGTAAGAAGTACGTACTGCGCATGACATTTGGTCGTTTTGACAGCTGTTCCGGCGCGATAAATGAAATTCGGAGTTGTTATTCTCAGTATAACCTAACTTTTTGTTTTTGACGTCTTTATTCTTTCATGACATAATCATAACCTGATCGTTGTGGTAAATTGTTATTAATTTTGAAATAGTTGATTGTTGTACCAGTTTTTTAATCATCATCTGATGATGACATTGACATATTACCAAGAATCAGAAATCCAAAGAAAATACGTGCCCGGTAAATAAAAGATATCTATAACAATATATTTATATTTTCGTAACAATAACTTTTATTTTCGAGTCGTCGATAAAAGCATCAAGTACAAAACACGTCCAAACATTCGATATCTCACCAACAAGAATGTGTTCAGTCTCAAAAAACTATAAGGGTCATCACACAGTAATAGTAATTACAACGTAAAATTGCACCATTTGATCCAAATCTCGTATCGGACAAAATATATTCTAAAATCTATAAACTTTTAAATCGCTACAACTTAAGATTTATCACGCAGTGACATTACTCTGAGATTACATAGAGCGGTACAATGTTATCGTTTTTTTAAGTATACGCGACCCTATCTAAGAAGTATACAAAGAGCGTTGTACGACTTGATGTCTAATGCCGAGGTATCTTACAAAAGTGTATCAATGCAAATCTAAAATTTTTTCATATTCTACATCGTACGACGGATGTATCACTTCTGCTCCTGAAAACTCTGCAATCACGCGAATTGAAGAAAGGTATAATGTCTACCTAGATAAATTTAAATGTTACTTATAGAAGACAATGCAATGGTAGATGACTTCTTTGGTTGATATTATTGGATACCGTTGAGATTCTCGCGATTAGAGACCCGCGTGCGTCAATTTTAAATTTAAACTTGCATTTTCTGAGTAAAAGAGCGAAGAGAGAAAACAAAATTTTCCCGACGTTTCTATGAGCTTCTATCCTCCTAAAAGAACTATAATCTAAAATGTGTCGTGCTAAATTACCTCGCAGAGAAAGACTCATTTATAAAAAAAGAAGAGAGATCTATTAATTTTGATTCTCCAAAGCTCTGACTCAGATAAAATTATAATCATGATTCAATCTCACGCGTGGAAAGGAAGGCTACAATAGCCGTTCCTCGGAGCACCATCCGACGCGATTGCTGCGGCCCAGAGAACTTGAGTATCATCGAGTTCTTAATCTAGAACGAATTATCGAACGTCAACGTCGCGGTGGAATTTCTACTGTCCGGCGATTGCATTGCGATATATCGTTTCCGTAAGATCTCTTGAAGGTCGTTGCAAGAGCTATTTTCTCGTTTGGCTCGCAAAGGTCTCCCACCCGGCGATCTGAAAAACACGTTTAAAAGCCCACTGTGAACAAAATCAATCCTTCGCAGCCACGACATTCTGACAATGCGAAACTCCTCTTTGTTCCTGGCGAATAAAAAGTTTACCGCGATAAAATTGTTTAATCGTACCTTGTGACGAGTTTCATTTTGACTTTGTTGATGTTTTTCAGTATGTCGCCCATTGATTTCTGGGAGATCAGTGGCGGTTTATGCCGATCGATGAACTTGTAACCCTGTAGCCCTGTAAACTAGCTCCCCTCGCGATGTTAGGAGTCGTTGGAGGTTGCAGAGGTGGCGGCATATAATAATGACTAATTAAAAGTTTTAACATTATGATAAAAACGATTACCTACAGTAATTAGCATTGATCCCGAAGCAAGAAATCTTAAAGTCGGTAATAATTTTGTTGCTGGCTGAATTGCTGCATTTCTTGGCGACCTCGAAGCAATGCGATGTCGTATTTGTCCCAATAATCTCTGACAGGTTTGTTTTTCCAAACGAAATCAAGTGAAGAATTCTACAACCATTGTATTCTTCGAAATAGTCAACTCTGGAATAGTTTTGTATTAGATATTGGTTATAAATTAGTAGGTATAGGTATCCTTTATTTACTTACCGCGGGCACGTATTTTCCTAGGATTTCTCATTCTTTGTAAGACGTCAATTTCATCATCAGATGATGATTTGAAAACTGGCACATCAATCAACTCTATTTCACAACTAATAACAATTATTATGATTCTGTCACGGTTGTGATTCTGTCACGGAATAATAAAGACGCAAACAAAAAGTTAGGTTATACCGAGGATAGCTAGCTTATCCAGCGCTGAAACACTGCCGGATAAGCTATCCCTGCATTTATTCCAAAGTTTATCCTATTCCAGACTTATACCATCGTGGTAAAACGCTTGCGTACAGGTTATTCTCAGTATAGCGCTATACGGCGTTTATACCGTGTTGGTAAAACCGGCCCTTTTAAAGTAATGTTTTTGGGGTAGAAGTTTTTTTTATCGAGTTTTTACTATTGGTACTGTGTTTTGAATAACTTTAACTATTATGTTTGCCGTGTTTCATGCATTATAACATTTTAGGCAAGTTCCCTGCTATTAGAATACATGGGATTTTTACTATTCCTCTATTTTGGGCTAATCTTGATATATAATCTATAGTCAAAACCTATAGTCCAAATGGTGACATTTAATTTTTTTTAAAAAGGAAAAGAAAAAATCGCAGTTAAATATATCAGTTTTATTACAATTTTTTTAAATTTCTCTTCTTCCAGTTCGACGCACACAATAAGACTGAGCCAAGGAAAATTACATTATATATATATATAACCATAGTATTCTTTCTTTACATTACACGATTTAGAAATTCTTCTTTCTCTCCCTCTCCCCGCACGTATCTTCTTTTCTTGCTCTTCCACGCCTCCCAATCCCACTCTAATCGCTTTATACCCATACGTGTTCGCGTCGTATAGCCAAGGGCTACCAAAAACTCACGAAACCCCTCGCAATGTACCAAAACACTTTGAAGAGCACTTCATTACCTACCGAGCGAGCGATGAATAAATCAAGAGGTCCGACTACTTTATTTCCTTTGGCACGCAGACTTCTCGCGTTTGGCGAGTTCGTATATTTATTTATACTATCGCTCGGCCTTATTTAGGCCCCGCAGCGAAGACCGTTATCGAGAGGGGCCACCGTACACACGAGAACGGCGATACAGGGCCCGCAGGACACGCTCGCTCGTTTCTTTTCCGCGCGCTTTTACGAGTCCTACTCGCGCGCCGCCGCTCTAGGCGCTCTCTTCGTGACTCGACGAAGCGCGCGCGCGCGCGTAAAACTTCCTCTCCCGTCGCGCGCGCGCGCGCCCTTCTTTTCTTTTCTCTCTTCGAAGCGAGAGCACGCGAGCGCGCACATGTCGACAGATGGTCGATTGAAGTCACTTACCGCGAGGCATCGGCAACTTCGTCGCGCGTTTTTACGCGTACGTCACATCCAACCGGAGGAAAGCTTGCTCGGGCGTTGCTATTCTGGAGAATCTTCACTGTTAGAAGTTTCTATTAGGAAATCACAATAAATGTAATGAAAGCATTTTTACAAACACGAGTGTACATTGAAACTAATGCATAATGGTGTTAGGAATTCCGAAATATCGTTGTAATTTAAAATCACAATACTTTGTGTGGATAAGGTGTTGTGAAATCACAATACACTACTAACTTAGTCGTCTTATTTTAAGACACCTACATGTTCTTAAACTTGAGGTCACTTTTTAGACGCTTAATACCGTCTTAAAGGCCCGTTTCGAGACGCTCATGCAATTTGCGCCAATTGGCTTGTGCAAGCCAATTTGCACAAGTAAATCGTTGCATTAAGCCAGAGCTACACACGTAACTGCATACTTGAGAAGTATGCTTGCGTAAGTTTTTTGTACATGTCTCCTTAAAAATGTATCGGCCCCACACGTAACTCCATACTTGACAAGTATGCTTGTGCAAGTTTGTTGTGCATGCATGCTAGAGCAAAAAAAAACGTAGCATGTGGTGTAAACAGTGGTTGATGAAAAAGAATACCTACTCACATATAAACCTTTTCTTTCTCAAAAACGTTGCTAACTCGGACTACAATGAATGGTAGGTATAGAAAAGTATACGTTCGAAATGCTGCTCTACAAATTCAGGCTTGTGCACAAGTCTGTCGAGTGACCATACACACATTCATGTGCACTTGCGCTAGCCCGGCTTGCGCAAGTCGCAGTATAGAAATTTAAACATTTTCATGTGACATGTACAAGCCAAAGACTTGTGCAAGTTTTTTCATACACACGTTCATGTATACTTGCACAAAATACTGGTGCATGCATACTTGTCAAGTATGCAGTTACGTGTGTAGCTGGCTTTAGAACGAAAGCATGAAGCTTGCGCAAGCCAAAAGGCTTGGCTTGAGTAAAATCTGTCCGAACAGGTAATTTGCATGAAGTTGGTACAAATACATGAAGTTGGTGCAAATGCATGAGCGTGTAAACGCTACTCCATACGTTAGACACTCTGTAAATGTCTTCAAATAATAAACACTTCCCGAGTTTAAAAAGGGAACGCCCCCGCAGTGACTTTACACTGCTACCTGCCAACCCGCCTAGTGGTGTCGGTTTTTTTTTCATACCCTACCGGGACTCGAACCTGCGGTCTTTAGGACGAGCTGCTTCGAAACTGAGAATGCTTTCGCACTCTACCAATTGAGCCACCGACTCTTCAATATTGGTGTCGGTCGACTCCAGTCATATACATATAGAAACCGAACATAACAGTGACTGCTCACGAAGGATCTTCTCATTAAATTTTATGAAATAAGTTGATACTTTCTTTTTCAAAACAGTAACGATTATGATAATTAATCATTCATTATTTATGGAATAATTCGGTACAATTTGCACTGTTTGAAATATCATTATTATATCACACGTAGACGCAAACTGAACCGACGATGCTATTGAAACATCACAATGTATTGTGAATTCAAAAGAGATGTTTTAGGTTTTTCCCATACATGTTTTAAAACCAAGTATGGGTATTGTTTTTTTCAAACACTGTTGTGAAATACAAACACGATGTTAGGAATTCAGAGTGAACGTTGCCTATTTAAAGAGACAGTGATTAAATAAGTACGAGTATGAGTTTTTTATTTCCTAATATGTGTTTGGAAATCAAAACGAAATTTGTGATTTTAAAAGTTTTGTAGTGAATTCAAAGTTTGCTTATTAAAATTAAAAATGCATTTTTGAATTCTCTACACATCCGTATAGCATCATATTGTGAAATCAAAAATACTTCTAACAGTGTTTTCCGGGCTTGGGGTATTTACACGCGTGAAAACGGAGTCCATTACTATACAGCGTAAAAGGTGGAATAAACGCTCAGGTTGAAGTGTGAGTTAAATATTGATTTATCTTGAGAGCAATAGGAGATATAGAAAAAATGTTTGAATAAAAAATATTTTTCTACATTTCTCCTATAAAAAGGTGCTTTTGACTTTTTACATATCTCCACTGCGTTTCGAGATAATCGCTTACAAAGTTAAACTGAAACTGAGGCGTTTATCCCACTTCCTATCCTATACTGGCAACAACGTACGCGCTTCGCATGCACTTTATGTTTGTTTGTTATTACTTAATCACATACATAGATTTATATATTTGGACGATTGGCTATATAACGTCAATCACTCACACGCTTCCGAAATTCTAGATTCGAAATAGCGAATTCAGTTAATAAAATTCATGGAAAAGTGAGATTCATTATGACATATGTATCATTTGATAATTAGCAAATATCACTTGCGTGTCGAAAATGACTTTTCACGCATTTAAGATTCGAGATAGTGAATATTGATATAAAGCCGACTAATAAAATTCACGGAAAAGTGACATCACTTTTCGTGAATACCTACAGTAAAACTCGTTTAAGATGCGAATCAAGGGACTGAGGGAGTTTCGTATCTTCAGGATCGTATCTTATCCGGATTTCATAGATTCTCGCTTAATAATGCATAAGAAGCCAGTGCACATTGTATATTAACGTGTTTTAACTATTTATAACTCTTATTTTAACTATTTCTAATAGTTTTTAACTAATCTAGAAAATTTGAATTCAGAATTTTAAAATAAAGATTAATTTTGTTATTTTTTACAAAACCTTATTGAGGTACTGTTTGTATAATAATACAAAAATACCTTTATACAGATTACCCTCTGACGAACTGAAAAAGACAATAACAACAAATTATTGCTAACATTTTAAAAACAGACATTAAAATATTTTATCAATACAGTTCTGTTATTCTCTCTTCAAAACAGAGTAAAATACTTTGTTAAAGTTAAGAGCATTTTATGGCAAACAAACATGTCATTTACTCCTTTCCTTTCTTTCTTAAAGACGGCAAATGGACGGCATAGACCCTGTGCTTCGTATATTTGAGCAGATTTTTTGACGTCAAGGGACCAATTTTTTTCGTATATGTAAAGCGGGATCGCGTACCTTATCCGTACGTATCTTAAGCGTGTAATTTTACACAGATTTAATAGGCATTTTTCAAGGGACCGAAAAAAATTCGTATCTTAAGCGGGCGTATCTTAAACGAATTTTACTGTATTAGCCAATGAGAATGTTGGAAAGGGTCTTACGTGACATGTCCTTTTTACGAATGGATTTGTAATTGGCATAGAGTATACTATAAAAAATATTTTCTAGAAGAATTTTTTTCTGAAAAAGTTTCATAACTTAATTGTCTCGTTATCTTGATATTAGAAGGATGTATAAGTCAAAGCAAGATGAAATAGAATGACAGCGTAAAAGTCCTCTTCGATGCCATAGCCGGTACCATTCTTCTCGTTCTCGAGGAGTTCTAACACATACCTATATCTTCCGCCACTTTTTTATGCTCCGCCTAGAGAAATCAAATAATTCCCCATTCAGAACCGTATACAGTAAACCGTAAATCCAGCAAATCTAATTGTAAGTAGAAATATCCGGTCCCTCTCAAAGCCACACATCACGCAGCGCACACATATCAGCCGTTGTGAGAAACTCACGCCGCACGAAGCGTGCGCTACGCGTCCGGTTGTCAACGGGTTATATGGGTCGCGTTCGGATTTCGGGCTCCCGCGCGTCGCCGGACGATAATTATAGGGCGAGAGTCGAGCGTGTTCGGAACGTTCATAATATGTGAATGGGATCGCGGGCCGCTCTCATGAACGAGAGTCTCGCCATTAGGCTCTCCTATTTCTCGTCGTCGTCGTCGTCGTTTGTGCGAAGCGCGAGCGACATGCAAACTTTCCGAACTCCGGAGCACGCTACGGGCGAAGTGGGACTCCGGTTGGGTTCGTTATTTTGCGAAATTGCCAATGATAACTGTACGTAGACGTTGTTACCACACGCGCGACCGTATATGTACGTACCGCGTATCGTTTTATTCCGGTTGCGGATGTTCTAGAAATTTAGTTCGATGCTAAGGAGAACGCGAGACGCTCGCGCGATTATTTATCGTTGAAGTTTTTCAACGAATATTTGTATGAAATTACATAGCCTTGTTGGACCCTAATAAAATTTCTCTTCAAATTTTTTGCTTTCGCTTAGGTATTGATGTTTAAACTTAGTTTTGTTCAAGATTACGTTGTGGGGCTTGTTATAGGTACCAACTCGATGAAAAATGTTAAATAATTTTTTTGTAGTGTTGGGACACTCAAGTTTCGAGAATTTAATATTAGGGTTTATACCGCATGTCCTATGGCCAACCGCGCAGGTGAGCTGCGACCTGAATTCTTGACTTCGGCAGTATTTATGGTACAGTTAGAGTGGGCTTCAGACGAGTGCGCTGCATTGAATTAGTAGTGAATAATTTGTAGAAGTGATGAGAAATAATCATAAATAATCTTCCGAATTGACAGCCATCGGGAAATCGACGCTTTTCGCTCTTACGCTGCGTTCTTACGAAAAGTGTGAAACGTCTGATCTCCCGATGGCTATCAATTCGGGAGATCGAAGTCTAAGCTCGAAATCGTGAATCTTTGAATAAATGGTAAGTAATGTTCAGAAGTGAGAGTTAACAATCATTCGGGTTTTTTCGATGTCCAACCGAATTACACGCCTCATGCCTATTTGTTTCAGAAATTATTTCCGCGCCAGCACCGCGCGTGTCTAGGAAGTAGTTTTACGAAGTGGCGTGAGCGATACCTAAGGTGTCACAATTCGGAAGATTATTTATGATTATTTTTCTCATCACTTCTACAAATTATTCACTACTAATTCAAAACTTTACGATTTTGAGGCTACACAAAACGCTTCGATCTCCCGAATTGACAGCTATTAGAAGAGCAGTCGACACTTTTCGTTCTTATGCAGCTCACTCGTCTGAAGCCCACTCTAACTGTACCATAAATACTGCCGAAGTCAAGAATTCAGGTCGCAGCTCACCTGCGCGGTTGGCCATAGGACATGCGGTATAGGATAGACGCATCAGGTTTTCTGATTGACTTTGAATAATGGAGTCGCTGCATGTAGGTATATTATTCATTGTGAAAGCATATAAAAATCCCTTTCCACTCAATGACATTTGGCGATCATACCTACATGCAGCGACTCGATGACGTCACATAAAAAGTGTTCGTACTAACAGTTTTGAAAGCAGACGTTTCTCAGGAAATACACCTGACAGTACGGGATTTTTGTCAAACAATAACTCGCAATAAGAAAATATAAACACAGTGAAGTGTGAATGTTCCTGCATGCCCGAGAGTTGCACGCGAAACGCAATGCAGCCCGATCTTAGCGTTAGTAGTCAAGAAACCTAATATTGCTTGCTTGAAGTATCACGGCTGTCGATTTGCTTGTAAACTCGCGATTTTCACTATTGAATAACAAGTATTCCATCCGTTTATTTACAAGAAAAGCTGTATCACGATGTGTAAATGGTTGTGTAGAAAATAGTTTGAGTGTATAAAAAAACGTTCGGAAATGGAGATCCTTTTAATTATAGGTTTTATTTTATTAGGGCGTACACATCCGAGGCACTGCTACCACTCTAAAGGCACGAGAAAACTTGGAGACAGGTACCGGTAATTCATTTTTAACAAAAATTTTAGAACATTTTTTCGAATCTTTTTTCTCACGTCTCTTCGACACAATCTTTTCCCCTACAAATGCATACATAAATGCATCTATGGTATGTTCCGTTACTTCCGTAATTTCCCGCGCATGATCAACGGCCGTTAATCAGCTGCCTCGTCTCCGCTCGAATATCAACAGTCGAACACCGACGAACGGTCTCCGTCTCGACGCGCCTCGATCCAGCGAGACCGTCGATCCACGGACGACCGCCTCGCGAGAAAAGCAGAGCGCCGACGCGATCGATCGTCGCTCGATCAGTGCGCGCAGCGCGCGCGCCAATCCGGGCGGGGTGCGTAGTGTACGCACACCGCGGCGTTAGACGTTTGATTAATAGCGTCGGCGCTCATTGGTCACGCTACTAATAAAGGAGCGTTCACACGTATTGAACTCGCGCCTCTGCGCGCGCGTATATGCCGCCCGGTTATAACGAGGGAATGGCGTGCCTCGCCCCTAATTGAGGCGGGCAGCTACAATCCAATCGCTTTTAATCATTCGAATTCATCTCGCCCGCGAACCTGCCGCCGCGCTCCGCCTAGCGCGTTTCACTACTGTGAAAACGAGTCGGATTTTCGAGTTCCGCACCGGAACGAATTTGGATATCGTTCGCGTGTTCGAAATATCCATGTAATGAGCGATGGATTTGTAGCGTCGTTTTTATTTTTTATTCGACTGGTGACTCTGGTCCGTAGAAAATTGTAAATATTTGTCAGAATACGTCGTCGTCGTCGTCTCGAGAATTTGGATCATAAAAATTAGAATTTATAAATGGGAATCATCGTTACCCATTGCACTAAATTTAATTTGTCTTCTAGGTATACATGTATCTGCAGAAAAAAGAAATCATTAAATGAGAGAATCGTCTCTTTTAATAATATCCAAGAAATAATTTCTTTGGTTCAAAGACTATTTATTTCATTAAGAAAATCTGGTATTTAAGTAATAAATCGTTCATTTCCAATAAATTATTATTTTTCAACAAAATAAACATGTTTCGAACCGAAAGGATTATTTCATTGCGACTATTGGAAGGATTTATTCTCTGATTTCATAATTTTATGGCCCGTTGTAGTAGTCGTGGGTCAACTTGAATGGCCCATTGTCGACGACTCTCTTTTGAATTCTAAGTTTTATCGTGTAGCTTCTCGAAACAACGTACTTACACCAAATTTTCGCCACCCGAAAAAGTTGACCGAGGGACAAACTCTCGAGAGAGTGCTTCAATTTTGAGAAACGCATACCGCGAAACCACGTCCACCCGAAAAATCCACGCGACCGAAAGAAACCCCGCTCCCTCCGCGCAAACAAACGCACGCTTATCCGTTCCCGAAGCAAGCCCCGAAAATGGCGGAGATTACGCGAAATTATGCAAATTCCCGCGCACACGGGCATTGTAAAATGGCTCCGGGGTTTTTCGTTTTATTGGGAGCGGCCGCGTGTATCCTCGGTCGTATAACCGAAACAAAAGCTTAGCTAACGCGGAGACAAAAGGGCGCAGGGGCGAGTGGGATCTCTCGGGGGCACACATGCAACGGATTTAACTGCTTCCCGAGGCATTACTCTTGCGTCGGGTTTTCTTTTATTCGCGGGGGCCGCACTCCGTTGAGCGAGAGAGGGTGAGCACCCCCCGGACGGCGATGGGAGGGGGTGGCTCCCGACGTTGAACGTTTTCGAAACGTCGCCGTTGGCGAGGGACCTTCGGCGCGCGCGATAACCTCGCGACGAGGAGAGAGGGATGGTTTTCGGTTGTCCTTGACGGGGGGCAGTCATTATTTTCCTCTCGCGCGAGAGCTTTAGCACCTTTGTCCCCGCTTTTAAAAGGTGACAAAATCCCCTCGAAACTCACTTTGCCGGAGCGGGCTGAGTTACAATTAATTAATCGACTCGAGCCCCGCTAATTCGTGCGGTAAGTCAAACTTAATTAATTACCCTTTTGGGTCACGACGGCGCGAGAGGATGAGGGGGGTCTCGCCTCCGTCTTATCAATCGAGAGCCAATTCCCGTCGCTTATTGGTCGAGGCTGGTGCTGGTTCGCTGCTATTATGTACGTATAGCTACGGGTATACAGTAAGCGGTGTATTTTGAGGCGCTGGAAGAAGGGTTGAAAATACTGCAGAGGTTACTTCGTTTTTTGTACTATCTTGAGAGCCTTCTGAGGTCGCGCGATGAGCGTGGCCCCGCATTTATTTTTTTTAAAATCGTCATAATTGCTTAACTACTTCGATTTGAACAATCACCAGCTACGTATTCCTTTATCGAAGTGTCGCGAATACAACGAATAATTATATTCATGATAGCTTTGCATTCAATAGATAAATTGATAAAGATATATTAATGAAGCGTGGGTGAAAAGGCGCGACCTCAGAAGGGTTAAAATTAATTTCTAGTTGAAATTGTATAGCCGTCGATTTAAATGACTGGATATTAAGGAAGTCTGATGAAATTTGACCGAGCTTGAAAGTAGGGGAGACCGGGGTTGGTTGTTAAAGGGGTTGGTTGTTACAATTAGTATAAAATACGCACCAAGAATAATACAGCGCTACCATCAGCACCATATGTTCAGCGCACGCGGCACCATCTTTCAGTGAAGTTGTGTTCAACTTGGCTGTGTCGTTAGCGAATAAATAACACTTATTTGTTTTTTGACCGCTTCAGTGATATTTTATACACGGACATTTTCTTTTATTATTACAATGGTGCAAATGCCACATATTTAGCAATTTCTTTCAAGACATACCTGAATGTAAGTAACATTTCCGATACTTCTATACTTCAATTAAATGTAAGGTTAGATAAGTGTTTTGGATTTTGTTCGAACGGCGCACTCGGGATTCGTTGTTACAGATTCAGTGGGGTTGGTTGTTACGTTGTAAACCAGCTCCAGCGTATGATTTTCTTGAAATAAGTGCTTATATAACGTGTTCCGTCGCACCGAGCGACGGAATTCGGAGGGTCGATTCGTGCTTCTTGGTAGCATCGATCATTGTTCCGACAAACGATGGTCGGAACTTTGAATATCGTTTCTTAGCAGTTAGTATCACCGCGATATACATATTTAGTTAATCAAGGGTCAATTCCGATGGCAAGGCGAGCGGTATGTTCCATGAACCGCGTAGCTCTTTATGCGTGACTCTCCCGATAAAAACGAATTACAAAAAGAGCAAGAAAAACGAGACGCCAAAAGAAGTAAACACCAAATTAAGCAAAGTAGAGTAAAGAGAAATATAGTAGTAAAAAGCAAATGAAAACAAATAAAAAAGGGGAGTAAACCAGTTGACGACGAATTAGGCGATGAAAACGACACATTATGCTTAGTTTGTGCTGAAATATATTCCAATTCTAAATCTGGCGAAAAATGGATAAAATGCACCAAATGTCATGGATGGACTCATGAGCTATGTGTTGAAGTCGATTTGTACTATGTATATGTCTTAACTGCGACTCTGATGATGACTAAACAACAATACCTTTGTGATTGTAACAACTAACCCCGAAGATGTAACAACCAACCCCGCTGTGGGGTTGGTTGTTACAACTGACATGACCCTCTTAATATGCGTGCAGTATAATTTCTGTTAGAGATGAATAAGTGATACTTTATTTTTTTAATTAGGGATAAGTACGAGTTCAATGTAAACACTTATTTTTTTAAATCAGTTTCAATAAATGCCCAAAGTATATCTATATATATAAAAATCTCGTGACTGAATTTAGTCCTTCAACTCTACTACGAAACGACTCGACTGATTTTTATGAAATTTTTTATGCTTATTCGGTAGGTATGCGGATAGGTATAGCATACATTTCATACCGCTAGGTGATTAGTGTTTAAAAAAAAAATTTAACAATTTCAATAAAACGATATCCGTATATTCTGTATATACAAAAATCTCGTGATTATATAAAAATTGTAATAACCAACCCCGGTCTCCCCTATATTAATTAACAATCAATTTTATAAAAAAGCGAACAGCGTAAAAATTATGAAATCATAAGATATTACGATCTTAATTCGTGAATATGATTGCTAATATGTATTTGTCTCCGTGTAATTATTTATTCACATTGAAAATAATTTTTTTAACTACACGAGGAATCTAATTCGGCTCAGCTTTTAGATAGTGTATCAATCCTTTGTATTATAACTTTCACGATTATTCTTATAAAATTACAACCCTTTTTCGTGGAGTTTTACTAAAATATGTACCTATCTCGGTACCTATGTTATGTTATTGCGTAATATTACAGATCTTGTGCTAAAAAACTAAATTTAAATATGTATAGAGTACCTGGATAAAATACGAAAGTAAATTTCGACCATATTATGGGTTAGACCGAAGAATACCACGAGTTCGGTTTCAACAATTAATTTCTCAATAACTATGATCAGTAATTTTGAAATTTCACATAAGTAGGTACGTATAGACGAAATTATTATATTAATGTTAGTAATTTTTTTCTTTTCGTTCAGTTTGTAATTTCCAAATAAATAAATTTTAAGCCAACATATACATATTTAGCATAGCATTAGCTTAGCTTTTTACTTTTAACATTTCCGCTTAGTTATGATATGCTTCTTCATACAGCTTATTTAAATATGAATATCTTTAATACTAAATGATAGAAAAATTGTTTCTTTTAACATAAACCGTGTAAAATAGTTTTAGCTTTCAGTTGAACGAATCAAAAATGTGTGATTAAACCGATAAAGCTTTTTGATATGACTACCTCAAACACGAATATCTTAACAAGTTACGGTTAATTCTGATAAATAAGTCTAGTGATAAAATACCAGTTAACGAATTGCATATTGCTCTAATGTTTTCCCCTGTTGAATACCCTTCCTACTTATTATTAGCCTGAGACTGTAGATTACTCCATGTTGATTCCTACTTTTTATTACAGAGAACAACTAAATAAGGAGGATTGACAAGGACTATTAACATTACCAAAATTACATTTTCATTGGAAATCATTAGTCTTTCAAAAAAATTCCTCTTATTAGATTGAAATGGTCATTTCAATATAGGCTGATTAATTTTTTATAAATGTGAGAGCAACTCTACGTCATAAATATCTCGCCTTTAAAACATTCATGTAAGAATTACAGCGAAATATTTCGCGAAACCAAGTGCATTCGAGAAGCGTACAAATTTCTCAAAACTCCACGAAATCTCGAAAATACGAGAAAAATTCCGCATCCGTAGCGAGGCTCGAGCCCAATAGAGAATACCAGTGACTCGACTTCTTTCCCACACTCGTGAACCGGGAGGACTCTTCCGCTAATGAACCGCTCTTGATGATCCCCGAAGAAACTGGCGAAGGAGCGCGCAGGCGGGCCCCGCGCGATGCCCGCAACTGCAGCTCGGAGAGAGCTTCCCGATCGTAATTAATCAATATTATCATCGACAATGGCCTTTGTCAGGGTCCATTGTTACAGTTTACCACTATTCTCTCTTCCTCCCGAAGCTCGAGTCCGCGAGCCATTATGATTTTAATTGTAACGTTTAATTATGCGCCTGGCGTCGGCGCGAAAGAAGGTGGGGTGGGGCGGGGGATGAACCGCGCGCGCGGAGCGAGGGCCGTCGAGTGTGACGAACCGAAAGTTGCTGACGGAATCGAACGCGCTGCAGAGGAAGTCTTCTCCGCTCGTCTCTATCCTCCTTTTCCGAATAACGCGTTATCCTTCTCTCTCTTCCCCTCTCCTCGGGTTCCTCTTCGCTTCCCTCTCAGTCGCACTCTACGTGGCGACGTGTAATTACGAACAATCGCGGGGGTCGCTATTAACCCTTCTCCTCGTAAGTTCCACACGATTCCGACGGCCATTGTCCGCGCCCTCGTTCATTACCGCGGCACCGGGGATGGGACGACGGTGGTTAGGAGAGAAAGAGGGAGAGAGAGATTGTGAAAAAAGAAGAAGCGAGGTTATGGAAGAGGCAGGGCAGCTACCGTGAACGGGCAGCCCTGACCCCCGGCTGCTGGACGTCAAAAGCCCTCAAAAGGACCGCCCTGACCCCCGGCTGTCCAAAGCTCATTTGTTTCCAGCAAAGGAAAGAAATGTTGCGAGCCGATGTCTTAAACGATGCGCTCCATCCGGCGGAGGGGATTCCCAAGGGAGGCTGGACCGCGCGCGGTGAAAGGCTGGCTCTCTCAGTGGGCCAAGCGTTTCTAAATCGTGGGTTGTGCGCGGTACTTGCGCGAGGTCATAGCCTGCACAGAGTCTATCGCGGTATGTATTTCTATTTCAGATTTCTTACGACTCTAGATGACTTTTCGCTCTTGTAAATGTCTCGTACTTGCATGGAAATGTTTTATATGGACCATATATACGGGAAATATATGAATCATGTAAAGCTCATATATGACAGTTTTGGACCTATATGCATTGTATATGGATCCATATAGGTATGATCCGTATATGGTCGACGAAAACATTTTATTAATGATAATAAATTATATATTTATTATATGTGCAGAATGTTTTAGGAAGTAAAAATTAAACCTATGAATAATTATATTTGAACAAATTAAACTGTCAAAAATCATATCTAAATATTGTACCCACATCACACAAAGAACACCTACAATTGGCCGAAAAATTAAATGCATAAAGTAACGTTAAATATATATAAAAGTATTTTATCTCTATACCCATGGGAACTACAAAACTTATCTTCAACAAAAATTGTATGCCATATCTGACCCGAGAAAATCTTTCACTTAAAAGAACTTGGGTAAACCACCCAGTTATTGGACAGTCTGATTTAAATAAATAAAAGCAAGATTCCTAATTTTTATTTTAATAAATATCATAAAAAATCGTATCTGGCTTATGGATTCTTGACTGTCCAATAACTGGATTGAGTATTTTCAAAAAATAAGAACACTGTCTAATAACTAAGTTTGTTCACTTTATCCCAGCTTTTTATTGTTGAAAATTATATTCTTTCCAACTTAAAATTGTAAGTTACTAGAATGTAAAGTCAATATATTTTCAATCTCAAAATAAGCCACCACTCATATCTCTAGGTAGAAAATAGTATATTGTGCAACAAGGGCTGAAAGTTGGCGATTACCGACGAGTGAGAAGTTTGCTGCCCGAGAGAAGCGAGGGCTGCAATCACACTCGTCGGCGCCAACTTTGGTCCGTGTTGTTATAAAATGTGCATGCAAGTGGTGCTTTTCATGCTAGTTTTCAGGGACGAAAATGAACGAAAAATCACCCAAGGGATGAAAGTGAAGCAAGTATAAACTGTGTATGCGCGAGCTCAACTTTTCTATCCTAGCGTGCAATTTGCTATTTTCGTCCCGTAAAACTAGCATGAAAAGCACCACTTTTGATGCAGGTGTTATAAAAATATCTTTTTAACACGGTCTCAAATCTTGTAAAATGCTTAAGGGTCCAATATAACTGGGTGGTTTACCCTATCCGAATGTAAGTGCCAAGTTTTTATGATTCACAAATGATTGCATAAGCAAATTTGTCCAAAAGATTAAAACTCGAAGAACTGTAATTATGCTCCACATAAACATTACTTTAACAAAAATTTAATCTACCAATAGAGAAGTAAGAAATATAACTAAAACCGAAGTAGAACTACACCAAAACAGGGCCACCGATATTCTAAATAAAAGGTACTTGTCGGACCCGTGCCTGAATAATTGATATCCTTAAAAGCGTATATTTCTAGATTAAATTTTTGTTAAAGTAACGTTCATGTGGAGCATAATTACATTTTCTTGTGTTTTAATTTTGTTGGCACAATTTTTCTTATACTATTCTTTGCAGATCATAAGAATTTGGCAGCTACATTCGGATATCAATAGTTTTTTTAAGTGAAACACTTTCTCTGGTCAGATATACATAGCATACAATTTTTATCGAGGATAAGTTTTGTACACGGAGAAAAGTTTGTGGTAACCACTTTCATACTCCATGTGGTAAGATTGAATTATTGCGGCGATATTTACCATAAGTATAGCGAATGCGACAATACTTATGGTAAATATCGACATATTTATACGTACGAACGTCATACGCCGCAATAATACAATCTTACCACAGGATTGTAGGACTGGCTACCACAAACTTCTCTCCATGTAGTTCCCATGGGTAGGGATAAAATACTTTTACTTTTAACGCGCGTTACTTCATGCATTTGATTTCTCGGTCGATTGTGTTTCTCTGGGTGTTCATGGGTGCAATATTTATATATAATTTTTAATGGTTTACTTTGATCAAATATAATTTTTCATAGGTTTAACTTACTTCCTAAAATACTCTGCATATAATAAAATTATCATCTATATAATATCATTAACTACATTTTCTCGTCGATTATGTACCTACGGATCATATATGGATCCATCTACAATGCATATAGGTCCAAAACCGTGTATGACCTTTATATTATTCATATATTTGCCGTATATGGTCCATATGAAACATTTCCATGTGGAACGTAAGTCATTGTGATCTCGTAACAAAATTCTAGAAAGCCACACGACTTCCTTTCTTCCTTTTTTAATAGGAAAATAAGTAGGTACCATATATGTGATTATGTGAACTAATTTTCTTAACCGTTTTCACAACTCCATTAATTGGGTTTATTATCTGCAATGATTCACTTTAAATTATTGATTTATTAGTTGAATATTTTACATAATTCCAATCAAATATAATGTAAATATTCTTCGAATCAAAGAAATTATATCTCGAGTATAGGTACTATCGAAAAGGCATGATTCTTAAAATGTATATTATATAATATTTCTTCCTCGAGTTTATCCATAAACAAATTACTTTATATCTCGTCGAAATAAAATCGTTAAGTTTCATCAATCCTAACGTATAAACATTCCTCTTACACGCATCCACGTACCCATCACACACCGTACAACGAAACCGATCCTCCCATCGCATATCCCATCCGATCGAAATTCACCAGAGAGTAACTATCGATCGAATCAACCGGCCGGGAAATCTCCCCGGAATTTCAATTCGAAGCTTCCCGTGTAGACCGTAACGGAGAGCCCCTCTCCGAGCTGCGCGCACATGCGTACAGGTGGTACACGGCATCGCCTATTCGCCGCGAGAGTTATATCAGCGCCGCGCGCGAGAACACGCAGCGCATTATCGATGCGATTGCTACTGGAAATATCACGGCGCGCAGGCCCACCGACAAAGGTCCGATCGCGGCGATCTTACGCGTGCGTCTTTCCTCCCCTTTCTCGCTCATCTCGCCCGTCCCTCGCTCGCCGAGATGCATAAGTCCGCGTGGTGGCCGCGTGGACTTTTTTGTTTGTTCAGCGAGATTGCTCGCCCCTTGCTCGGAAATTGACCGAAGATTGCGGCCGACCGACGTTTGCTCTGCGGCCTTAACTTTGCGCCACCGCAAAAATATCATCGCCGGGCTCTCTTCTTCGCTTTCCCCATCTCGCTCTCGCTTCGCTTCGGCTCTCGGACGCTGCTCGGTAGCGCGGAGCCGAAAGCGTGCGCGGCGGGGCGACGCTGCCGGAACCTTATTTTTTGACGGCGTTTTAACTCTTAACTGGTATGCATTAAATCGTATAAAAATTCGTTAGCTCATGTGTGAAAATGTTCCGAATTTTTTGCTAGTTTAAGTAAATATTTGTTTTTCTTTAATCAATATAATAATTACTTTGCTAACAAATTTGCTTACCTACTTATCCAAAATGTTTTTATCGACATTTTTTTTTCTCTTTATACCAGATTTAAATTGGGGTCACCTGTCACCCCATAATACCAGTTACGTTAGAAAAAAGGTGTATACCAGTTAAGGGTTAACGCGCTTTAATCGATGGAAAGCGCGCATTCCTTCTCGCACGTCGACGGTCGAGGAGTAAGCTTATTAAGGGAATCTCGTCTCGCGCGAGACTCTTTCTCTCCCTCGTATGGGATTTGATCGAACTCGATGGAGCGGACGAGGAGCTAACCACCCAGAGTATTATGTATCGGGGAATATCTGAGCGAGGAAATCTTTACGCGCGCTCTCTTCTTAACATTGTGAACGATTCCCTCGCGCGTTGCAGTTGACCCGCTCGGTATTTACGTGCAGTTATGCGCGGGATTTTGGTATCATCGACGTTGGATTTGTTTGGGGCTGCATTTCTCGATGTGGCGTGAGTATAGAGTATATCTATAGAATTAGGATAGCCACACGGTTCCCATTCAATTTTCAACGTGATTATCTCGAAACGCAGCGATGATATATTAAAAATTAAAGATAGCTTGTTCTTTTGTTTGTATCTTTTGTTTAAACTTTTTTTCAATGTCTCCAATTGTTTTTAATCCTAGTGGAATTAACTAATCGCCTTTCAAAACGTCGATATAAAACAAGTCGGTTTGCACTTTGAAAACTACTTCCAAATTATTGGAATGATGTTTCACTTGTCAAACAAAATAAGCTGTATTCGAAATTTTGCGACCAATGCTTAACTTAAGTGTAGCTTAAAAGCAGTTTAAGTGACTTATTTTCTTAAGCTTCACTTAGTCTGAAAAAGTTGGTTTGTGCACAACCAGGCCTTAGAAAACCAACCTTGCCACCCTTCCCCTTACAAAATAACCCCACCGTCGCGAAACACCCAAAAAAAATCCCACCCCAACATACATTTACACACTTAGCGGTAATAAGCGATGCTCTAATCACCGTCAACGCGGATATGTACCTACATTAGTCGCGAACAAATTCTAGCCGTGTGCGCGAACAGCGCGCCTACAAAACGGAGTAGGTACCTATATCAGCGCGACGCGTTGATCGTGTTACCGCGCGCTCATGCATCGCGTTCTTCGAGAAGCCTGTTAAGGGGAGGAGATGGAAGTGGAAGCGGTGCAACGAAGGCAGGAGGAATAGTATCGATGAAAAGATCGATTGCAAAATCGCGGGTAGGTCCGCCGGGCGGCTGAGAAGAGGAGAGGGGGGGGGGGCTATCGAGTTACCATAAAACGCCATGATTAACGCAAGGTAAACGAATATAACGCCGCGCGACCGCAGCGTGTTCTGTAGCAGTTACGTGTGCACCGGGCGCAGTTTCCTGTATCTGTATCCGTGTGCGACGGCCGGGTCCCGGTTGCGCGTGTGTGTCCGCGCGCGCGCGCTCGCTCGCGTCGAGCCGATACGGTAGGACACAACATATGATACATATGGGAACGTTAGGTCCCGTGCGGTTTGAAGCCCGTAGCGTGTGGTGCTGCGGCCGGTCTCTGGGCGAGGGGTGCGAAGGGGAGGGAGGGCGAGAATGGAGCGAGATGACGACGATGACGAAGACGACGATGACGGCGACGGTGTCGTGTAACTGATGTGACCAGAGCGCAAACGGTGTACCTTTATGGATTGCGCAAGGGAGAGATCGCCGATTGGCTGATCACCTCTCGTTGCTAGGAGTTTATTGCGGCAGGACCGCATTCCGCGTTAAACCGGCCTTACTATCCCGCGTGCGTCGGTTTTTTTCTTCTCTTCCGAGGTAAGTCGTGGGGTGTCCTTCTCACGGTTCGTGCGGCGGTGGATGCTGGTGTACCGTGGCGTGGGACGGGTGCTGCGGAAGATGTGGCGTTGGAAGGAACACCGATTCGATTTAAAACCGTATAGGGACCGCGCAGGAACTATACTGCCAAGGGGCAAAATGTCGTATCTACACTTTAACACGTCATTTCAAGATACAACAGTTTTTCTGAATTGCTTCATGCCGCGCTCGTAGAAACGTATCCGATTTTTGTTTTTAGTTGATATATAGGAGCGCAGATACACCTTATACACTCGACACAGTAATAAAGCAGATAGATATGCTCAAATAGCCAAACAAGCAAATTTGTCTTAGTACGGCAGTATAGGGGCAGGCCGAAAACTCTTGTAGCGTCGCTAGTAGATGTCATAATTCCGAAATTTTTGGATGATGTTTTGTACACTTGTAATGGGGATAAATAGAATTGTTATATATTGTTTCAAGTAATTAATTTGTAATGAAACTGAAAATGATGAACTGATATTGAAACTTCGTATTTCGTGTTGACTCTGGCTCAAGAAATGGCACTTGAGGTTATATTGACTTCTCCACAATGTTTACTCATCAGAGTAAAGCCAACTTTAACTATTCACGTAATTCTGTTTAGCACGAAACATTTTACCCTGGGATCTTTTTCCCCCACTCACACACTCACACACTACCATTTGTATTCCCATATCACGAATAAACCCTAGTTCTAGTTTATTCGCGCTCTATACATATTACCCCTCCTACAAATATTAATAAACGTGTTATAGATTAAGTTATCAAAAGAATAGTAAAACGCCATGTTTATATAACTTCTTTAGTCGCTATATATAGATAGGCTGGTTCTCGAGAGATTACGCTCAAGATCTATGCAGGATCTCGATAAAACCAGTGCAAACAACTACGCTGAGCTGATATCAATACAGTCATTTACAGGTATAAACTAAGAGTAATAATTGCTAGTATCAAAAAAATATTTCTCGAATAAGAACACACGATCTTAAACATTTTTAAGAATAGGTATTCTTAATTGATACACACACAGTGTCGGTGTGATTGACACAGTCAACCACATTTGTTTGACACCAGTAATTATTTCTCAGTGTACTCAGATCTGTTTCATGATGTAGAATATTCGGTGACACAAGTTGACGTTAAATATCACCCGTAATGAATTAAAATATTTGTCATATGCCTAACAAAACCACTTGCGTTCTCACCATATCTATGTATACCACACACGCGTACAGAATTGAGTTCTGTACACATCAAGAATTAAACTCCGCGGGACAAAGTTAGGTTCCCGCTCGCGGTCTCCCCTATATACGCCTCCCTATAAGTTGGCTACTCAGCGACTCGCCGCACGGGTAATGTCTCGAAGTCGATGCAATAATATATATAGCGAGGCGGATAATGACAATAATGATCCCCGAGGCTCGCCGTAAGTCCGTGAGCGTGTTGCGGGGGAAGGGAACCAGTCGGAGAAAGAAAGAGAGAAGAATCGTGCAGATGAGGGAGAGAAAGAAAGAGAGGCGAATACACATATATATCTCCTTCTGATGCTTCCCATTGCGAGGTATTATCTGAATTGCAGGCCTCTCCGTAAAACTGCCCCTGCCCGCGGGTTGACCGGCTGATTATTGTTGTTATTTCAATTAATGCGCATTTTCTTCTTGCCTTCTTGCGCCGTGGTTGACTTCTATCTCCCTCGTGATTGATAAAATGATAGCGTCCGGCATGCGAGAGAGCCCCGACGGCCCCGCTCGCGAAGGCGCAGAGGCAGTTGCAAGTGAAGAGGCAGATAAATAGACGAGTGAGCGCATTACGCCAGACGCGGGCAGAGCATCGTCGTGGTATCTATAGGTATCTCCCTCTCTCGTTATGCACGACTCGTTCTCGCTAATGACGTAATCGTTCGGCGAGATCGGCTCGCGTCTCTCGTTTCGAGGCCCCCCCTCCCCCCCCCCCCCTATTTTTGAGTTTCGGGAAGTACCTACGTTAATTATTGTCTAAATTCGAGAGAGTGAGGTATTGGTGCGAAAAGTGCACCGAGAGGAATATAATAGCTATAGGGCGATTGGATAACTGCACAAAACAGATAGAGTGCCATCTGTGGCACGCACCAAGCATTAAGCAGATGCCCGTGGTATAAGCGCTGTTTACACGTTATTTTGGATAATAATTGAAGTGTTTTACCTGTGAGTTTTAATCAACATGGCCTCAATTATAATAGAATATGGATTTCAAAGCATTCAAATAAATTCTTTCCGTGGAAAATCGTTATCAAAAGGTAAATACAAGCAGCGCCACCAAGCTGGGTTTCTTGGCGAAACTTGGATGTACATTCTCTATATGTACACGTGTAACACAAACAAAAGCTACGTTTGTGGAAGTACGCTAGAGCCCTATTGCCACGGAGATACTTCTTGAACCAAGAAAGCGATTTTAAACATTTTTGAAAATATAGATTCTTAGTTGAAGACTGCGAGGGTCGTTTGAAAAGTCCGTGCAAAATCAGTGTTCATGGCACTACTGGTACGTATCGAAGTTATTTTCAGTGAGTAGCATCTCTTGCAGGAACACACTTCAAGTTTCAATCAGATCGGTTTATTACTCTGCGTTTGGCATTCATTTGAGTCGAGTGAATCGAGTGACTTTCAAGAAATGGATGAAAGAGAATTTCGTCTATTGATTAAACATTATTTTATGAAAAGAAACTCGATAAACATTATGGTGAATTTGCACCTTCGATCTGAACTGTTTATGAGTGGTTTAAAAATTTTCGGAGTGGTCATTATGAGCACAAGTGAGGCTGAACGCTCTGGAGGCCCTGTTGAGGCCACTACTACAGAAATCGTCGATAAAATCCATGATATTGTGATGGATGATAGAAGAGTGAAGGTGCGTGAGATTGTTAGTACTGTAGGTATCTCGAGTGAATGGGTATACAGGGTGTCCCATTTAAAACTGTACGGTTAAATAACTCTTGAAAGAGGGCAGTAATCTGAAAAACTTTTAAATAAAAATTATAGGGTTCGAAAGGGGACAACTGATACAAAGTATGTTTCGAGCATAAATGTTTACTTATGCTCTGATGCTGCGAGTTATGTTGCATTTTTTAATGGCAACCAAAAATGTTACCCCTACAAAAGTTATTCCTTTTGATGAGACAAATTCAAACATACCGTATTTTATGTCAATCTATCCATTTTTATTTATCCAGAGTTACCTGATGTCCCTTAAGTTTGATTGTTTTCCAGTCAGTACGAATCGAACCATTATTGAGTTTAGACGATTTTTGGAGTGATTTCGCGTATCACGGTTTATTCAGCAATTGAAGTAGTGGATATTTTACTGATTTTAGGAGAATGTCGAGGTGGATATCGAGCTGCCGCTCGATTGTATTGGGAACGGTATCGCAACCGGTTGCATAAAAAATGGGCAGATTGACATAAAATACGGTATGCCGGAATTCGTCTCATCAAAAGAAATAATTTTTGTAGGGGTAACATTTTTGGTTGCCATAAAAAAAACGCAACATAACTCGCAGCATCAGAGTATAAACATTTATGCTCGAAACATACTTTGTGTCAGTTGTCCCCTTTCGAACCCTATAATTGTCATTTAAAAGTTTTTCCGATTACTGCCCTCTTTCAAGAGTTATTCAACCATACAGTTTTATATGGGATACCCTGTATACTATTTTCTATCAGCCAATTAATCAAAAAAACGAAACGAAACGAAAAATCGATGATGATATTGTAGCGACGGTGTGCTAGGTCGCTATCTCGCGGCGGAGCGTTTCGTCTTCGAGTCGGCCTGTGGACTCGTCAGGAAGGCTAGGCCGACTCCTGCGTCTAAACGCTCTGTGGTCCTCCGTAAGAGACTTGCAGTTGCGCTCTTATATACCTACCTGTACCGTTGTCGGACACTACCGAGAGCCGAGAGCCGTGGGCCAAGGGCCGCGAGTCAAGGGCCGAGAGGGTCGGCGTCATCTGGCGGTAGGCCACCGTAGCGTGACGGGTCGCTACAATATGTTCCAAGGAAGGTTTGCAGCTATTTCAACGGAATCTACAGGGCTTTAGGCGTCATTTTGTCACCGCGGATGAAACATGGATACATCATTACACGCCTGAGACCAAAGAACTGTCTAGACAATGGGTTGCCAGTGAGGAATCTGCATCAAAGAAGGTGAAGACCGTTCCTTCAGCTGGGAAAATTATGGCGACTGTTTTTTTGGGATTCGCAAGGGATAATTTTTGTTGACTATTTGGAGAAGGGTAAAACTATTACGGGAGCATACTATGTATCCTTATTGGACTGTTTGAAAACCGAGCTTCAAGATAAACGTCCACGATAGGCCCACAAAAAAGTCTTCTTCCATCACGACAATGCACCAACTCACTCCTCTGTAGTCGTAACCACAAAATTGAAGGATTAACGATTCCAACTCCCCCCCCCCCCCCCTCAATTATCCAGATTTAGCTCCCTCGGGCTACTATTTGTTCCCCAATGTGAAGAAATGGCTGGCGGGAAAGAGATTTTATTCACGAGGAAGTGATTGCGAAGACGAATGCTTATTTTGATGAGTTGGACCAATTCTATTATTCGGGAGGGATCGACAAACTGGAGCAGCGTTGGACGAAATGTATAAGCCTAAGAGGAGATTACGTTGAAAAATAAAAAAGATTTATCCCAAAAATATGGGCAGTTTTCATTTTTGCGCAGACTTTTCAAACGACTCTCGTATATCGCGTGAATACGAGTATTAGCATACGTATATGTGTTAAAGTTGCATAATTGAAAGGGCAAGTAAATATATAAGTACATTTTTGGTTCTCCATTCGTTTTTGCTCTGTAGAGCTATTTTAAAGGTATTGTGCCCCTTCGATCATTCAACTATTAATACATAAACATATCGCTTATTAAATAAAACAACGTCACAACTCAAAATGCTAGAAAACACGTATTTAAAGTTTCGAATTGCTGTCATTTGTATATTAAATAATAATTTATAACGAAAACATTTGTATATTTCGGCAGAGCGATCAGTTGTATTAATTATCAAGTACTTAAACTTTTTGTGCAAATATAATAAACATCTGCAAAGTCAAAAATAATGCTCTCACTCCGACTTGTGATGTTATTTGAGTTATGACATTGCTTTATTTAATAAGCGATATGCTAAGGTTCACTATGTAGATATATTCTTGATTCAAAAATACTTTAATCGGGACCAGAAATTCTTCAGAATGCACTGAGAGAAATAATAGCTATCCCCAAAAAGGTATTTTTTAAACCAAGAACACGACGTTCTTAAATATTTTTAAGAATAGGTACAGATTCTCGGCTGAAAAACATACAATACATTCTTGATTCAAGAATATCTTATACAGAGGAGTCTCCTTAATTCGAGTACTTACTCTCTAATTCCCTGCCTCTCCCCAAACGTTATACATCTATTAAGTATATCATAATATACCAACGCACATGCGTACACGCTGAAATCTCCGTCTACTTTTAGAGGTGTGTAAGTCCGTAGTTGTGGGAATTCCAAGAAAAGTAGTCCCAAATCAGGAGAATTATGGAGACTCCACTGTAGTTGAAGTAAAAAGTTCTTCCGGCGTGAAAAAAAAATTGCTCGAATATTTGCACCATATTGAATATTTTCTCGTACGAAGAAAGCCATGGCTTAATCCAATAATTAATTATATCATGTTCTTGATTGGAGAAAACATTTTTTCGGCATTAGTAATTATTTCTCTCCCCAATGAGCCGATTTGACTGAAAATAAATTTTATCCCGGAAAAAAAAATATAGGTACTTATTTTATTTCCCAATGGTTACTTTCTTTCACTCCTAATTGGATTAATGACTCGTTTTTTATTACGCCGAAGATAAATCTCACTTTTTTTTAGAGAGTACTTTCGTCTCGCCAGGACCTCTTTACTACGTGATGATACAAAAAATTGACGGGTTAATACGCGTCTATTTAATTGCTTGAATAAAAAGGCCTCGATCGTTCGTGTTCCCTCTTCGACGAGAGTGAGGCGAAACAACTCTGTGAGTGATCGTATGTAGTTACTGTTATACTAATTACCGAAAAATGTGGTCCAGTCGCAATGGCATCTCGTTTTAGAATGGACCGAAGTTGATTTGATCTTGAGCCATGAGGAATAGTCGTGAAAGTCATATTTTGACGTTTTTACTTTAATTTATGAAAACGGATATTTATTTCTTTTCGGTATCCTTTTTTGCCTCAATGGGGTCATCCCACGTAGTTAAGTGGTGAATTAAAAATATGTAAGGTGTTGCAGATACTACAAAAACTCGTTTCGTGAAAACAGTTCATTTTTAAATCCCCTCTAGTATTTAATAAAAAAAACTTTAAAATGTGCCCATGTTTCAAATCTTCCGCTATTGCCGCGCTTTAATGACGTATTCTTTGTTGGCATAGAGCATGCGCATTCTCCAACCGGAAGCTCTACAGTTGCCATATTGTTACCAATTTCGTGAACTGTCACTCGGCGCGTCCGCCTATCAACTCGGCGCTCCGGGTTCAAATCTCTCTTATTGGTCTAACAATGTGTGCGTCACTTCCGCCGCGGCAAATATAGAAGTTCAAATTGATGTCCGAGTTTCCAATTTTTTTTGCAGGTAAAGAAGTATGATAAAAATTCGCAAAAAAATGTTTTCATTACTAATTCGTCGCGTGTACTTTTTTAATATAAAGTAAAAAAAATTGTAGGACGACCCCATTTAACCAGCGGTCCAATGTAAGAATCCGCTGGTCCATTCTAGGCAACTATGCAGTTTCCTTGATTAAACCGAATATATATATTTATTTTTTATAATTTTTTGACTTAGTAAAATATTTTTTGATATATTCAATTGCATTAATTTGAAGCATATATTTATGATGCTTATTATTTTCATATGTTGTTAATTCTCTAAGATATCCCATTTTCGATATTTATTGAAAAATACTTCCATTGGTCCAAATTCGGTGATTTTCCCATACAAGAAAATAGGCTGTACAAATTTTTTTTAACTGCAAGCTTGACATACAATTTATCGGAAGGAACCTATTGCTTCTGCACAATTCGAGTGAAACTCTTTCTAACAACGATGAGATTTCCTCCAGTAAAGAGTTTGACAGTTTTCACTCTTTCCTAATCTTCTTCGCGACAAATATAAGGCAAAATAATTGTGTCTTATACACCACACTATTTATAAATTAAGAATCATATCGCATGTCTAATGCCAAAAGGGCGCAAACGTCCTAAAAGTCGATTGAAATGCCAAAAAAGGACGTAAAATTTATTTATGGCGTAATTCGCCGAAAAATTGAGTAATAAGCATAAATATGACAAAATCAAAATTAAAAAACTAAGAGCAAAAGGGCATGTGTCGGCGGATACGCCTCTTTTCACATTATCTTTATAGAAACTTCATATTTACTTAAGCCAAAAGGACGTATCCGCCAAAAATTTATTTTATTAACTCGCGATGGCTGGGGCGGTCTATAAAAATTGAAAATGAATTCTACATAGTTCACACACACACACAGAACGGCATATCATAGCGTGGTCTAGTTAATAAGTCACATTTGGAACGTTATTTTTGCACTAATAACGAATAGTGGGCATTTTGCCGATATTCTAATAATTGTTTTATCACTAATGTCATGCGTTGTGTTACATAAACTTTTCGAAGATTAATTCAATTAGTAAAGATTGTTCGACTTTTGCGAATATGCCCTTCTGGGCATTAGTAAATCTAAAATTTAATACAAAAGATAATGCCAAATAGGCTTGTTCGCCAGCATTTACGCCCTTTTGCTTTTAATGTTTTATGTTTTTTTATTTGTCAATTTCAGCCGTTTTTTAATCTTTCATAACCGAATCCAAAAGAAAAGAATATATATATACGTCTTTTTAGCTTTTTCAATGCCAAAAGGGCGTAAAAGTGTCGCTTACATCCTTTTTGCACTAGACACGCAATATATTCAAGAGATATTTATTTCATTAATAGTCTATCGATTTCCCCTCTCCCTTCCCTTCTCTTCCTTCCATCGAACGAAGATTTTTTTCGCCATCGAACCGACACTCCACAAAAAAAAATTGATCGAAAACCCTTGACCTTCGTATGACACTTCGCGCAGACGACGAAGATTATATAGAGGCATCGCGTCATCCAGTACAGGTGCTCGAATTAGATACACGCGTCGAACGACGCGAAAGCTCATCTGTCGCGTGAAATATTAACAAACTATAGGGGGGAGGTTCTCATCGAGGAGATCGATCGCTACAGAGATTGAGGAGCAAAGCCTGCGAAGGGGTTGAAAATCGAGAGAACAGGAGTAATAAGTACCGTGAACCATTACCACGGGCGGTTATAAAATTCCAGAGGGAGGGTGGAGGGGGGCAAAAACGCGCGAGGGGCTAATTTTTCATTCCACCTCATCGCGGTCTATTTGGGCCCGATAGCCGCGCGCGCTACCACATTTGTGCGAGCTGCCGCAGCTACGGCAAGGCATATCCATCATGCACGTGTGGGGGTAGGTGGAAATGGGAGGAGGGAGGAGGAGAGGAGGAGGACTTTCTGGTAGGCATAAAAACTTAATTACCTTCATTAACCGAAAGGCTCCCGAGCTGATCCTGGTCCATATGCTCGCTACCGAAACTGCGTGTTGTGTTCATTAAGAAATTTTCGACCTGCACTATTTTGTATATGCACTTTAATCTATGCGTGCTGCGCGTAAAATCCTTAATTAATCCCCGGTGATCATAATAAGATGTGTCTATCTTTAATTTAACTATATGGCGGAGGGGCTTTGCCTCCGATATAATTGTGGTATTTTTTGATTTATTACACACAATATTTTGTTTAATGAAGGGTATACATATTTGAGGTAGATATGAGGGGTTTTTAGATTCACCGGATGTCCTATTCATAGTGTAACAATTGGTTAATTTTGATAGCTTCCCATATGAACAATGAATCTCTCTCGGCATTATTGTATTGAAATTATCATCTCGGATACTTGTCAGAAATTTATCATAAACGAGACATCCGATAAACCCCTGGAATATTTTGTATAATTATAGTTGAATAGCTATATCCTTCAAATTTTATGAGGAAATATTTATAACTGTGGTCATATCAATTATAATTACTGCTAATATATGCCATGTGTTAATTTTTTGGTATATTTGATACATTTTAATAAGATTTCATTCCATTAGGTTCACAAGCCAAAGCTATAGGTGCAGATAACGTAATTGAATCAAAAATAATAATGATAATAATAAAACACCTGCAGTCGTCGACGATACGTGGCTGGGTAATTGCGGAGGGTGATTTTCTTGTAGAACCAAGCAAGGGTGTGAGTTACGGTTGTGAGAAATTGTTGGACCATGAGCTTTATATATACATATATGTGGTGGGTGTATAGCGGTGGAGTCGTCGAAAGGCACCTGCAGGCGCTGACTATGTTCGAGTAATTGTTCTAATTAGGGTGATTCTTTTTCTCGTAAGGATATAGCGGGCAGCTAACGTATTATATTATTAGGAGGATTGTGGGAACTCGTATGCTCTATCTATTTGTGCTTGTAATAGGATTTTATTACATTCGACTCACTATTACATAATATGAGGCATTCCATACCAGTTCAGTCACTCATAAAATGAATGTATTCCAAAATATGCCTAAAAATCAAGTTATTCGAGAATAACAATTCTGCCAAATTATGGACCAATCTTTCCATAGATACGGAATAATCATAACATCTATTTTTATTTTTGAAATTGAGGGCTAAGCCCTATCGGTTGTACATTTTTTTCTTCATGTTCGACTAGTAAAAGGACAATTTTGTGTAAAATTCCATCGTGAAACTCACAGTCGTTTGAGAGATAAGGTGATTTTTTTGTTTTTAGTTTTATAGGAACGCTGTATCTCTTGAAGGATTGGGAATTCCATGATGCAACTTTGCACAAAAGTTTCTTCTTACTCTTCAAGTATGAGAAAAAAAGAATACCGTCGACAGAGCTTGGTCCTCAATTTCAAAAATAAATACAAAAAAAGTGCGATTACTCCGTGACTTATGGGAGGATCAATCTGTAATTTGGTAAAATTATTATATTCGTATAAAATTTGACCTTTAGGCATCTTTTGGGATACATTCAATTCTTGAGTGGCTGAAGTCGCATGGAATGCCCCATATACGATTTAGAATAAAGGTAGTAGGATAAAAACCATAATTGAAGTGCGAGTCCAAAATCGATCATCTTGAAAACGATTGAACATATCGAAAAATAGCTTAAATTAAAAATATTTACCTACATTTTTTCTGTAAAAAAGCTCTTTTGATTTTTCACGTATCTCCACTGTGTTTCGAGATAATCGCGTTCAAAGTTAAATAAATTGAAAATTAATCAGTACCACGGTTATTACGATTACCCGTTAGACAACCACGTATTGAAAATTATTATTCTTGGCATTACGATGTAAAATTAGAATTAATCTGCGATTATTTCGATCGATGGTAAGATAGACGAATAAGAGGAAATAAGGTAAAATGGCTCATACTCGAGTTTCGATTACCGCAGGTGCTAATGGAAAGCTAAGGCCAAATGAAAGTGCTCAATTTTTTTAAAGTTAAATTCGTACCAACTTATGGCCGTTTCTGCGCGTATCAAGCGCATCAAGCGAACGGGAAAAATAGAGCGCTGCCGCGGGTGGGTTCGTGGCGGTGCTATACACGGTGAATGCGGCAATCAGGGGCAATTATAAATTTTATATTTCGCTCGCGGTGCGGCGCAGCTGCGAAACACGAGGTCGCGCGTTCGCGTATGCCCGGTGTGTGTGCCCACCATCGAGAGATTATACAATGCCCCCCCCCCCCCCCCCTAATGACTCGGCAGAGCCGCCAAAGCCGCGGTTTATGCCATTTTATTTTACTTCCGCGGGCACCCTATAGCTCCGCTATTAATTGCCGCCGTTCCGCGCCAACTTTGCCGCGAATCCATCTCGCGCTCGGGGCCCCGCCGAGCCCGTAGCGCGGCGGGTTCGCTCGACGTGGACCTTACTAAATCCTTGCATGTGATACTCGCGTAGATACACGCGCGGAGATCCATTAAAACTCGCGTATAGTTCAGTCCTTCGTATTCGACTTCTCGAACTTTCGACCGATGAAAGTCAAAGGTATCACGGCGATGAGGAGCTGTCCATAAATTACGTAAAACGATTTTGAGAAGTCACAACTCCTTTCTCCCATATAAAGCTCGGTAAAATCTCCCCCCCCTCTCTCTCTCTCTCTCTGTCTTTCTCCTTCTGATATACAAGCTTCACGCACTGAGAAAAAAAAAGATTAAAATTTATTCTATTAGAAGGATAATCTGAGTACGAAAGGTAAACAGATCAAAAATTATTCTTCCAGGGTATAAAATTTAACCTTCCATAGAATAATTTTCGATCCACTTTACCTTTCGTACTCAGATTATCCTTCTAACAGAATAATTTTTAATCTTTTTTTTTCTCAGTGCGGTGTGTCCCTCATTCTCTTTTATTTCCCAATTTTTTTTTTAATTTCCCCTTCTTCACCCTAAAACTTGCGATTTTCTTTATTTTCTTTTCTTTAAAATCACTTATTATTCAGCCGCTCAGTTGAATTTGTCTTTTTATCATTTCATATTACGTTAAAAGGATTATAATGGTCAGTTTTTTTTTTGCTAAAAGAGTAGATACTTTATCTATCTATATCAATATTTCGTTTAAAAGTATAATCTAGTTGAATGTTTTTTTAATCGAACACTAGATTTGGGAAATGATCCTTTTTTCTTAAATCAGGTTGTAATACTCAGATTAAAGTTGCATATATAATATATAAATTTGTAAGTTACAAAAACAGCTTCCATTCACTTAATAAATATTGGGACTTCATTGTTTGTCTTCAAAATTATAATTTATTGTTTAAAATAAATGGCACGCGGTTTTCTTTCAGTGCACTCTCAAATTTTCAGCTTTGTTCTTCCTCCTTCTTGCCATTTACTCCCAACTCATATCCCTTATCATTTTTTCGAAGAATTCCTATAATACCTATTTCTTACGTAAAATTGATCTCCGTCCTTTCTTCAGCTGCCTTCCATAATTTATGAACAGTCCCTTATACCGAAGAATCCGAATAACGTACAGAAATTCATATCGACTTGGCGCCGTAACGCCTATAATATGTTGTATTTTCGACCGGAATCTCGCGGCAATTTGACTGAACAAACAAAAAAGGTAGCAGCTTCGCTTGGGAACTCGGTGAGATCTGGATAATACGTTTGTCGGCTGACCCCCCCCCCCCCCCCACCCTCCACTGCCCGATAATATTTCCCGGTAGCAATCATATCGGTAATTCGCCGGATGATTGTCCCTGACCGCAGCTTGGTCCACGCCGGACGGCCATCCCGCGCGGCTCCTTATTTTATTCGTACCTTATTTGGCGAATGATAAATTCTAACGCGTTTGGTGGGCCTGAACGGAGCGGTGAAGGGAGGGAGGGAGTGCGCACAGGTCGAGATCAAAGCATCGGCATAAACGATCCAATCAGTCGAATCATTCGGGAGATTGCGGGGAATTCGTCGGGGCAACGAATAATCTTCGGTTAATATACGCGGTGGCTACTGTGTGCACCGAATTGCATCCGAAGCGCCGCTTCTTCGCCGCGCGCTTCTCTTGAACGCGAAGGTTGAAAGGAATTCTGAACGACTCGGTGGAATTAGGGAGGGATAAGTCGGGGGGACTATAGGAAGAGTTAAAAGTGAGAAGGTTATACGGGGTGAGGTATTTAAATAGAGAGACATGAATATCTGTAAAACAATTAACGCATTTTAGAAAATAATGTTTCTTATAAAATACAATATTTGCTTTAGAGGGGTACAGAGAACTACATGTTTTATTTATCATTTAGTAAGCATTTTCAAGGCTGATATTTTCCCTTTAAATGGGAAAAAATAAAGAAATAAAAAACCTTTCAGACTAAAGTTGTCTGTTTTCATGTATAGATCAAGAATTTGTTGAAAAAAATATATGCTTCCTTTTAAAGAAAAAAACGTTGACTTTAAAATGGCCTTGAAAACGTCTACTAAATGAAAAATAAAACATGCAGTTCTCTTTCCCCCTCTAAAGCAAATAACTTTTATGAGAAATGTTTTTTTTCTAAAATGCGTAATTTTACAGATACTTGTGTATCTCAATTTAAACGAATCACCCTGTAAATGAACTGAGAAAAAATTTGGTTGAAAGATCAGGTTGATTAATTAGTCGAAACAATGATATATTCATTTGAATTAAGGAAATTGTATTTAATTCAATATTCATTTATTCGAAGCAAGTAATAAGCATAATCGATATGAGGAAATATTAGGCATACTAAAAAACACTAAAAATAGTGTGAAGATGTGGTAACTAAATATCTAAGTACTTAAAGCGATTAAACATATACATTTATAGCGAATGAACGAGTATTGGATTAAACACAATTATGTAAATTAATTCGAACCAACTAAATCGATTCAACCCATTTTTTTCTTAGTGATGGCTTTTTTTCTATCAATGGTAAAAATCAGGAAGTATTCGGAGAGAATTTTGTAAAATTCTCAGAGATTTCGTTACACGAATTATAATACGCAGGATCGAGAAATAAAAAGATATATTTTCGAGAACAAGTTGAAAGTCAGAAAGGCCGCGCAAGAAATCGTGAAAGTAATCGGGATTTTTAAGAAATTCGAGAATACTTTTGTGAGAAATAGAGAGATTTCATAAAAAATCAGAATGAAAAAGTTTCACGACAATAATAAAAATAATTGAAAGTGAATTAGAAAAGGTGGCACGAAAAATCATAGTAAGTAATACTCGGTTTAATTTGAAGAAATTAAAATAAGATTCCATATGCAAAATCAAAGAGCAAAGAGTCGAGAAAATTCCGCGAAGAGCGCGGAAAGAATTCGGGAATATTAAAAAGTTAAAAAGACCTCAAAAATAATTTCACACGAAGAGAACGAGAAAAATAAAGGACCCAGAAATATACGTTATATTTCGGGAGAAATAAAAGGAGAACGCACGAAAATTGTAGACAGGGTCAAGAGGGGAAATCCACATAAGGTCAAAGGACGAGAGTCCACGAGGCATAGAACGCGCCCGACTTTCCAGGAAAGGGATGAGGCATTGCATCTCTCCCCTCGCCGGACGGCCGCGTTATGAAATTAGGATGATACAGTGTCCCGCGTCCGGAACGATTACGATCCGGAGTGTTTTAAGATCATCGCGGGACGTACACGGTCAATTAGAGATCGGGATCGTCACCCGGGTCTCGCGTATCGGGTTTCCAACGTGGGAGGTCCGCGGGATCTCTTCCGAAACGGTGAGCCCGAGGAACTCAATAAGAGGCTTCCGATGCGGCGTGGCGTCTCTGTTGGAAGAAATTCGCCCCGATAAATCCCCTCGCGACTTTTCCCATCGCGCAAACTACTGGAATCGCGATGGACTAATATTTTACATTCTCTTCTGGTAGTTTGAATTTTTAGGACGAAATTATCGGAGAGATTCTTTCGTGAGAAAAATTCTTTTCTAAAGATCTTTCAGTCACATTGTGCTGCAATGTCGATTGAATTAAAATAAAATGACAAACTTCTCATATGAGATAGGAATCTTAAAATATTCGGAATTTCCAAATTGGAAAACGAGGGGAATTGAAAAAATCACCAATCTCTTCTTACTATTATTGTCAGAGAATCCATTCGTAAAAAGTACATGTCACGTGAGACGCTTTTCGACATTCTCATCGACTAATACTCGTGTTAACAAAAAGTGAAGCCACTTTTCCGTGAATTTTATTGGCTGATTTGATATCGATATTCGCTATCTCGAATCTCGAAGGTGTGAAAAGTCATTTTTGATACGTAAGTGACGTTTGCTAATACCTGTTAATTATTAAATCACATGCACTGAGAAAAATGATTTACCAATCCAAGTAACTGTCGACATGAATAGTGCCAAGAACATATTATTTAAGACAAGTGCATGTTCATTAAATTAAACGAATCTAAACTTGATTCACATTCGATTTCAATAACATATAATTGATTCAACGACAATATGTTTGACTTCAATAAATATGTTCTTGGCACTATTCATGTCAACGGTTACTACACTGAGAAAAAAATGTACTTGATCGAAATAAACGTGCCTTTGGATAGTCCCAAGAGAGTATTTATTCGATTTAAATGAATATCGATTTGATTCAAATAACATCTAATTAATTCAATAATTTAATATTTGCGTCCAACCGATATTCATTTAAATCGAATAAATACGCTCTTGGGACTATCCAAAGGCACGTTTATTTCGATCAAGTAAATTTTTTTCTCAGTGTAGGGTCAGCGAATTATTTTTCTCGCTGTATCACAACGAATCTTACTTTTCCATTAATTTTATTAGCCAAATTCTCTATCTCCAATCTTGAATCTTGCAAGACAGAGTGAGTGACGTTTGCCAATTGTCAAAGTATGGAAATCTATGTGATCAAGTAACGACAAAGAAATGAAAAGTGAACGCGAAGCGCGTACGTTGTTGCTGGTATAATAAAAATAGATTTCATCCCAGGAACATAATAGCACGATACCAGATTATATTAAAACAATTCCCAGCATCCTTGTATATACGCCCTCCTCCCTGGATTATTTGTTTTTATTCTCCGACGAGATAGACACGCCGAATAGATACGTTACGTATTATCTCTTCATTCCCGCGTCTTCCTCTTTTTGTTTAATCACTCCCCCCGACGACAAGTTCGTACGGACGAGCGCTAATTAATGGTCCGTCGGCGCGGCGGACGCGCGGCCGAGCGTCGTATACGTATCTCCGCGTGACCCCGACGGAGGATGCTGCGCGCCTCGCCGCGCTCTCGGAAACCGATGCTATCGCGGGAAGGAGCGATGCATGAACAAATGGGACGTTAACAAGGTGACGGGGTGGGTCTCGCGCGGAAGGTGTCCACGTCCGAGCAAGGACGAATTCGGGTGCAACCGAGCGAGCGAAAGCCGTCCGAACAAACCGGAAAGGACAACCCGAGGCGTAACACGAGCTCGCGCGCGATCGTCCGGCGATCCCTGTACACTTCTGAAATCGAGACTCGAGAGTCCCTCGGATGTGCCGTTCCACCGGAGTGACGTTGGATTTGGTGTGGGAAGAGAGAAGGGGGAGGAGTAGCGTCGAGGTGTCTGGGCGAACGATTAGATTGGAATATCGGTTCTAAAGTGAATCGTGTCGCGTCTGTTTTTCTTCGAACTGGACCGCGCAATGCGGGATCGCCGTGACCGAGCGAGAGGCCCCGCCGCTCGCGTGACTGTCGCTCAGCGAGAGTGAAGGGGCTACGCGCGTTCGATCGAGAGGCACGAATTAGAGTGTCGCGATTAGGCAGTTATCGCTACATTGTGTGAGCAAAATTTATATTAAATTTAGTAGAACGTGATATGGTACGTGATTGTGAAAATTAATTTTATTAATTAATATGCTCTCTTACATGAAATGTATATTCAATTTGATATAATTATGTAAAAAGTATTTGATACACATTTCTTACAAGGGAGTATATTAATTTTCATAATTACATGTATTGCATAAAAGATTTATATACTTACAAATTCTTTTTCCAATGTAAACTCTGTAAGGAAATTATATATTTTTAATATGATTCTTTATAAAGCTTTTTTACAATACATGTAATTATAAAAATTAATATACTCCCTTATGTGAGATTTATCTTCAATTTAATGTAATTGTATTCTATCTAAAGTTCAATAAATACAAATCTTACAAAGGAGTATTAAATTTTCATAATTAAAGGTATTGAATAAAAGACAATTATACACAAATTCTTCTTGCAATGTACACTGTCAGGAAAATTGATATTTTTAATATAATTCCATGTAAAGCTAATTTTTTCCAATACATGTAGTTATGAAAATTAATGTACTCCCTTATGTGACATTTATATTCAATTTAATATAATTGCATAGAAGGTTCCACAAATATTTAATACAAATTTTGCAAGAAAGTATATTAATTTTTATAAGTACATGTATTGAATAAAAGTTTTATATACGATTATATTCAAAATAGACAAATATTTCAATGCAGAGACATATATTTAGCTGAGTCGAACAAAAATGCGTTCGAATCCAACTAAATTTCATCAGCTAACGATTGAATCTCTACACATTCCACGAGTTACCTCTGTAAAAGAAACTTTAACTTGAAGCCGTTCGTCGGTTCAAGAGTAACGAAGGAGAACGAGAGAGACAGTGACAAGATCTAGGCGAAGGAAAGAGTGAGAGGGACGAGCACATTATGCAGTTGGCTTGCGCTAATGCGAATTTCTTGGACAAATACGTGGTGTACAAGCATGTCGAATCGCTGACGGATTGTAATTTGACTGGACTGGGAAAAGTCTCCAGAGTCCTGTAAACTCTCCGTCGTGATGAAGCGAGACGACGCGCGGAGAGCTAATGGACCTAGAAATTGTCCCCCGGGGAGCTACGGGACACCGCAAAGTTAAACCGCCGGACCCGCGGGTCGTACCCACCTTGTTGACTAAATAAAGGATTGCAAATTCAGATTCTAATGGTCGGCTCTTAACCACGGCGGCACCTCGTCGGACCCGCTTGAGTAACGGTGTCGGATTTGTCACACGGCTTACGTAGCCTTCTGGCATGTCGCGTTGCGATGCGCGTGAAAGGCTTCGCGCGTTTATTTCGCTGAGATCGGGGGACGGTTTCAGCGGGAATTTGGCCCCTCGTTGTAATCGCTTCGCACGCCAACGAGGGGCCAACACTTCTCTTTATATATTTTTTTACGTAGAAAACCCATCAGTGTTTCGACGATTTCTAAAGTGTTTCCAACGAAATGATCTCTTCATTCGTTCAATTTTTCTCGCCTCAACCTATGCACGGAATTTTTGCACGCTCATATCGGTACACTCGGGAAAATAATCTGCTGCCAAAACATAGACTTTGTCATTGTAACAAAAGTTTTGTTAACCCAGTGATAAACAAATTCATGCGTTTTGACGTAACGGATAACTTTTGTTACGATGACATCCTACCCCTAATTGATCTGCTGCGTGTTTTTCGTTACAGCAACTATACATACTTGTCATGGGTACCAATATTTCGGTAAACGTACAAAGCGCTGTTGACAAGATATTGCCTCGCGATAACTCCCAAATGTTAAAAACTCCCCCGCTCCTCTACTTTTTTCCTACTCATCAATGTGTCACGAATGATATTAGCTCATTACGAGAACGTTCATTTATAAATCATCAAGTCCACGTCTCCGTGAAATTATTATTAACAATATATTGTGCTCGATCGATCTCTGTCTCATTTAAATGCAGATTAATCTAAAAGTAGAAGTAACTTTTTTTGAATAACATTCTTTGCCACTGCAACATCATGGATTTTCTCTAGTAGTAACAAATAACGCGTTATCATAAAAAAAACGATATTTTGTTGTGCTAATCAATCCAGGTTAACAAACGAGCGTTTGTTTTGACACCTAATTATTTTTCTCACTGTATAACTAAAGGAAAAGACAAAGAATGAATACACATTATAATGCACACTGCAGTAGGATTCTGCACTGCAGTAGGAAACTTGTAGCATACTTCTAAAGCGTTTACTATGAGTATACAAGCAATTATAGTACGTTACCGTCTACAGTGGCAATCTAGTAGTAGGATTCTGCACTACAGTAGGCAACTTATAGCATACTCCTGAAGCGTTTACTGAGCATACAAGTAATTACAGTACGTTACCGATTACAGTAGTAAACTAGTAGTATATTTCTGCACTACAGTAGAAAATTTATGATATGCTCCTGAAGCGGTTACTCGGTACAAAAGTAGCTATAAAAAGTAACCATGTACTGTAGAAAACTAGTAGCAGGCTTCTGCACGTCAAAATGTAAATACGTTCCAAGACTTTCTAATGAAAATACACGCTTATGTTGAGACAAATATTTTTGCATATACGAATGCGATAAATTGAATCAGAACCTTTTCGTACAACATGCTAGATTTCGGGGAACTTCGAAGGAGGTTTCTAACTTTACTACAGTTGTTCACTCTTATATTATTATTAGTATGCTCGTATGTTATCTCGGTTATCAGAGTATCATTTCTATACCTTTTCCTTCGCACGAACGAAAATAAGAAGCGAAAGGGAGGCACAGGGAGGGAGGCAGACCTTCCCGTCACATACAGTCTCACAGTCGCGCCGTCGCGATCGTTCGACGGATAGAACGCGCGCGGATGCGAGGGCCCCCGTGAAACGCTGACGCGGCGGACGGATAGACGCGCGTACCCCATACTCGCCCCCGACCCCTCAGTCGTCCGTGTAGTAATAGATAGAAGGATTATGCCGCAATTGGCGAAGGGATAACATTTTCTCCTCTCTCGGCGCGGTGGGAGATTAGTATAAAATTATAGAGAGACCCGATGAGACGTGCCTCGGCCACGCCGCGCGAGTCGCCTTCGTCGGGGCGCTCAAATCGGGCCCTCTCGCTTCGCGACGTGCCCGGGCGAGGCGCGCGCGATGCGCCGCTCCTAGTCCCGCGCGCCGGGCTATTATTCGCAATTATACCTGAGAACCGCTGGCTCGCAGATGTCTCCGCCTAATTAGGCGGACCGAGAGAGGCGAAATTACACGTTTCGGAGCAACTGAAATGAAACGCAATTCATTACCGTGGCTCCCTTTAAGCTCGCTACATGCGGAACATCCCCGACCGACCAATACGCTCGACTCACGTCGGCGCGGGTAATTGGGGTTTCGTCGCGCGCGCGCGCGACAGCTGCCTGCGACGTGGTCGATGCGAGATCATCGGAGTCGATGAGAGGATGTGGAATTGGAAGCCCGAAAACGGTCGGATAATTTTTGGAATTCGTTCGATTATGATTGCCCCTTCGGGGTTTACTTGTGAAGTGCCGTAAAAGAAATGTTTTTAATGCACTATAAATGGTTCTAATTAGGATAATGTATCGCACTGGCAGACCGTGTCGTTCGTTATGGAAAATTACGTTGAGCAATTATTATCGATGCTTCTCTATGTGACGCTTATCTTGTCATCTATGAATTTGTAATTCAGATTGAAAGATACGTATCTTTTTCGGTAGATCGAATTATAATCTTCTGGAAAATATTGTACTAATTCAGGGCTAACGTTTGTGAATATGTGTTATATGGCTGAAGCCCCGTTTCTACGATTTTATTTTATTGGGAATCGACATGGGGGCGTAAACTAAGCAATATGGCGCCGAATAAGACCTAAACCATTCGACAATACTCGCGATTTGTGAGAAGATAGTAAAAATGTTAATAACTGTAGATCAAATTTATGATTGGGCTCAAACAAATCCTTCCCATCGCAATGTGATTGAAGGAAATCGTGTCTTTAGTGCTAATCACACCATAAAAATTGGTAGAAATGTGGAAAATGTGACACCCGGATGTATCAGTTTGACAGCTTTCTGTCTTCAAACGTCTCATTTAACGTAGCACGTTTCATTTTGTAGCACGTTGCCATGCCTTCAATTTATCTATTTTTGTTTAATTTTCCAAACAGGTTTTCAATGTATATTACGCATTCATTTGGTTTTGGAAAATCGTCAAAACACAAAGATAAATGTTTCTTCGAATTACTTTCGCAGCCACTAACTGCACAAGACTTTACATATTTTTTTTTATTCGTTCTACGAAGCTTACACCACTCATTATATTCTTTAAACTGTGGCGACCCGTCACGCTACGACGGCCTGCCGCCAGATGGCGCCGACCCTCTCGGCTATCGACTCCGCGGCTACCGGCCCACGGCTCTTCGTTAGTGGTCCGACAACGGGCAAGTTACTATATAAGACTGTAACTGCCCATCTCTCACAGAGGACCACAGAGCGTCTAAGGCAGGAGTCGGCCTAGCCTTAAGGGGAGATTACACGCTCAATCTGGCATCAGTTCAGTCTTCGACCTTGATCACGAATTGATTGATGGCAGACTGATGGACCACGAACGACGTTTACACTATCATTCAGACTGATGTCAGTCATAATCGAGAGCCCGGCAAGAGTAAAACGTTTTGCACATAAAACCGATGGATCGCAATAAGACGAAAGCTGCTATTGCAATAATAATAGCTTTGGGTCTTAAAAAACGTTATAAAAGGAAACGATGGACTAAAGAATCGTCATTGACGAGACAAATGCATAATACAGGTAGTGGGATTTCGCCCAGTTCACGACCCAGTCAGAACCCCCCTTAAGGCAGGAGTCGGCCTAGCCTTACTGACGAGTCCACGGGCCGACTCCAGGACGAAACGCTCCGCCACGAGTTGGCGAACTCACTTTTCGTTCGCCACAAACATTTATAAATTCTCACGTAAATTTCATTCATTAAACACGATCAGCTGTCCGTACTTTATACATAGCGTCTTAATAATGATTGGGGGGATCCGCCACCAGATGGCGAGCATCCATGTCGATTGCCAATACCGAAGGGAATAGGTATAGCTAATCGTATTGCTGGCAGCAGCTATTTGTGAAAATATGCAGTTGAAAATTTTGTGTTGGAATCGGTCCACCCATTTTTCTGTGACGTTTTTAAACTTAATTAATTCTTCGTAAGAATTTAACATTCTTTGTGTTATTTTTAACATTCTCTCTCTGTGTGTGTGTGTGTGTGTGTGTGTGTGTGCTAGTTTTGGCAGAAGAAATGTTGGATTAGCACGAAGAATCGGCTGATTTTAACATACAAAAATAGGTGGACCAATTCCAAGACAAAGTTTCCAACGGTGTACTCTTTAAATTTTAATCAACGATTACATTCATCAATTTTCAGTAACTTTCACTGATTCAAATTAAGAGAACAGGTATGCAATTGAATAATATATACCGGCATGATTTTGGCAATTCCATGGTATATGCCTAAATCTTAACTTAATTTCAAAAGCAAACGATCAACTCGTGAACTGTCCGAGCTGAATATGTTGCCGAATAAAGCCACTTTCGTTACGTCATTTTAAATTAAAAAAACTATTAACTAAACTGATGCTATATCTCTAAAGCATCCCGTAAAAAATGATATTGAAATATGTCTATTTCCGACGAGCACTCTAGCAAACTCAAGTATGTGACAATAATAACGCGGATTTTACCGAATCTTAACCCGCTGAGGGCCATCTTCTCTTATTAAGAGTATAGGGGAAGAGCGGGCTAAGTCAATTTTAACGGTTTTGTGCTAGAGAGATTTCTATTTTAAATCTTAGCTAGTTTTTCTCCTGTATAGGTAGGTATTCTTTTATAACGGATAACACACACACTATTAATTTGTTCTGTTACTGGCCTGGAAGGTATATTAAACTTAAAGATACATAAAAATGCCATGAAATGGTGACAAAATATCTCAATTTCGATGAAAAATTACTTAGCCTGTTATTCCCCTGTACTCTTCATATGGTAATCCCCTTAAATAATGGTAAATCCGTAAAGACAGGGGAACTACATTGTGGGTATTACTGCTATACACCCAGGGTGGTCTCCAGAGGATTAAAATATAAATGCCATTGTACAGTGTGGAAATCGTTTATAATAATACCAGTTATTACAACTTATCGGATATATCCGATATATATAACGACGAAATCTGAAGGTCCTAACTGAATTCCATACTATGTATTGGTAACACTATCGATTACAGCGACTATCGGTTCTCGTGTAGAAATATGGACCGGCACATGCCCGCGTAGAAATTTCACCCAAGCTCCTGATCAAGTCCTGATCAAGTAATTCGGGATCCGGTCGGGTTATGTGATATAGTCCTGGTAAAGACCTTACTAGGCGTGTAACGCAATTTCAGCCTCGGTCCCGATCAGCTCGTGTTCTTATAGGACCCTACTCTAGTATCCGGACAAGGATCAATCCATTATAATTGAGGGCCTTGGAATAAAAGGAGTACAAGTGACTTTTCTTATATATATGGACTTAAGAGTGCAGGTATTTAGGTTATTTGGATTTTAAAAATTCAGGATCTCTCTCTATGCATGTGATCTCATGTGATAGATGGAGCTCAAAGCAGGAAACCTTTTTATACGAAATAAATTGGCACATAAAAAAGGTAGGTACCTAAATCTACACTTAAATCCATGTATAAGAAAAGTCACTTATACTCCTTTTATTCCAAGGCCCTCAATTAAAAATGAAACGAAAAAGTATCATCTTCTCAGGGTATACAAGTGAAAAGCCAAATCGAGTCCTGTGATAATAGAAAAATGGAAATTATCCTCTTCGGGTGTACTAGATAGATAGCTGATCTGTGTGGTTTGAGTCCGGTATTTCACAATCGATCGAGTTATAACATACATATATTACGTACCGTAGAAGCGGGCAACTTCAACACTTTTTGAAATTCTGCATCACGTACAATGAATTTTATTTGAAAATGTTGAATCGTTTGCGAGTTAGGGGGCGATTTATTTGGTGTCGAAGTTACCCGCAGTTTCGTGCAACACTTCGACATATCCCTAATTTATATGATAAGACTCCTAATATTATAAATACAAGTCTTTGGAACATTTTTATCCCCTCCCAAAAAAAATATACATATATATTTTAAACATAAATATAAATATATATATTTTTTCTGCTCGCCGCTGTCACCGTCATGCGCAGGACAGTTTGCCCTTTCAACGTCATTTTTTAAAAAGAGAAGTCTGGCCAGTTTCCGATCAGTTCCTAATTACGATTTCTACACGAGTTATTGTACGCCAGTCTTTTGAAGGTCGTTATAAACGATTTCCACTGAACTTATTTTGTCCATTGGATATCATACAATGTAAAAAATCGGGAGTTAATGCGGAGTGATTTGCGTAGTGAATGCGGAGAGTGCATGATTTTTAATTAATATCCTATATCCGGAGTGAAATTCATTCCGAAAAGGATTTTATTTAAATTATTTATAAAATTAACTCCGCGGATGAATTTCAGATAGAAATCGTTCACAAAATATTAAATTATAATACAAATAATAAAATTATATTATTATTATTATTTTTATTATTACTTTAGTACTAATAATATTTTAAACTCCATGTTCACTCCGTCCGCGGAGTGCTTTTTTTGTCGCTCCGAAACTCCGAGTGATGGGAGTGAAAATTCACTCCGGATTCACTCCTGATTTTTTACAGTGTATATACAGGGTGACCTAGAAATATGGAAACGCAAATACTTAGCCATAAAAACAGAACCTGTCAATAAATCAATGTAAACTTATCATAATAATTTATTCAGAGGTACGTGAATACAAGATTTTTAGCAGTTTTCAAAAAGTCTGCGTTTAGCTTTTATTCAAGCGCGAAGTCGCTTGGCGTACGAGATCGCCGCTCGAATTAGTTTGATATTCTTCAGAGTGCATACCGTTACTTTACGTCCGCATTTGGGTCTATCAGAAGTTGTACCAACTTTCTAAAATCGTCTTTCAAATGGTTGATCTACTTAAGGTATTCCTAGCGCGAGATGAAAAATTTCAGAGAATGCTAATTTTTTTTTTAGAATGGAAATTAATACTGTAAGATTATTTTTGAAAAGTATCAGGTCCGGTCACCGGGTATTTAAGAAAGAATTTTGATTTTTAAATTTGAAAATTCAACATGTAACCTTATGGAAGAATCCACTCTTCGACATTTTAATGCCGACATCCACATGTTTAAAAATTATACACATTAAATATAGCTATTTCCAATCTTCACAAAACTGCATAGAATTTTTTGAATCTATAAAAATATAAGGCCACCGACTGTTTAACAAAAATATTGATGTTCGTAAACAGCAAAACGTAGTTTTTTGACAATAAAACATAACGTTAAATAGAATTGGCACAACGTTGCATCATACACGTGGTGACAGTGATGTGTGTGCATCTATGCGACACAGTATTGTTGGGAATATGGGTGAATTATATGACGTAAAATAACTGATTTTTGAGGGGCCCGCCTGTGACACCTTGAAAATACGCTCCTAAGCGCTAGGAATACCTTAAATTCAGTTGTTTCGCGATTTTGGAATTCGACGTGCCGGCTCAATAAAAATCGATGATTGCAAATCATTTCGAACAGGGGGCAACCATTATTAAAAAATGTATTAGGCGCGCAACTAAGTTCTCGCTGTTTGTCAATAGATGGCTCCAGCAGTAAGAGCTGGTCGATTTTGACATAACCAAAACGTCATGAACCAAGCTTAGGCATATGGTAAACAAACCGCTATGACAAATTAGTGATTTTGTTTTTGCATTATATACTTTTGGTTGTGTGAAAATGTCTGATTTTGTGCCAAATAATCGTCATTTGCGGGAAGTGTTGCTTTTCTTCTTTTATTCGAAGAAAACGGCGGCTGAAGCGCATCGAGAGCTCCAAAAAGTTTACGGAGATGCTGCTTTGAGCGAAACAACGTGCCGAGATTGGTTCCGTCGCTTCAAAAAGGCGGTGATTTCGAATATTCACGCTGTGAAGGTTATGCTGTGTATTTGGTGGGACCAGGTCGGTGTTATTTATTATGAGCTATTGAGACCGAACGAAACCATCACTGGGGAACGGTATCGAACTCAATTGATGCGATTGAGCCGAGCACTGCGCGAAAAACGGTCACAATACGAGCAGAGGCACGAAAAAGTGATTCTACTGCATGACAACGCTCGGCCTCACGTTGCCAAACCCGTTAAAACCTACTTGGAAACGCTCATATGGGAAGTCCTACCCCACCCGCCATATTCCCCAGATATTGCGCCGTCTGATTATTACTTGTTCCGTTCGATGGCACATAGTCTGGCTAATCAGCAGTTCCGCTCATATGAAGACATTACAAAATGGCTTGATTCGTGGATAGCCTCAAAAGACGAACACTTCTACCGCGTCAAGGTATTCGAGCTCTGCCAGAAAGTTGGGAAAAAGTTGTAGCTAGCGATGGGCAGTACTTTGAATGATTCATTTGTAACCATTTTTTCACAATAAAGTTGCATTTTCATCAAAAAAACAGCAAGAACTTAGTTGCGCACCTAATATAATAATTTATTTATCTAAAACATAAAGTAATTCAATAATTAAAGTTATAAAAATAGAAAAAGAAAAAGAATTACATAAAATAACAGTTGGTGTTACTTTTACACCGTGGTAAACATGCATATCTATATTTCTGGGCCACCCTGTACACTTCATTTTCCAAAACATCGATGAGGTAGGTATGATTTAGGTGACCGGTACGCTTTTGGCAACTCTCCCCGACATGAAGTCTCACATGATCCGAGAAAGAAACTCGACAGACTCTCCGCATCACCGGATCCCGCGCGAGATAAATAAAAGAGAGGGGAAAGATCGGAGAGGGCCGCGGTGGATAATAATTTAAACGGGGTACTCGGAGACCCCGGCTGCGCGAGGGTCGAAACCATTGAAAGGCGCTTTCGCTCGGGAGACCGTTGTTTACGCGGTGGCGGCGGGCTATAATCAGACCCTGGTGCACAAAACCACAAGCCGACGATATTACTGTCATTTGAGGAGGAACCCGCCACCCCAAACCCTCTCGCCGCCGATTCCTCCCTCGCAATGGGAAATGATCGTTCGAAATTAAATGGCCGAAATCGTCGCGTTATTACCCGCGAGACCGTATTACCGGCGATCACTGCGGCGCGGTGTTGCGTGGTGCGTCGTGCGGCGCGGGGAAGGGGGATGGTCGTCTTCACGACGGGCGGGATAAATCCGTGGATCTTCGCTACGTGGCAATCATGCCGAAAGGATTGTATTCAACCGCTCTGAAACGCGATTCGAAAATTCCAGCTCGTATTAAAGAAGCCCCATCGCGTACCGGGTGTCTCTAATGAACAAGCGAGAACGGCCGCCCAGCTGCTCGATAAATCGCGTTACGCTCGTCATCGCGTGAGGCGCGAGTCGAGCCGATCAGCGGCGAAGGAGAGGCACCACTTCGTGTCGCGAGGGAAAGTCCTAGTATTTCTCGATTGCGGTGCAAGCTCGAGCCAAGACACGCGGAGTGTTTGACGTTGCGGAGATTTTTGGAGCTCGCGGTTTCAACTGTTTCTATCGTTTCAATTTGACGATGAAACGTATTATTCAGGGTAAGAGTAGGATAAACGCCCCAGCTTCAGTTTAACTTTGAACGCGATTATCTCGAAACGCAATGAAGATACATGAAAAATATAAAGAACCTTTTTTACAGTAAAAGTGCAGATGAACATTTCTTATCTAAACTTTTTTTCGATGTCTGCAATCGATTTCGAGATAATCGATTTTGAACTTGATCTTACAACCGGGTAGTCTATATCCCTACTTTTAAGTATCTCACGTTAAATATTTCTCTGTGTAGATGAAGCCGAGACAACCCGTGTAAAAATTGTCTTGTCTTAGGGCTGTAATAAGGGCCTGATTACTTGGCCCTATTTATAATCGGGCCCTGATGAGGAAATGTAATGTGTGAGGTTTTAAGGGCAATTAATCGGGCCTCGTTTGAAATGCCTCGACAAGGTCTTAATTGTATGCAGCTTTAAGTTTAATAATAAGGATACCTTGAAGTGCCTCGACAGGGCCCTGCTAAATTTTCATCAACTAAGCCTGCTTATTTCTTAACAAGACATCCCTATCAAGCCCTGAAGAGGCCCTTACAAGTTGGCCTTACTCCTATAGCTCATAGTTTAAAAATAAGGAAAACTTAGAAAGTCCCGACAGGGCCTTACTAAGGCAATAATAAGAAAGCCCTTATTAGGGAAGCCATAGTTAATCCTTATAAGGGCCTCTTCTTAACAAAGGCCATCATCTATAACTAATTTCTACACGGGAAGTTGACACAGCAAGTTGGCCCCCCATCGCCGTAGAGAGTAATGGAAAGGAAGGGCCAACTTCTCGCCGTTTTCGCCACGCAGTCGGCGCGTTCGAGATCCCGGAACGGAGAAAGGATTGACCGGCATCTCTCTTCCGTAACGAGCAGGACGGGTACATCGGGCGCATCATCACGATAATGCGCGTTGCACCCGGGAATGATGCCTTTATGGTCGCCACTCGGAGTTTAATTTATCGTTTTATGGTCTTTTCGAAGACCGGCTCTCGGGGGCTAGCGCGCGGCCGTCGGGGTAAGGTCGGAGGCCCGAAGTGGGCCGAGCGAGGAGACAAATGAACCGCGAAACAAAGGACCGGCGCGGGGCGCGGGGCGTGGCGCGCGGAGTATTAAGCCCGCGCCGCGGCATTGTCGGGCTTGTGTTATTGTTGTAACCACCGGGGTTAACTTAATTGGATTTAAGTCGAATTGTTTGCGCACCGCGCCGCGGGTTTCCAGTTCTCGAGGACATCGGTCAACGGTGCGCGGGGGATGCGCTCCGGGACACTCCCCTCTCCTCTTCGGGGGCGGCGAAACGGCCCGAACGACGTTTCTCCCTGTACTGTGCCGCCGGTGAACTTGGATTTACCGTTCTTCCGGGCTTTCGCGATGTTTCCCTTTTCGCAGGGATTACGATTTTACAAAGGGGTTGGCCACCATGCTCGTTTGCAGATGCGACTTGAAACTCTGTAGTTACTTTTCCTTAATTCCCCCCCCCCTTCCCGGTGAACAGATGCAAGAAATTCTCCCCACGGAAAAAATTTGATGTAAATAGTATACCAACTGCCGCAAATTGTAACGCAATCTGCACTTAATTACTAGATACACCTCTGTGCAAATTAATGGAAACAAAACATATCTGTTTCATACAGTCCTAATTTACGTGAAATTAACTTTACTATTTATTATTAATAGGTATGACCATTTTCCACCTTATTATTATGATATTTTAGGTCTTTCTGGCGTAGAGTCCATGAGTTTTTTTCTAATTCTCTTCCAGTTTTTCACGATGAAAACATATTTGAAAAAAATTTTTGTAATTCTATTAAGTAATACAAGGGTGTATAAATTTCAATGAAAGCTTTTATCGAAATTAGTGAATCCTTTTAAATACCTTATATAGGTACCCTTGTTACAGTAATTGATAAAATGAACAATTTTTGTTCATATGATTTCATGATGATAAACTGAAAGATAATTGCAATAAATTATCGACTTTACGCCAGAAATAATTGAAATGTTAATTAAGGTGAAAGATTATTATACTAACCACAAATAAATGGTAAAGTTAATTTCATGTAAATTAGAACTGTATATAATGAAACAGTAATATTTCATTTCATTAATTTACCAAAGGGTGTACGTGACAGGCACAAGGCAATATTAAGTTTATAGCAGAAAAATGTAAAATTTACCAGGGTAATGTTAAATTAACAGCAGTCGTATACAGTTTACATATTGGATAATTAATTGTACACAGAGTTTAGAGAGAAGAGTTGCATTTACATATTTACAACACTGACTTTGTAAACCCAAAACATCAGCATTTTTTTTCGTGCTAATACCGGATAGCTACTTCGATGGCTCGTCATCGCTATAAGTATTATCAACCAGCGAAGTGACTGATACCAAGGGAAAACTTCCCCTGTACCATCACTACGAGGCTCCGAATATCAAAATAGACCTTTTGTCGCGCGGTAACGCAGATTACCAGATCTGCGATATCAAGAAAAACTGATGTAAGTAATTAACTCTATAAACAGATGGCGGTCCTGATTAACCTCCTTTAACCACCAGAACCAATCAACCGCTGCACTTCTGTTATAACTCTTCGCATTATGTTTCCTATTATACGTCGAACAGGATCGATTTCGCCCAAGTACAAAAAAATTAACCCCCCCCCGTCAAACCAGAATCACGCGGGAGCAAAGCTTCGCTCACCGAATTCTTCGAATCGTCGTACCACACACTTCACGGTCGGAACGCGATGAATTATGTAGATCATCGCGGGAGACTCGGCAGAGCGAACGGGCGCGTTACGCGCGTGCACCTACCGTGACGTAATACGTACACGATGCGAAGTGGGGGGTGGAGGGTATAAGTCCATTCACAAAAAGATGAGAGGTGCAACCCGCGCGAACGGTCGTGTAATTAGTGTTATTACTTTAACAAGACCGGTTACTGGAAAAAGAAGCGGGGGATCGCGCGAGAAGGCATTGTTAGGCGCTAATGCAAGCCTCCTTTGCATCATAAAGGCCGTTGTACGGAGTTCGTCTTTTATGCAGTCGACGAGCGGAGGTTTCGTCGGCTATGCGCGTGTCCTCGCGGTGCGAGAGTATATATAGGGCATTCCACGCAATTTCAACTACTAAAAAAATGAATGTATCCCAAAAAATGTCTAATAATCAAGTTATACGAGTACAAAAATTCTACCAAATTACACACCAATCCTCCCATAAATCACGAAGTAATCGCACCTTTTTATTTTTATTTTTGAAATTGAGTGCCAAGGTATTAACTTTTTCGATGTGAACTTTTTTCCTTCCTAATCAATAAGTAAAAAGAAAATATGCAGTTTTACATCATGCAACTTTCAATCGCTTGAGAGATACTTACAGCCTTTTTATAATAGAGAAAATTGAAAATTCGCTATAATTATCTCTCAAACACCTGGGTGTTCCATGGTGTAACTTTGTACGAAATTTTCTTTTTACTTATCCAATACTAAGAAAAAATTTTATCGTCGATAGAGCTTGGTCTAACATTTTAAAAATAATAATAAAAGAATATTACTGCTCCGCGATTTGTGGGAGAATTGATCTATAACATGGCAGAAATTTTGCATTCGTATAATTTGATTTTTTAGATATTTTTTGAGATACATAGGTATACATCCAATTTTTGGGTGGCTATATAAAGTGGTGTGGAATGCCTTATATATGAGTACAGCGACCAGACGTCGAACCTGGTCCCCCTCCCCTTTCTCTTAGTTCGCCTGTCACACCGTGCCACCCCTTGGCAGCATTATACGTATGCTAAAATATTCAGGAGATAAGCAGCCAATTAATTTCACTTAAAATTATCGCCAGCTTCTCGACCCGCCGTTTCTGCATGCCTAAACTTAGGTATATATACGGATATACGTGTGCATATGTGTGTTGATATAACGTACAACGCAGGACGTCGTTACGCAGCGAAACGCGCGAATCGAATTCGACTTGTCGCGCGGTTACTCTGCACGCAATGCCGCGTGCTCGGTGATTTCGCGATACGGAAATGGTATGGCTCTCGCTTTTAGTCGCACGGGTGCGAATCGCTCTTCGGTTCGTATCGGAGTCGCGTGGTTCTATACGCGAGCGTTACTTGCTGATTTTCATGTCGTGTATTAAACATGTATAGCGATGAGGAAATCGTACCTCTACGCGGAAAAAAAATAGTAGACTTGACTAAATTAGCGGTTAGGTACGGGAGGGGGAACGCCGTTATATATAACTATAGTTACTTGAATTAAATAGTTTGGTTATAACACTGTCGAAGAAGAGAGAGTAAAACATTTTTATGTCCTATGAAGATTTTCAAAAAATTCTGAAAGGTTAAAATAAATACGAATATGTATACCTACGTGTAGCGGTATTTTTCACGTACCTATATACGTCAAATTTTTTTTTTTTTTTTTCGATGTTTGAAGTTTTTAGTGTCGTCGGTGGTTCGTCATTGTCTTCGAAATGTGGCATCTCAGGGTTTTTCAAATCGCTGAATCCAAATTCGAAGTAAGAAATTCAAAATTTATAATGGCGGATCTAATATCGCGGCGACAATTTGAAAAGTCTTCGAATCGTCGTGAAATTTTCTGTTCGCCAGTTTTAGGGGTCACTGAACCCGAATTCGTGATCAAGAATTCAAAATTGAAAATGGTAGATGTGATAGTTCGCTACATTAAATTTTTTAATTCCGCTTGCACAGTCGAATTCGATAACCTTGAAACCCTCCTAGAAGTTAGTTTTATTACAGTCTAATAAAATTTCATTGTGAAACTTGGTAGGTACCTCACGTTGTTTGCGGTCGCAATATCTGAATCCGAGCTCCGAATTAAAAAATTTTAAAAAGCGGATCCAATATGGCAGCTGACATTTAAAAGGTTTTTGAATCTCCGTGAAATTTTCTCGTTTTATAATACATAATAATCATTTTATCGGTATTCTCTTTTATTCACCACAATTAAGCCTTATTGATTTATAGGAAAAAGATTTCTCCATTAATTTCAAAAATTTGCAAAGGATCCTGGAACAGCATACGGAAAAAAGAATCGTAGCATTTATAAAATTGATGATAAATTTCGGGACAAGACCAATTTATCGTTACGATAACTACAATTTTAGTAAAAACTACAGCAACGCTTGTAATTTGTGCAAGTTTTACCATAATTTGTATTCAAATTGTAGCTGTCGTAACAATAAATTCTCCTCGTCCCAAAATTTACCATCAATTTTGTAAATGCTTCGATATATTTTTTTCCAAACACTCGAAAATTGTAGGAAAAAATCGAAATCTCCAGAGTCAATCACGCGACCGTGAAACGAGCCGTGGCTCTCCCATGACTCCGTCCGGGTGCAACGGGCCGGATAAAATCCTTTGAACGTTTCGCAAAGGGATTTTTGACGGTTCATTAAGCGAGCCTCTCGGGTCCTGCCCGCCGCGTCACCACCGCCGTCGTTGTCGCTGTCTCCTCGACGAGTTTGACAAATTATTTCTTTCAAGTTTCTCGCGCTTGCCGCTCTCTCGTGACTCGCGCGCGCGCGATTAGGTACACGGGAGTGCTGGTTCGGAAATCTTGCGACGGTGCAGTGACGTTGAAAATTGGAGGGTAGTCGTTCGACGCGGTTGACATCGGGAACGCTCTTCCAGGGCTCGTTTCGCTCTTCGAGAACTTACGGTGCCTTCGGGGATGAATGATGTGTGAATTCGAAAATCTTTTATTATTATTTAGTTACAGAATCATGATGCGTAACCAAATTTTTGGTGGCTCTTCAGGTTTTCATATCTTAAGAGAGAGAGAGATAGGTATATTTATATATCTATATTGGAAATTAAAGTTGGATTCTTCAGGATATACGTATTTAATTAACAACCGAGTAGTAATAGTAGAGCATAAAAAAATTACGTAAGATATTTTAGACGAACATTTTATTCCCCGCCCTCTTTCTATGCAAAGAAATATAACATTCTTGACAACCCCCTCCTCTCTCACTTTTTCTTCTGTAAGATTTAATTTTCGCGTAGGATCTAGCCATAGAAAAATTACAAAGATTTATTAAATAAGAAAATAAATAGACATTTAAATTGTATAAAAATTGAGTATTACTATCTTACATAAGATTTGAAATCTCCTTCTATTCTCATAATGACTTCTTAAAAAACATTTCACCTCCTCTTCCCCTACAACCCTTACGTAATTTATGCACACTCCCTATCAAGTAAATAATATCAATTAAATTACAATACGATTTGCAGTCATCGCAAAGAGGCGCGACACGATGCCAGTCTATCGCAATAATTTCCAGTATCTGAACGATGCCAACATTCCCGGTCGTTTCTTTCAGCGTAGGCGAATTTTACAAACGCATAATCGCTTGGAATATCAGTACACTTATACAGAGTGAGACATTTAAATTGAGACACATGAATATCTGTAAAATAACGTATATTCGAAAAAAATATTTCTTATAAAACTTATTTGCTTTATAGTCCGGGAGCCAGCAACGGTTTTCGTTACGTCATAGAGAACAGGGCTAGAATTTTTATGATGAGCTCCTTGTAACGTGTGAACAAAGGAATGACTGGTCTGGCAGCGCTCCGAGGGTGGTTTTGGCAACAATATAATTTTTAAAATTAAAAAAAAAAATGGAAGTTACGTCATGTATAACAGGGCTCAAATTTTTATGAGGGCTTCGTTACAATGCATAAAGACGAGATAGTAAAGTCTGGCACTCTTCCGAGGGTGGAAAGTGGGTGCCAGAAGGGGTTGAAGTAGCTCCACATAAAGTCGTCTCACTCGCACTCAAGTGCGCGCATAAGACTATCTCACTCCCACTCAAGTGCGCGCACAATCTATCTCACTCGCACTCAAGTGCGCGCAGGAGACTATCTCACTCGCAGTCAGGGGCAAGGTTTTTCTGACCTGGCAGGGCGTTTCCACTAGAATTTCGGTCTGGCATCGATAATTTCACTTTTATGGAGTAAGAGCTACTCCAGACTGCCCCGTTTACACTAAAATAATCAGTCTTAGTTTTTGACATATTATTCGAAATACCTGCCAAAAGTGAAATTATTAATACCAAACCGAAATTTCGGTGGAAGCACCCTGCCAGAGCAGAAAAACTTTACCCCTGAGTGAGAATGAAATAGTCTTATGCACGCGCGTGAGAAGACAGTCTTATACGAATGCGAATATGGTTAAAACTCTTTGCACTCGAGCGGCGCCGCTACGGCACCGACAATTCGATGCGTCCACCCGAGTGGCGCTGTACCGGTTCTCCGGCGTTTTGGGGAACTCGATATATTTTTTTCCGATTAGCGATAAGATATTGTTATTTAAAGACGGCTGCGAAACGTCCGTTAATTAACCTCTCCCAGAAAGGTACGAGGCTACGAGCTCGATATCAGTCTTAATTTACCGCACCAAATCGCCTCGCCATTATGACCGATGGCGAGATTAACTCTACATTAGCGAGACACTTAGACCGTTAGATACTGATCGGTAAGAGAATCAGTATTCAGAATAGTATATATGTGAACGTGTATCCCATCGTCTACCCGAGGTTTCCGCAAATAGAAAAGAACCCAACACACACGCACAAAATTCATTTCGACAATTAAATTCTAAATTTCTCAAATTAAAATCTGGACAAAAAATATTATTCTCAATAATAGCAATTCCTCTAGCAATGATTTTTAATCCGCAAAGACATTATTTCGATTTTTTATTTTGCATTTCGCGGTTCGTATAAGACTGTCTTCTCACGCGCGTGCATAAGACTATTTCATTCTCACTCAGGGGTAAAGTTTTTCTGCTCTGGCAGGGTGCTTCCACCGAAATTTCGGTTTGGTATTAATAATTTCACTTTTGGCAGGTATTTCGAATAATATGTCAAAAACTAAGACTGATTATTTTAGTGTAAACGGGGCAGTCTGGAGTAGCTCTTACTCCATAAAAGTGAAATTATCGATGCCAGACCGAAATTCTAGTGGAAACGCCCTGCCAGGTCAGAAAAACCTTGCCCCTGACTGCGAGTGAGATAGTCTCCTGCGCGCACTTGAGTGCGAGTGAGATAGATTGTGCGCGCACTTGAGTGGGAGTGAGATAGTCTTATGCGCGCACTTGAGTGCGAGTGAGACGACTTTATGTGGAGCTACTTCAACCCCTTCTGGCACCCACTTTCCACCCTCGGAAGAGTGCCAGACTTTACTATCTCGTCTTTATGCATTGTAACGAAGCCCTCATAAAAATTTGAGCCCTGTTATACATGACGTAACTTCCATTTTTTTTTTTAATTTTAAAAATTATATTGTTGCCAAAACCACCCTCGGAGCGCTGCCAGACCAGTCATTCCTTTGTTCACACGTTACAAGGAGCTCATCATAAAAATTCTAGCCCTGTTCTTTATGACGTAAGAAAAACGTTGCTGGCTCCCGGACTATTAGGGCCGGTTTTACCAACACGGTATAAACGCGGTATAGCGCTATACTGAGAATAACCAGCAATAAGCCTTATGGCTATTCCCAGTATAGCGCTATACCGCGTTTATACCTGTTGGTAAAACCGGCCCTTAGGGCCAGTTTTACCAAAGCCAAGTTATACCTAGAATAAGTATACCGAGGATAAATTTATACTCTTCTTTATACCTGGTATAAAGCGCAGGCGTTTTACCAGCTCCAAGTTTGCCTGGGATAACTATTCCAGGTATAAGCGTTGGCCATCTAAAATTATTTTTAGGTTGGTAGTAAGAAGTACGTACTGCGCATGACATTTGGTCGTTTTGACAGCTGTTCCGGCGCGATAAATGAAATTCGGAGTTGTTATTCTCAGTATAACCTAACTTTTTGTTTTTGACGTCTTTATTCTTTCATGATATAATCATAACCTGATCGTTGTGGTAAATTGTTATTAATTTTGAAATAGTTGATTGATGTACCAGTTTTTTAATCATCATCTGATGATGACATTGACGTATTACCAAGAATCAGAAATCCAAAGAAAATACGTGCCCGGTAAATAAAAGATATCTATAACAATATATTTATATTTTCGTAACAATAACTTTTATTTTCGAGTCGTCGATAAAAGCATCAGGTACAAAACACGTCCAAACATTCGATATCTCACCAACAAGAATGTGTTCAGTCTCAAAAAACTATAAGGGTCGTCACACAATAATAGTAATTACAACGTAAAATTGCACCATTTGATCCAAATCTCGTATCGGACAAAATATATTCTAAAATCTATAAACTTTTAAATCGCTACAACTTAAGATTTATCACGCGGTGACATTACTCTGAGATTACATAGAGCGGTACAATGTTATCGTTTTTTTAAGTATACGCGACCCTATCTAAAAAGTATACAAAGAGCGTTGTACGACTTGATGTCTAATGCCGAGGTATCTTACAAAAGTGTATCAATGCAAATCTAAAATTTTTTCATATTCTACATCGTACGACGGATGTATCACTTCTGCTCCTGAAAACTGCAATCACGCGAATTGAAGAAAGGTATAATGTCTACCTAGATAAATTTAAATGTTACTTATACAAGACAATGCAATGGTAGATGACTTCTTTGGTTGATATTATTGGATACCGTTGAGATTCTCGCGATTAGAGACCCGCGTGCGTCAATTTTAAATTTAAACTTGCATTTTCTGAGTAAAAGAGTGAAGAGAGAAAACAAAATTTTCCCGACGTTTCTATGAGCTTCTATCCTCCTATTAAAAAAGAACTATAATCTAAAATGTGTCGTGCGAAATTACCTCGCAGAGAAAGACTCATTTATAAAAGAAGGCTACAATAGCCGTTCCTCGGAGCACCGTCCGACGCGATTGCTGCGACCCAGAGAACTTGAGTATCATCGAGTTCTTAATCTAGAACGAATTATCGAACGTCAACGTCGCGGTGGAATTTCTACTGTCCGGCGATTGCATTGCGATATATCGTTTCCGTAAGATCTCTTGAAGGTCGTTGCAAGAGCTATTTTCTCGTTTGGCTCGCAAAGGTCTCCCACCCGGCGATCTGAAAAACACGTTTAAAAGCCCACTGTGAACAAAATCAATCTTTCGCAGCCACGACATTCTGACAATGCGAAACTCCTCTTTGTTCCTGGCGAATAAAAAGTTTACCGCGATAAAATTGTTTAATCGTACCTTGTGACGAGTTTCATTTTGACTTTGTTGATGTTTTTCAGTATGTCGCCCATTGATTTCTGGGAGATCAGTGGCGGTTTATGCCGATCGATGAACTTGTAGCCCTGTAAACTAGCTCTCCTCGCGATGTTAGGAGTCGTTGGAGGTTGCTGAGGTGGCGGCATATAATAATGACTAATTAAAAGTTTTAACATTATGATAAAAACGATTACCTACAGTAATTAGCATTGATCCCGAAGCAAGAAATCTTAAAGTCGGCAATAATTTTGTTGCTGGCTGAATTGCTGCATTTCTTGGCGACCTCGAAGCAATGCGATGTCGTATTTGTCCCAATAATCTCTGACAGGTTTGTTTTTCCAAACGAAAGCAAGTGAAGAATTCTACAACCATTGTATTCTTCGAAATAGTCAACTCTGGAATAGTTTTGTATTAGATATTGGTTATAAATTAGTAGGTATAGGTATCCTTTATTTACTTACCGGGCACGTATTTTCCTAGGATTTCTCATTCTTTGTAAGACGTCAATTTCATCATCAGATGATGATTTGACAACTGGCACATCAATCAACTCTATTTCACAACTAATAACAATTATTATGATTCTGTCACGGTTGTGATTCTGTCACGGAATAATAGACGCAAACAAAAAGTTAGGTTATCCCGAGGATAGCTAGCTTATCCAGCGCTGAAACTGCCGGATAAGCTATCCCTGCATTTATTCCAAAGTTTATCCCATTCCAGACTTATACCATCGTGGTAAAACGCTTGCGTACAGGTTATTCTCAGTATAGCGCTATACGGCGTTTATACCGTGTTGGTAAAACCGGCCCTTAGAGGAGGAAAGAGACCTGTATCTATGTCTTATTCTTCATTTAGTAGACATTTGTAAGGCCATTTTAAGATCAACGTTCTTTTTTTAAATGGAAGCCTATATTTTTTCAACTAATTCTTAATCTACACATAACAACAGACAACCTTGTCTGTGAAAGGTTTTTAATTTCTTTTTTTTTCTACTAAAAGAAAAAACATTTACTTTAAAATGGTCTTGAAAATATCTACTAAATGAAAAGTAACACATACAGTTCTCCTTCTCCCTGTAAAGTAAATAACTTTTATAAGCAACATTTTGTTCTAAAATGCGTTAATTGTTTTACAGATATTCATGCGTCTCCATTTAAATGCCACACCCTGTATAATAATTGCTTAGCTTCATCTCGAAGCGATTTTATTCGCGGTCCAGCGCGCGAGAAATTGCAATAATCTGCACTATCAGTCTCGAAGATGTTTCACTGAGCAATTGCATCGATGTATCTGTGTAATAAAGAATGTAGAGGGCGCTTATCTCGCTCGCGCATTTGCCTCGAAGGGTACATTGTTCGTTTACTCGCGTGCAAAAGGAGGGAGAAGAAGGGTGCGCGAAAGAGAGTGAGGGAGAAGGTAGGGAGAGATAATATGAAACTTTTATCAAACTATTTTTGTAATTAAAATTAACAACCGGCACGCTGCCAAATTAGCCTCTAATATCCTACGCCTCTCTCTCTCTCTCTCTCTCTCTCTCTCTCTCTCTCTCTCTCTCTCGCTTCTTCTTCTTCTTCTTCTTCTTCTTCTTCTTCTTCCCTCTTTCTCCCTTCTCCTCTCTCTTAATCTCTCTTTCTCTCTCTCTCCGTCGTCGCTACCGCCACAGCGGTAGTTAAAGGACGGCAGTGCTACCATCATCAATACGCGTCACGAAGTTATGTATTCACTTTATACACAAGCCTATTTACTACATAGCGCCTTAATTATCTTACCCGCTCTTTTGGCGTGCCACTGACGAGCTTATAAGCTTTTTCTGATATCATCCGACTATCGACGACGATCTTTTGCCTCGTAACAGAGTTCCATGCGGTTTCCCCCCGCTCAAGGGTGGTACCAACCACCTACGTAACGAGTCAGCCACGAGGTGGAGAGGACATCGTCTCTATGTGCGAAGGATTCATTAATTATTTTCCAGCCACTCGTGAGTTCTGTGTCAATCGATATTTCTTTTTCTTTCTTTCTTACTCTTAAAAGTCCGCAAAGATCATTCGGATATCTTCTTCCTCGTCGTATACCTGCTCCGGTTCGACTAACGGTGAGATCAGGTGCAGCTGCAGCGGGTTCTTTCTCAATGGGCTCCCGCGCAGACTCCGATTGCTCTTCCGATAAAGGTGATCCCATAAGGTGTGAAGTTTAGTCGAGGGGAAAATCATTCAGGCACATCATTGAATCGTATCTTTCATCAGTTACAATTACACAAATAGGTAAAAGTATAAGTAATATAAGTTATATTAGTATTGTTGTCGTTGTCGTTATTGTTGTTGTTGTTATTAGTTAATATTTCTCCTCTTCGATCGATTGCAATTGAAGCGTTATTGATGCACAATAAGAGAATTTGGTTATCGCATAAAAAAGTATTTATATTGTTTAACTCAATTTATAATCCGCATGCATTATCATACAAAAAAGAAAAGTGTCGAGAAGAGAATTATGTGTTCGGAAAGTTATGAGTGCGTTTCTTTTTACTGTGTTGTGACGTCATTGAGAAGCCATGAGAGACGCATTTATGCCAAGCAACGAGTGCGAGAGAGATAAATTTACGATACTATGACGTATTCTGTATTTTTAAATATCGTTTTCCAGCTTAAAAGAGGCCGCAAATGAAAAATGGAAAAATGCGAGATAAATAATTTTGTTCCAAATTTGTAAATCTACAATACAAAAATAGTGAAAGAACGAAATGAACAAATGCGCTATCAGAAGGTCTATCAATTTGAGAAATCCCAGGAGTTCCGTTTCCCCTTAATTGAGATGCGCGATCGAGCGACAATTTTCCATATAACAGCTCTTCGACGATACAAGCCGCGCCCCCCATTATTTGTCTCACAAACTATCCCTGATCTAATTTTAACCGGACCCAGAAGAATCGACTCCGAGAGATCCCGCTAGATCCTCCCAATCCCAGATACCTGCACCGCACCATCCGCAGGGATCAGGTGCAGCGCGGCTCTGCGACTTCCTCTCCCGCACGCCCGGGAGTTTCCCGCCCGAGCGCAATGCCCTCTCTACGCTTATATCCCTCTCCCTCCTGTTCTCTATCTATCTCCGCGCTCCCGACCCAACGATATTACACCGAAGTGTGAAGTTTTCCGCCGCTTACGCTCCGCTCCGCGAGGCAATCCGAGCCGAGGCACTCCGGATTAGCGGTGGAGTTCGGTAGCCGGGACGGCGGATAGCAATCCGTGGCTCGCGTTGAAATGATTCCACTTATCCGCGGCGGGGAGTCCCCAAAGAATCCACGCCGGACAAAGCGGGGAATCGAACGCGCACGCCGCGGGACGTCCGGCTACCGAAGATATTTCATTTACCGGACAAAAAGTCCCGCCCCTCCCCACCTCGCCTCCCGCTCGCCCCGCGGCTAGCCTGCGCCGCCATCTTTAACCGTGGCAGGAATTCGAATTAATATTCGGCGCTGACATACGAAATTACAGGCAGCCCCGGCTGCCGCCCGCCAAGAAACAAATGAGCCCCGATCATCTTGTCCGGAGCGACAATGGCCACGGTGAACTGCTGCCGCGCGCTCATTGTGTCCACCGCGGCGCGTCTCCGCGCAGCGATAAACCGGCCGGCTCGACCAATTTGGCTACCGATTTCATTATAATTGCATATCGGCCCATTACTACTCGGAATTGGGCTGCTTAGATCGTCGCCCTCGCTCCGCGGCGGCGGCACATTTCGTCGGGGCTTCCCACTTACTGTTACGAGACGCGAGCATAGGCGGGATATGAATTGGTGTGTGTCGTCGAGTTACGGCGGTCGATCGTCCGATTTTGAAAGCGGTCGCGCGACGGGGGGATATCGGAGCATCGGAGAGGAGGATCTTTTATTATCCTTGGTTTTGTATGTTTGAATACCTATAGCAACATCGAGAACTGGCATTTTATAAATTTTGTATGCGTACTTATGTACCTACTGTAATTGCTATTATTTCATTATTTACGAACTTTCCACTCGAGACAATGGAATACTTTTTCGAAGACAATATTTTGATCTGTTTAGATAAAGTTTTTTATCAATATGATTGTAAAATTCGTAAATAATGAGTTAATGAGATATGTAATCTCGATTCAGGTTTATATATATTGTTGTGAGGTTTATCAAAATTGTTTTATTTCGGATTTGAAATACGTCCAATACGTCTGATATTAAACCAACATAGGTTCTATTTAGTCTCAATTTGATTTATAGGAGAGCATACCTCGTTTAGTCTCAGATAGTTGATACCTATACGAGATAGATACCTACTTATAATTTTATATGGGGCACTCGAATATCAGATTTATTATTTAGGTCGTTCGATTTCGATACCGATTACGTGAAATATCAAGAAGCTCAATGGAGGGAAATCTTTTATTTACAATAATTAAGTTTTCAATTCGAATAACCACTCATTTAGTTAATATGCCTTTCTACTGCAATTTCCAGGTAAGAAATATAGTGATGGGACAGTTATGCATTTTGTTAAATACTATACTGATGGGACTCGTATTTACGTCTGATAAAAATAAATTTTGTACGTACCTATAGCATTTAAGGATTCCGTCCTGGTTTGGATTCACTGGGGAAGCCATTCCTTCTCATTTCCAGATAGAGAATGTTTCGCTGATGAACCATGGTTTCTCCGATAAAAGAGACCTTCAAATTGTTACATGTAGTCTTAGTTTTGTTAAGAAATGTCTTTTTAATGAAAACATAACTTCGCGAAAAGTCCCTAGCACTTACCCCACGTGAACAAATTATTAAATACTCGACTACAATAGTTTATCGTGAAAAACGAAGACCACGTGTAACAATTTGATGGTCTCCTTTACCGGAAACACCACTGTTCGTCAGTGAAATAATTTTTATTTGGAAATAAAAAGGGATCCAAATTCTCACTAACAGCACCTGATTTTCATTATCCAGATGGACTCTGTATTTTTAAGAGTGTACGTAAAGCATGGCGGTTTCACCAACTAGGACAGGATTCTTAACCGAATTCACAATTGCACTATCACTAGATTTCTTATCTAGAGTTTTTTCCCCATATTTTCTGGGATTGATTGCTACATTTTGAACATCATTTGTTTCTCAGTGTATGATCTCTTGATTTCAATTCCTGTTCTTCTACAATTCGTTTTTTAAATATGTCTATTTTTCATTCCACATTTCAATAGCATCGCCATATTAATTCTGGTCAATATACCTATAGTTGAACTAATTTTTCTTTTTAACGATCCTACTTTGAAAAGAATTCTTTCGCTAAGCTATACAATATGAAAGATCGATCGCGGTTAATTTTCGGAGTGGCAAGGTTTAACGGCGCGTTTTCACGGATATTCGAGCGTCCAGCCGCAGGTTTGACCCGGCAAGTCGACCCTTGCCAATGAAACGCAAATACACGTGAGAAATCCCCATTTTTTTCTCCTTGGCCGACGCTTCGACGAGACGACGGTAACGCGCGTTCGACCGTTTCCTCGCGGTGGGGCCCGCGGGTCACGGAGGAAGTCTTCTCACCTGTTAAGCGTCCCCCATTGTCCGTGAGATAATTTGGTTAAAGTAACTAATTGTTCGCCCTTTTCAACTCGCCGCTTATGATGCCAGGGAGCGGTCCCTTTGTCGTAATTAATAGTCCTTCGCGCAGGACCTTACTTCTGCCTAAATGATTCCTCATCCATCTTCCGACGCCTTCGCCCTCGAACGCGTCCACTCTCGCTTTCTTTTTTTTTCGTCCATCCCCCGAAAATCCTCGTTCGCCCGGTGTCCTCGCGTGACTCCGAAGTTCAAAATATTAAACTCTAATTCTCTTCAGATTTATTTATTTCTTGTCGATATTGTTACAAAATAGAATATTTTCTTTTTCTAGATTTCTCATCGTTGAAAGTTTAATTTATTGAGTTTCGAAAATTTCACGATTATTGATCAAATTAGTACTTTTATAATAAATTACGCGATACTTTTTATCGACTAAACATTTTTTATATTTTTCAATCTCATTTTTATACCCTAATTCTAGTTACGAGAATTTTTGTTTTTTTCGGGAGAGAGAATTTTCAGTAGAGAATCTTTAACAAAAGATTATTCCCGCTCCTTTTTTTATGTTCTTGAAAAGATCAATCATTCGCACTTTTCGTTATTATAAGTATATTCAACAAAGATGTGCAATTTAAATTCGAAATGTTCTGCTCAATCTAATTATTATAAAAAATTTTTAAACATTTTACTATAAATATCTATTTTATTTTCAGTTTAGCACCCCCGTATTTGCTCCTCCTTCCAAACGCGTCATTGCGACCCGCAGTCCCTGGAAAGCCTCGGAGAAGGGAAGAGTAGAGGGTGCAACGTGCGAAAGGTGTCGGAAGAGCAAGTTGAACGGCTGCTGGCGGCATAGTTAGGAGAATATGTTCGCCGATTATGCTCACCAATTGCGGCATCTGCAGGAAGGAACACTCAGGTAACAATCCGAGTTTTCAGTGGTTCTCAATCGCTCCATTTCTTGAATTCACCGCATAAATTGAATATCTATCTCATATGATTCTCCTTCTTTGCTTTTTCATTTATAATATATCACTCACCTTTGCACAAGAGAACGCGGTTTTCCGCAACTTTCACGCGACTAAATAAGGACCGACCCCTCCTCTTCGCTCGTACTTAAAACTCGCCGCATCTGCATTTCCGATCGTGCTTTTCCGCTCTCGAATAACTGACAATTTTATGTAGGGAAAAAAAGAGAGAAGAGAAAAACGTAGATTATAGAAAATATAAAACTTAGGGTATGTATGTATACCCAGTTGCCAATTACCTATAGGTTCAAATTGGTCCTTCCACTTTTGTATGTTAAAGTCAACCGATTTTTCGTATTAATTTAACATTTTTTGTATTAAAATGAATACAGAATTGTTAAATTAACACAAAGAATCACTTAATTTTGACATAAAAAATGGGTGGACCGGTTTCAATACAAAATTTCCAACTATGTAAGAATAATTCGGTATTCGTAGATATAAAAAGATATTTATATTTTTAATGTCAATTTGTAATCCGAATACATATTCAATATTATAAGAAAAGAGAAATGCATGGAAAAAAAAATTATTCGTAGTTATAAGTGCGTTTCTCTCTAAAAGATCGTGACGTCATCGAAAAGCCAGGGAGACGCATTTACGCCAAGCAATGAGTGCGAGAAAGATAGTTTTGCAAGACAATGACGTAGCTGCATTTCTAAATATTATTTTCCAGTTTAAGTAAGGCTGAAAATGAAAAATGGAAAAATACAGGTTAAATAATTTGGTTCAAATGTTTCGAATCTGCAATAAAAAAAAAATAATGAGAACAACGAATTACATAAATACATGTTTGTTGGTAGATATCATGCATTTTTGCTACTTGCATAAAAAAAGAGAAAAGTTAGAAGGAAGAATAGAGGAATATTTGTACAGGAAGAGAGTGGAAGAGAACGAAATGGAATTAAGAGCACAGTACCTACTGCGAAAATATCGCAGCTTCTGCTTGAAAAGTTGATTTTGAAACTCTTCGAGTTTCATTTAAACAATAATGGGCGAACCGATAGGCTTGGAATTTGGAATTAAGTTTCACCAAACCGTATACCTACCCTCTTTCGAGAGATTAATAGTTCTGGAACTAATCTCACATGGAAGACTCAATTTCACAGGAAATTCGAGATTTTATCACAAGTGCCACTTATGGAGTTTTATTTATCAGAAAAAGTTATCATTTAATCGTGCGAAAATCGGATAACTAGAACTCTCTACCACATTTATTTTTTATTTAAGTCTAAAATAAAGTATTTCTCGCAGTATCGAGTCTCCTCGCCGTTGATGGTCCAAATAGACTCTTCTCAGGACTTTCCTCATAAAATAAGGGTATCGATATTATAATATCAACAATTCGACAAATAGTTAATATTTGTCAAATTTACCATTCTTCAATCCCCGGCTACTTTAGCAACTAAAGCATCTCGAACGACATTATTTATCGCCCATGTCTTCCCAGGGCTATTAAAATGAATACTAATTATTAATTATAATTCTTCACAATTCGTTTCCACTTAGCCTGGGTCGAGTTTTTTGACCTAGGAAGTCCTGGGAAGTCCTTGTAACGATAACATTTTGCAGGACTAAATGGAACATATCAGGTCAAAAGAAAAATTTCTAACTAGGTATATATGAAGGGCTTATTGGAAAAACGTGACAAGCCACATTCCGTTCAAAAATAAGCAGTTTACTTTGTAGTAGTCCCCTGCATTTTCTTTTAATACTTTAAGATTGTAGTCGTTAATATATGAACTAGAATACATCTGTTAAAAACACTGAGGGGTTATATTAATAAAATATGCATTTTACAGATTTTTTTGGAACTTCAAAGCTCGTCCTTTCAATAAAATGGTTTTGTGGCTTGTCACGTTTTCCCAATAAGCCCTTCATATATATTATCCCTACTTTAAATTTGCCATGCGATAATTGTCTATTTTTATATATAGACAAAATCGCGTTCAAAAATTGTCTGTGCCCAGCCATCATGAAAACATTTTAATGCAGTATATGGCTCGGTAATATATATTTCGGCAATATTTTCTGCAACAGTATGGCCCATGTTTAAAGGCGCGGTTAAACGGGCGACGATACCAAAAATGTGTAGCTATAGCTATAAGTATATTATATGACCGGGACGTACTAAAAATATTATCCTAAATTGCATAGTCTGGCTGGTATTGCTAGCAATGTTGCCGGCCACTATGTTGCAGCCACATATTGCAGTAAAATATTGCCCGTTTAGAAGACCCTTTAGGCTAGGTCGACTCCTGCCTTAAGGTGCGTCCACATTTGTGACATTTAATCGTGACAAGGTTCCATGACAGTGTCAGTAAAGGTGGGTCCACATTTGTGACATTTAATCATGACAAGGTTCCGTGAGCGTGTCAGCAACGCGTGTCAGTACCGAGACCGTCCACATTTAGCGTAACAAGTCCTGTCACGATGCCACGCAGCCCTGTCCGACACAATGTCACGCACAAGTGTGGACGCACCTTTACTGACACGGTCACGGAGACATGTCACGGTTAAATGTCACAAATGTGGACGCACCTTTAGACGCTCTGTGGTCCTCTAAAGGCGCGTCTAAACCGGCAATATTTTTACTGCAATATGTGGCTACAATATTGGCAACTATAGCCCAGCCATCATGACAATATTTAAATGCAGTATATGGCTCGAAAATATATATTTCGGCAATATTTTCTACAACAGTATGGCTTATTTTTAAAAAGTAAATTGTTTCGTAGACGCGTTGCAGCGGCTTATATTGTTTTTAAAAAAAAGTTGAAGAAATAAAAAAGATTGTAATGCTTTACGCTACTATTAAAGTAACTTCAAACTTGTTTATAGTGTGACCGTGTTCTTTATTCGATGATCGAAAACAACATGGATCTGGCTAAATGTTCATTTTTTCCAAATTTTTAAAGACGAAATTCGAAACATTGGGATTTATAAAATTATTTGTAAACAAGTATGAATTACACATTTTTTACGTTTCTTATTTTTTATAAAAAATAAAAGCGTATCTACGCGAGACTGCCAAATTCCATTAAGTTGCGATTTTTGCTTTTATTGCAACGATTTCTTGAAACAAATTATTTTTTACACTTCTAATTGTAAACTTTTATATTTTTCAAAATTTTCAAGAATTGTTTGGCATACCTATTTGCAATGCAATTGATAACAACATATCCAAATTTGAAAAAAATACAAAATTTACTCTAAAAAGTGATAAAATTGGCATGGAATGACTAAAAAGTTATCAGTAATAGTTAACGAATATCTATTTATTTCAATAAATTATATATTTATTTCTACGAAATATACCTATTAGAAGGTTGCATTGAAAGCCGCTGTTCTCCTGTAGATAACTCTAACTACTGATGTCGTGCACAGCGACTAATACTTCTTGCATCACTATAAATTTTGGAGATTTCTCATTAAGATTCAGTCATTAAACTGCCATTTTTGGTTAATATAAGTCTATCCATAGGTCACAAAACAACACTTTCAATTTGGTGGGATGTGGAAGGCGTCGTTTATTATGAGTTGTTGAAACCCCAAATGAAACAATTACTGCCGAACGTTATCAACAACAATTGGAGCGTTTAAATGATAATTTGATGCAAAAACGACCATAAATTGCATGAAATCGCCGAAAAGTGATTCTTCTTCACAAAAACGCTCGACCTCGTGTTGCTTTAAGGCGCGTCCTGACTGAGTCGACAGTGTCGATCGACACTTTTGACTAGAATTTGTCGACTGGATTTTGTCGACCGGCATGTCGACTGGTTTGTCGGTAAACATCAAAGGGTAGTCGAGTCGACGGGTCTACAAGGCCCGACCCTCCGGAGGTATGTTCCGACCCTCGGCGTAAACGGGCCCCCGGTTGGATTGGTCTTTCCGGACGGTCATCTATTGAATTCGTCATTTTCTCCTTTACAAGACAGATTTAGTATTCCGCGCATAGCGGTATCGATTAAAATTTTCGGGGAATGTGCGGGACTGCAAGCGCATTTGCCGCTTTCGCCAAAATATATCGTTTGCTAGTGAGGTATTCAGATCGCGGTGCTATCGAACGGTACGAACCGATATTCTGAATTCCGTCTATCGTGCGACGGAACACGAATAAAAAAATAAGCATTCAAGCATGAGCCAAGTAATTTAGCGTCTACACGAAGCGAACAGTTTGGGGCGGCCTTTGAGCATCGCCAAAAACCGTACGCCGTACGCCGACCGTCATCGCACCGCTGCCGAAACAACCGCTCGCCTTGCCGAACCCTCTGCGTTCGACTCGACTACCTTTGATGTTTACCGACAACTCGTGGAAAACCAGTCGACATGTCGATCGACAAAATATGTCGATCGACCAAGTCGACTGCCGCGTCCTGACTGAGTCGACAGTGTCGATCGACAGTGTCGATCGACAGTGTCGATCGACACTGTCGACTCAGTCAGGACGCGCCTTTAGCCGTGAAAGAAACATTGATGGAGCTTGAACCCAGACCTGGCCCCGAGTGATTATCATTTATGTAAATCGATGCAGCACGATTAGGAAGATACACACGTTCATAATTACCGAGAAATCAAAAATTGGGTTGCCGAGTGGATTAGCTCAAAAAGTAGACAATTCTTTCGTCGTGGAATTCAACTTTTGCCAGAAAAGTGGGAAAAAGTTTTAAGTTAAGTTAGCTTCCGAAGGCAAATACTTCGATTGAGGTATTCACACATTTTATTATGACACAATGTTTTTGAAACAAGAGAAAAACCGCGGCTTTCAAAACGCTACCCTTTAATATACCTATTTATTTCGGCATATTTAATTAACTATACGTTTAGTAACTACACTCTATAACTGTAAATAAACTGCTCTCTCTCTCTCTCTCTCTGTGTATATAGGTAATAATTTCATTTGTCGGATTCGAGAAAACAATTAACCGTAGCTTCTCTGTTTCTAAACCGTCCGCTAAAACGACGTTAATCGCGTTGATGCTTATTCCCATGGCTCGGTATCAGTAACCCCCCGCCTGCTGCAACTTCCGCCTCGCGCGCGAACACGAAAAATCAAGCGGTCCGTTTTCACACGCGGCGGCCAGGGCCCGAAAACGGCCCCAGCGGATCGTCCGGCGAGATAAGACCCATTGTCCCTCGCGCGTTCTGTTTTACGCGCGGTAATCGCCGGAGCGCCATATGTGCCCTCGCGCTCAAGCGCGCCCATCTCGCGATCCCATCTCCGCGGCACGCCGTTGACGTAGTGGTACTACCGCCCGCCGACGTCGTCGTCGTCGTCGGCGTTGTCGTCGTCGTCGCGTCGTCGGTGGCGTCTAATTACAATATTTAAATTGCGCCGACATGTGCGTTCCGCTGCGTTATCTCTCCGTTACCGCGGTGCTAACGAAAATTACAAGCATGGGCGGCCGAGGGGGCGAAAAAACTGTTGGCTAAACATTCGGCACTTTAAGGTAGGTACCGCGCGCTCGCGATAATTCATTAGCCCTCTCCCCTCTCGCTCGTCTCGAGATAGGGCCTCACGGTGCATCGGCGATCGCATTTGAATTTTAATACGGGACTGCGACAACCTTTCGTTAACGAACGTCGCGCGCGCGTGTGCGCTATTATGTATTTACAGTCCGCTCGTACGTCTGGATACATATTCATGCGGATATTTAGTTTCCTTATGTGCACGGTTAATAACCTATTTGTGTGTGTGAGATGTAAACATGTAGTTCGCTTGTATCAGGTGTCGTATAAACGAATTACTTCATTCGAGAAGTATTCGCTTTGTCTGAATGAATATTCAATTGAGTAAAATATAAGTATGGAGTTGTGATATGTGTATATATAGTTTTATTTCGATAGATATATTTGTTGTGGCATCATCATCTTATTTAAATGAAATATGTGAGTAAACAAATCTTACTTATTATTTGGGGTGTTCTCACACCTCTGACCCAGAGGAAAACCCTATGTTCATTAAAAAATTGCGGACATAATGCAATTGATTTTATTGAAATCCGTTAAGGATTTACGGAGAGATTAATTATTAAAAAGTAATTAATATTTTGAATTTATTCAGCATTGATGACGTTACATATATCAAGGCTCATGAATAAATTCAAAATATTAATTACTTTTTATTAATTAATTTCTCCGCAAATTCTTAACGGATTTCAATAAAATCAATTGCATTATATCCGTAATTTTTGAATGAACGTAGGGTTTTCTCCTGGGTCAGAGGTTTGAGAAGACCCGGTATGTTTCATTTCGATAAGTACCTATTATGAATTATTTTATTTATGAAATGTTGGCTTCGTCTGAATGAACACCTATATATTTCAACGAAATACGAGTATAAGCATTCGAATATAAGTAATTAACCCTTACTTATATTTCATTTCAATAAGGATTATAAATTACTCCGTTTTTAAAAATAAGAGAATTTAATTTTCGTCTAAATGGTTACTTATTTCTTACTTATGAATATATAAATAATCAAGTCTTACTTTTATTTCATTTCGATAAGCATTATGAATTCTTTCGTCTAAGAAACGTCGACTTCGTTTAAATAAATACCTATTCATTTAAATGAAATATAAAATAACAATTGATAGTTTTATTTAAATAGATATATCTCAAACGAATTAATTATACCGAGTAGATGTATATCAAAACTACCAACTCTAACGATTATTTCATTCAAATAAGTATTCATTTAGACGAAGCCTGCAATATTTCTTAAACGAAGTAATTCATTGCATCTAATTTTTCTTTAAATCAAACAAGTACCTCTTCGATCAGATAATTCATTTAATTCGCTAACAAGCAAATACACGTTTATTTAAATCAATTAATTTTTTCCTCACTACACCTACCTGGAATATAATATTTAAATACGTTAGCATTCGCTTAACGCACACACGTCTTTATGCTCATCGAGCCTCGTGCATCGCTGACGAGAACTACAAGGATGAGAGACGCCAGAGGGGCGAGGCAAGAAATTGCCGGGACTAAACATTCGGCACTTATCGCTCTCTCGCGATAATTCATTAGCCCCCCTCCCCGTGTGCCTTCCGAATAAATAGCGGCACCCCGTGCATATCGTCGCATTTAAATTTTAATACTCGATGTGACAAATTATCCTTCCTCGATGAACGTTGCGTGTGTGGAACACCTCTACCTATATCCGTACATAGGCGACGATCGTACGTCCACTCACGTATGTATAAGTATAGGTGTTCGGCTACCTCGTGTGCCCGGTCGAACGTATTTAACGCGCTACATGTATATAGATATACATATAAATACGTTACGCTTATACGCGCGCATTACAGCCTGGAAGAACATATGCGTGCACATGCTTGAACATAGGAATATGCTCGCGCCGAGACTCGGAGAGCGATCGCGTGACGCGAGGAATCGGATCCCTCGAGATCGGGTCGGCGATCGATTCTCCCCCATCTACGTATAATATCGGTAAAACGATGCTTGTTCTAATTCGAGAATATATTATGCCGGGGACACGCGATCGCTTCTATTGGGGTTCCAGAAAAGAATTCGTTCAATCGGAACTGAAGGATGACAGCATCGACGAGCGAAGAGAATCGATTCCGTGACTTTCGTTCTTTGCTGAAGTTTTATCGGCAATTGGAAGGAAGATTCGATTAAAGTATCGCATGACATATTGTGATATGTATTAGATATGACGTATCTACGGTGATTTTGATCGCTATCCATTTCAGCAAATCGTGCGAAATCTTTTCTCCGTGCACACATATAAGTGTACACACGTACCTATTTATTTGATAAATTTTCTAAGATCAGGAGCACCGTTTATTTCCGTTATTTATCACGTTACAAGCAAATTTTTCGAACAAAAATTATTTGATGTCGAGTGGGACATATGATACATGCAAAGGGTTTTTGATAGCACGTGTTATTTAGGAGATGTGAAGATTACCTTCACTTTCATTCCAAGTAGGTAAGTACTCTTATATTTTGAGCGGAAATATCTCAGGAACGGTTTAACAAATGTGCATTCTCTTATACTTTTTTATCAGTCTTGATGAGCTCTACAATTTTTATAGAAGTAAAAAAATTGATTTCTATTTTAAAAAATAAAGGTGATCTTTAGATATGTCTCGTAAGTAATATGAGCTATCAAAAATGCCTTGCATATACCATATGTCCCTCTTAACACCAAACAATTTATATTCGAGAAACTTTTTCGTAAAGTGACAAGTAACGGAATTTAAATATCACAGTCAAAAATCAGGTAAGTACATAGTAAATTTTGTCATTATACGTGATTCAACCTGAAATTACAAAAAATAACAATTAACTTAAAATTTAAAAAAAATTGATTGAAATTAAATAGTCAATGTGACAAAAATAACAGAAAATATTAGATACATTTCCAAGTACCTATATCGATCCGCAAGAAGAATTGGCCTTCAAAGAACGTATCGTCGGAGGTAAAAATAACCAGTGAATAGATCGACGGTGATTCTTGAACCGTCGCGTCGATCCGTTCGCGAGTGGAATACACTTCGTCGAAAGCAACTGCCAACGCTGACGCGCGACTTTGACGGATCGATCCGCTCGTTCATCGTTTAATCGGAGAATATCGACGGAACGTCACGATCGCGTTTCGACGCATAACGAGTAACACCTCGAGTAAAACGGCCTCGTCGCGGGGGAGAGACCATTCGTCACCGCAGAGTCAACGGTGCGCGCGACAAACCGCTCCACGCGCGCATTGACGAGTGTCGATATTCGACACTCGATAACGGCAATCGCATCGATTACCATACCGCTCATCTCGTTGTTCGTCATGCAAATCTTTCCGATAGAGCGACTGTTGTGCGGTTCGAGCGTGTCCGCGTATATGCGCAGGTGCAGCTGAGCTCCTTTTACCGCTGCATTTATTGTAGGAAAGTGATTCATTTGATTACGATTTTTTTTCCAAATTTTGATGCATTGAATACACTTTTATTCAGTACAAATGTCTATCAATTGTATCGATTACGTTCTTGTCCGATGTTAACTAACTTTCTTGAGATTCATACTCGTAAATTATTTTCCTAGTTGTAAAAATAATCTTTTTTTCCTTAAATCGTATTTTCTTATTTGGGTATGAATTATATGTACCATTGCAGCTAGAAAAATAATTTATTCGGTTGTGATCTTATGCTAAAGTTTTCATGAATCGAATAATTAATATATTTCAATAACTATATTTATATTTGATACAAATCATTTTCCTGGCTATAGAGGCAATTGAGTATTAGCTGCAATTGATTTTCGATTGTATTTTCTTATCTGGATACGAACTGCGTACACCACTGCATCTAGAAACATGATTCATTTGATTACAAACTTTTGTTAAAACTTTGATGCATCGAACGATAATGAATTTCAGCAAATACATTTCCATTTGATATAAATTAATCGTTAATTTCATCGAATGCATTTCGTAATTATTTCATTATTAACTAATTGTTAACCATCATCCATATGATAATTAAGGGGATGAGAAGCCAAGGGGTCTAAGTAGAAAACTTGTTTTTGCCCCTTGGCTTCTCATCCCCTCAATTACGAGTAGTTTAGAAGACCATGTTTCGATCGCCAAAAATATTAACGCGCGCAGGCGAAGAATTCATAGTAAGAATTATAATAATTGCGATCATACGTTATCGAATTATTCGTGGCTCGAATTTGGTTATCGCAAAAAAATATTCATACCTATTTTTAATTCAATTTATAATCTGTACACATATGTAATGTCACACGAAGAAGAAAATGTCCGAAAAAAATAATTATTCGCAAAGTTATAGGTACGTTTGTCTTTACTGTTTTAGGTATGTATATGCCATGCAACGAGTGCGAGAGAAATACATAGACTTACAATACTATGACGTATACTGAGAGACATAATTGCTGGTGCTAAATAAACTTTTCTTCAATAAAAAACATGATATAATTTCAGGATCAAGTCATGATGACAATGACAACAGCAGCAGCAACAACATATCGTTACGCATATATATGTATACACACATGTTGTTGTTGTATATGCCGTTAGAAATGTTTCGGCTCATTAGCGAGATCGTGCGTCTTGGACATTGGCATGAACATATTATTACGACACCGTGTTTGGTGCTTCGAAAGCGGAACGGCCTTTGCGGGATGCGGAATAGAGTTGTCGAAGTTAAAACAGCGTCGTAATTAGCTTCGACTTCGATTAACTATATTCGATGTTTCATAAAATCCATTCCACTTTCGGAGCATCGATCGATTTTGCAATAATAAATGCTGACTTAGAAGATCCACCTAATATGGTACGCATTTTTATTTCGAAACGGATTAATTTCGTTAATTACGCAAATTCTTAACGGTATTGCCCCTCATAAATGTCTATATTAAATTTTTAATGTAGTTTTTTTTTATTTATTAGTATTTATTTTGACTCCGATTTAACTGTACTTAATATTTCACGAAATTCCTTCGGCTCTTAAAGCATCGATCGATTTATAATCACTGATAGCAAATAATGCAGATTTCGAAAATTTACCAAATGCTACATCACTGAGAAAAATATCAGATAGAGCAACTGTTTGATTCGACTAAATTTCATTTGAAATAATAAATATTTTATTCGTGTAACTACTATTAGTTGAACAACTATCGAATTAGTTGAATACTATTGAATAACTAATTAAACGAAATAAAATTTTATTGAATTGAACAATATTTTACTTGATTCGACAAAATCGGAGCCGATCAAATAAAATATTCAACGCTTTAAATGAAATTTAATTTTATATTTTACTATTTATATTTTATTACTTATATTTGACATTTTATAAAATTGCACAGTTTTTTATATGACTATAGAATCTAATACTCTACACCAATACAGCACCAAACTTTCAGATACATTGCGAGAACCTTCCTGCAATATTGCAAAGTGGCAGATCCATTGCAAAAATCTATCTGCAATATTATGTTCTGCATAAGCAGAGCTTACAGTTTTGTATAGAATAGGGCCATTAGTTGAATAAAACAATTGCTCCAAGTTTACAAGATTTTTCTCAGTGCACGAATATTTCTATTTAAAAAAAAAACAAATGATCTCATTAAGTCTTTCTCTATTATTATCATTCTTTTAATTATTATTGCTCTCTTAATTCAATACTCATTATCAAGATCGTACGCTTAGGTACTTTCATCTCTGTATTATTCCACGAGCACATCAATGAATAATTCACGTCAAATCCGCATTTATTATTTACCGAAGAAAACGAAAGCGTTACTTCGAGGCTTGCTAGAACGCTTTAAAATGATATTCATTGGCTACATCCTTCACGGGCAAATTTGCATAACACTTTTTATCGTCTCCAGTATAAAAAAAGAGTTTATGCGGTGCCTTTTGATGAAATCTACCGATGGAACGGTACACGTTACCGTTACTCGGTACACTTTATTATTACCGGATGTATTTTACTATTCGGCTCGATAAATATTACCGGAAAGTAGTTCCTAGACCTCCTTAATGATACTGAGAATCATTTCATTTTTCATACCGATTCGTTTGCATTCGATTTGCAAGCTCGATATACAGTGTAAAAATCTCCCCGGCAGTTAAAATGTATTTCCTGAAATATTCCGCTTGACAGCTCCACAATAAATAAATATTCACTGACTACCCTTAAATGTATTTCCGAATTCGATGCAACATCTTTCCGCAATAAAAGTGCATCGTGATGCGCGTACAATAGACTCGCGTACAATTTTCCTGACGCGACGAAATTTATTTCGAAACCTACAAAACTTGACTGCACCTAATGAAAATAAATATTCTCATCAACCCCCCACCCCGTAAAATTCGCAAAATCTCGACGTGAGAAAAGTGCATCGCGCGCATTGCGTGAATGAAATCGCCTCTCTATTTCACGGATGCGACGGTGCGCATATTTCAACTAGTCTCTGCCGCGCGCATGCCGTACAGAAGTTTAACAGTGGCATAATGCGTGCGCGCGCGTACGTTCGAGAGCGGGTAACGTGCACGCACGCGGTACCGGAAGTGGGAGCAATTAACGATATAAGTGGTCCGCTGGTCTCCGAGCGAGATAGCATCGGCCTGACTCGGAGTCTAGGCTCCTTCTTGCCACCAGTCGATGAGAAGATAGCAACGCGAGCGAGGCAGGTGCCTTTTGGACACATTATACGCTCTTACTCACCTCGCTTTTTCCTCTCCCTTCCACCGCGCCACCCCCTTCCAGCTTCGTCCGTCTTTTTCTTCTCCCTTTTCATTCCGTCTCGTTGCACTCTCGGACGCTCGTTCGCGCGATCACGTCAAACGTGTGCGCGCCGCGCGCGCGTATACGTACTTACGGGGTATCGCACCGTACGAGTGGTACGGCGGTAACTGCTTATACGCTTTACGCACTTTCTTTTTACGCGGAGTCGCGCACCGTGAAAAGGAGCTGCTTTGCCCAAAAATTGGAAGCGGTTATAAAGCCATTTTAGTAATGCTTTATTATGGCAGACTCGTTGTAGCTTACTTTCTCTTTCTTTTCTTCGGGGATAAATGTTTGCAGTTAGTTTTCATCTTCGAGGTGCTGGTATATAGGGCTTTTTCAAAACTTTAGTTAGCTGTTAAATAGAGCAACGTTTGTTATCGATAAGTAATTGGAGTAGGCAATAAGACAATAGGAAGATTCTCTAATCATTTATACTCAAATATTAACATTTTTCTTTCATTTTAGAGACGAGTTAATCCTTCTAAAATTGAATTAGCTTTCTCGATCTATGTTTAAAAGGAGAGCAAATAATTATTAATACGTAATTGGAATAATTTGAGAACGTAAAATGCTTTGAATCGATCATGTTCAAATATAATCCAGTTGCTTTCATTCTGGAGTCGAATTAATCCTCATTAAGTCAAGTTCATTACTCTGTTTTGTATTTAAAAAGAGCAATACTAATTATTAGCTCATAATTAAAATAATCGAACAACAGAAATGGTTTAAAATCGATCATAATAAAATATTAGCAATTTGATTTCATCTCCGTGTTGAATTAACCCTTGTAAACTCGAGTTAACAGCTATTGCTTCACCTTTAAAAAAAGAGCGACTCTAATTATCATTACACAGCAGTACTAATTATTAGCACGCAATTAAAATAATCAAATAACGGAAATGGTTTCAAATCGATCATAATAAAATAAGAGCAATATATTGGATTTCATCTCCGTGACTAATTAACCCTCGTAAACTCGAGTTAACAGCTATTGTCCCATCTTTAGAAAAAGAGCGAGACTAATCACTACCACATAGATAATTGAAATAATGGAACAGCAAAAAAGGCCTCGGAATCGATCGGATTCGCGGGCAATCGACAGAACGAAACGTTTCAATCGCAACACGTCGAGCCTTTTCCTCCCTGGTCGACGATCGCCGGCACGCGGGGTACGATAACGAATCGTAACGCGCGGCGTGGCATAAACAGGATGCGAGGGCCACTGTTCCCCGCGTATATAACTTTTGTCCCGCCGATCCGCCGTTGCCTCTTTTGTTATACCACGTTTCAGGATGCAGAAGCCCGGCAAAAGCTCGATTTAACCGCGGGTTAACCACATCCTCTCTCTCTCTCTCTCTCTCTCTCTTACACGACACTCTTCTCCTCTCTCGCGTCCTCCCCCCCCCCCCCCACGTCGGTTCCCTCGTCACTCTCTCGTCAGTTTAACCCCCTTCCCACCCTTTCCTCCTGAGAAAAGGAGCAGAGGAGTCTCCAGACCTCCTCCACCTCTCGTTCGCGCGCATATATACATTATACAGTCTGGTTTAACGGGAAGAAACTAGTCGAAGCCCTTAACTGCAGCCCCGTCTCCTCTACTCGGAAAGGCGAAACTATGTAACGCCGGATAACAGGGTTACGAAGCGCGCGAGCGCTGCAACTTTCCTCGGCGCTGCAACTCGATCAATCCTCTCTATCTCTCCTGTTCTGGGGGGAGTACCTATCTTCCGCTCTCCCGTCTCTGGGGACATCCCTCCGCGACTTTCCGCAGTTTATACCTCCAGCTTCGAGCGTGCGCTCCCGCGGGAAGAGCGATATACTCGTACTCGGCTGTGTTATTTGTAATTTACCTCTTCCTTCGGCTGGGCTTTAATTGCTGCGCTCTCTCTCTGTGGGCTTTGCGGGGCTTAACTGTTTGAAAGTTTATTCGAGGTTGGTATCGTTATTTGGTCGTTTTTTATGTATGCGATTGTAGATAAGATTGTTAGGATCGTTGGTAGTTTTTCATTGGGATTGATAAGTTGATATATGATTTCTTTTTGGGTATAAATAATACGCTGAGACAAAAATGGTGTAGGTATTCAATTAAATCGGCATTCATGGATGTGGAATGCAGAATTATTCGCTTCGACTAATAAATTTGATTACAGCGATTAACGGCTATTTGAAGGAAGCAGGCTGTAGTCCATTCAAGTCAATCATCAGTCCAAGTAATTAAATCTGCGTCCCCCCGCAGCCGTAACCGCCGATTTTGTTAAATCTACTGCATTTTTTTTCTCAGTGTAAGGTTCGTTTTCCGAGATCATTTTCCACAACAATTGAATAAAGAATATATTTTTCTGAGTTTGGTGTACAAAATTATAATTGTTTCATTTATTCTGGACTTTGTGAGTTTAATTATTTGAAAGTTTCTTCAGGGTTGACATCATTATTTTACCGTCTTTTATATACTGAATGTCGCATGGGAAACCGATCAGGTGGGGGCCTTCTGAATATGAACTCGGCACTGCTTGGACGATGCTCGATTGATTCATTAAGAAATTCAGGAGGCCCCCACCTGATCGGTTCTCCGTGCGACATTCGGTATACGAGTATAGACAGAATTTGTTTAGGATTGAGGATACTTTTTCATTGGAACTGACAAATTAATATATGATTAATTTTTTATATGCACTTCTAGGATTCTTTTGCTACGTTTATTTCCTACGATATAAGTGAAAAAAGAATATATTTTTTTGAAATTGGTATACCTATATAATAATTACGATTGTTTTAATTGTTCTGCTCGCGGCCTTTGCGAGTTTAATTACCTATATAACAATTTCTTCGGAGTTGGTATCGTTATTTTGTCACTATTTATATGAGCGATACGATTTGTAGGATCGTTAGTAGTTTCTCATTGCAATTGATAAAAAAATTGAGATATGATTTCTTTTTATATGCACAGGTACTTATATAGGATTCTTTGTTGGGGCCATTTTCCGTGATAATTGAGAAAGAAAATATATTTACTTTCTTGAACTTAGTATAATTATAATTCGTCGTCTTTTTACACGCCTCTAAATATATTATTTCCTGCAATTACAATATTTTTTCTCTCGCTTTCATCGAGGATACTTGACCCTATGTAGGGCAGAGTGTTGTACCTTAGGTCATTTTTTTGTTTTTCCAATTTTTTAATTTTATTATTACAAATTTGGAAGAATTAAGCGATGCAAGGGATTCTACAACTATTTTTCTATCTTCATTTGTTATGTTTTGTTTTTGCCACAAACAGTTTAGCTGAAAATGTGAATTTAATTAAACGTTACAATGTGACCCAAGGTACAATGTGGTCGCGTACCTTAGACCACCATATGTTGTACCTTGGGTCAGTCATAAAATGAATAAGAAATTAAATCAATTTACTCAAATATGTTTATTTATAAATAGAAAACATTAGAAAAATACAAAAACTAAATTTTGCGAGTTTATGGGTTGCCTTTTGACTCTAGCTTTACTTCGAGGCATTTGAAAATATTTATCTGAAACAATAACTACAGTTTTAGACGTTATTTACAACAATTATGTAAAGTAGAAAATAAAATAACCTTAACTTGAATAAAGATTGTACCTTTTGGTCCGGTTCAAGGTACATGATCTGTCAGTGACCCGAGGTACACACTTGTCCAAGTTTATTTTTCACATGCTTTCTAAAGTTAGGTTATGTGTTTAAAATAAAAATACATACAGAAATAATAAGCTTTAACGCTTATTTTCAACTACTGTTAGTTAAAAAATAATGATATTTATCAATAAACGAAATATTAACAGATTTTAAATAGATACAAAATTTATTTTCGGACGAAGAAACCACAAAACACGCTATGCAGCACCACACAGTTACCTGACTGAATTTATAATTGGCTGCCATTTAGCGGGCAGGGGCAGAGAACTACAAATTCATTTAAATTAATAACTATGTGCAGACCATTAGAGCAGGGAGCCAAGTGACCCGAGGTACAACACTCTCCCCTATTTCGAGAATTCTTATGAAGTACATTTCGAAATTCCACGATATTTTAATTTCCCTTTATTATGCATACGCGAACGGACCGCCGCCACATACACGATAGGGACGTAGCCGTATCGCGCCTCCGCTCGTCTCGCTCGGCCGACACGGCCACCGAAAATCGTTAGTGCCCCCACCGTCTAACCACTAATGGGGTCCAAATTAATTTCACGTAATTGGAGAACTAGGGAAAGGGGGCGAGGGGTGAGCGTCGGGCTACCCGTTTTACCCTAATAGGAATAAAATAACCCTTTCCCAACGATCATAATTGCCAGCCTGGCGGAAATAAGCAAATACGATTAATGTATAAGCCCCGCGGGGTCTGCCACGTCGCTCGGCGGTATATACCTACGTAAAACACGCGCGCGCGCGCGCGCCGGTGTCCATTTACGAGGGGGTCGAAACACTCGGCAGGTACTTTACGAGGGAGCAAAAAATGCGTGATCGCCGCGCGCGCGTAGGTATAACGATCGCGTGAAAAATTCGTTGGAAAGCCTATCCCATATATGTATGTTCCTCCGCTTACGCGTCCCTGCCTCGATTTAACGGCCGAAGTTCACAGCTTATGTACGTAGAGATACCGTCGGACGTTTCTGGTTTGTTTCTGGATTTAATTTAGCGAGAAGAAGTGAGGATATGGTAACGAAGTGAATTAAAAGAGGGCGAAAAATGCGCGATCGTCTGCGTTACGATTGTGTGGAAAATTCGTCGGAAAGCCTGCTATATATTTCCTTCCGATTACTTCCTTCCTTTTGACTCGTATTTCCACGGTTTATATGGTGGGACGATTTTTGTCCGATTCGATTTAGTGTCGAGGAGACAGTGCGAATATGATTATCGTATTTTTTTTCAAATGATTCGTGACAATGTGGAATTAAATCGGAGATTTCAACATGTAATCACTATGATTTGTAATAAAAGTTGAGTGATTGAATTAATTATTTTTTAGCCCGTGATATTGAGATAAATTAACAAATCTTACATGCAAAGAACGCTAGAAAGATAATTTATACTTTTTGTGTGCAGTAGACAGTAATCAATTTTCAATATTAGTATAATATTTTAAATAAGTAAAGTCAGAATGTATTTTCTTTGGATCACGTTTAATTTGTATTTAATTTTTACGAATGGGAAAATTATCTTTGATTAGAGGGAACCAATTTCGCTTGCATATAAATCCAGGAGAAAAATAATTTGCAGCTCTTTTAGTGGTAAAAGTCTTTCTCGACATCAGATTTCAGTCAATAAATCGATAAATCGATCAGTGAAAATCGTAGAAGCAAATTATGTGTGACTTCTCCTTCCCTTCAAAAGATTGCAATTTCATACCCCGTCGTATACTTATATCGAGAATCCCTTAAAATTATAAAATAAACCTCCCGTATTAAATGGAGATTAAATAACACGAGATAAGGAGAAGAGGAAGGGGGGTGGGGGAGTTGTACGCGCAGAAACACAACAGACTGATATAAATTTAGTATAATATATTTTCCATATAATCATTTTTGCTATACAGACATTATATTACAAAGCATGATTTACTCTATAATAGTATTCTTCTTGCGGCAAATTAAACTGCTGATCACGCGAAATCGACGTGACGATCGGCGGCATTCGATGCGCCGATATCGTCGTCGTTCTCATTTTTTTAATTCCTTATACTCCCTCTTCTTATCTCTCTGACTCTTTCTCTCTCTCTCTCTCTCACACACACACGCACACACACTCGCATTCCGTTCCACCCCTCTTCTCACGCCGACGCAAATATCATGCCCTTCGTATTTCTCAGGATCTATTTAATTTTATACATTCATAATACTGGTATTTTCTTTATTATTGGACGTGACTCGCGTCACTCTGCGACCATCGAACGACTTCATGTATTCCCTCCCTCCCGCGAGTTCGCCCTCCATTTATTTCGGCACCAAACTCGCGTTTCCCGGAGCGAGAGAAATTCCACAGAACTTAGTTTTCATTTTTTTTTGCATTTTTTCGTCGCGTTCAATCGTCCCAGAGCGAACGACATCCCTCCCCCCTCGTCCCGCCTATACGTAGGTACCGTCTATTTTATGGAGTCTGAAAAATACTTTGAAATATTTTCCCTTGGCTTCAACTTACGCTCTATATGTATATACGTACGAATTATTACGATCCTGCCATTAAACTTACGTATATAACCCTCGCCTCTCTTATTTTTCAGTGTGTGTACATCGTCACGCGTTGCGTCTCCAATTTGCGCGCAATATACCGCGCACGGCGTGGCGAAGCTGCGCCGTGAGCAGAGCTTCGCGTAGGGTAAGTGTCTACGACCCCGTTTCTCTTTAATTACGTATATGTACAGCGTTACGCGTTAATCTTTATTAAATAATACCCTAAGTAAGTACGTCGCGCGCGAGTGTGGCGAAAGAAATTACACGCACTTTCTCTCCCCTTCCCCTAAATCTCCCTCATTCTATTTCTTTTTTATACATGCCGATCGTGCAACCGAAATCTATGAAGAAATCTATCCGGGTCGTCACATATCTTGAAGATCGTTCCACATTTTCAAAACAGCGTTTCACGCGAAGCGAGGCTCACCGGCCCTCGTTAATCCTGAATATATGCACGGTTCATATATTTGATAGTAGTCCCCTGGAATGCCCGTGACTCCGTAAAGGCAGGGGTCAACTCGCGTGAACAAAATGAAGTTATCACGCGTATTCAGGACTAATAATAATATACGGAGAAACAAAAACAGTAAATTTTGCCGTGTTCAGAAATAAAAAAGGTCCATATAGCACTTTTCGAAAAATGTACTCCGTAGAACAGTAAAATGTCTTCAGTAGTATTGTAGTAAAATATATTGAATAGCAGTAAAGGTGCACTGAATTTACAATAAAGTGTACTATTCTGCTCAGTAAATCTCCCGGAAAAATCGCCATGTATATCTTTTTTACTGCTGAATACGATAAGACTTGCTGTTCAGGTTCCTCCGTGTACCGTGACTTTTATCGCAATTCTATTCAAACGCAGCCAATTTTCCTTCCAAACCATTTCTCCTCACCGCAAAATCTACGTCGCGCCCCCACAGTCCTTCCATCGCTCTGCGAAAGTCCCGCCGACATGCGTAAGGCTCACCGGCCCTCCCCGTCCGCCCGTTATTACCCGAGGCACTGTGCTACACCGCGGCTGCGTCGGGGATTGTACAAAACACTGGTTTCGGTGCCACGCAACGTCCGAACGAAACGCGGTAGTTATTTGAATAGAGGGGGGCGCCCCGTTCGTGTGTAGCGGCGAGGGCCCCACCGAGTCCGTTTTTACCGGTGCCCACGAACCGTCGCACCGCGCGCGGTACACACGCGGTGCCACCGCCGAGGCCGAACCGTAATTTCGTGTCATTTCGGCTCGAGATTTCTTCTCTCCCCGCGGCTTCGGGACTAATGTCATATTAATTGCAGATTCGCGTTCGCCGCGTGGATTTTTTCATCCCGCGTGTGCGCGCGCTACTACAGGTTGCCCGGTATACAGGTCTGTATAAATGTCTCGACCCCCTCTCTCGCGCCGCCGCGCGGGGCGGAGTGTAGGAGTGGGAGAGGATCGACACAGCGCGAAGGGGCTTTCGGGCTTCCTTTTGTCGCGCCGTCGCTTCGGGCCCCGCCGCGAGCGGAGGGGCCCGATGGGCCTTGGGCCCGCGGAACTTCGAGAGTGCCCGTGCTTTTCTCGGAGCGGGTGGCGAATCGATGTAGCGCGCAGTTTTGCGCGTCGATACGCTCTGCGCGCGCTTGTGTATAATTGGTTCACAATCGAACGAGACGTGTGTATCATAGGCGATAATTGTGTGTGGGGTGGGAAGCCTACTTTTTCTTCGAGGCGGTGGAACCTTTCATTTCAGCCTGACTTGTCGTCATGGCAGGGAAGAAGTCTTCGCTGATCTTTGATATTCGAATTTTTACTTCTTGGAGTTTGATGAAATTAAGCTCGGAGTTCGTAGGTCGTACAGGATATTAGCTTTGGTATTTTGTATCGTCGTCTTGGTTTCAATTCAAAATTTATTCTATTTATGAGTAACCTTTTGATAATTGTGCCTCCTGCCAGCTCCTTTATAAAGGAATACGGAAGCGGTTTAGGAGGTTTAGAGAGAGTTATTATTTGGATCGTTCCATTTTTTAAGACTCGAATGTAGCGCAAGATATTTAGATGGTGTGTACATTTTACTCCCTATTGTAACTTTACTATCTGTCGATAGGCTATTCTTGTCGAATTGACTGTCGTACCTCGATTCCGATGGCAAGCGTTCGCCAATTCGAGTCTTTTTCTTCCTCTGCTTGATATAGTTGCTAAAGTTGAGGAGGAAGTACATATGTGGAAGTAACTTGATAAGTATATGCCTAGAGGTTCATATAAGTATTGCTTGACCCCTCCTCGTTTACTTTTCGACCTTCATCATCAGCAACTGTTTCTAAATTCTTCTCCTTCCTTCTCAAATCTCTCCTTTCCGAAGCACTCTCAGTTTGTATTAGGAGGTCGTTGTGTTATGGTTGGAGAAGGCTGGAACAGATATCAAAAAACTACTGTTAGAATCAGCCAGCATCTCAATGAGGAATCTTGATATCATTAAACTGATCATATTGTCCATTTCGTCGGTAGAACTCTTTCCGTTATCTTTGTTATCATCCAGAATTGGTCTTGGTGTCCCATAAACCCGTCCCATTCTCCCTTACTTTTCTGCAGCAATTCGGCACCGCCTATTTCGAAGTTCTTCTCAAACACGAAGTCGTCACGAATTTGTCGATGTCGTTCATATCCTTCAGGGCTGTTCCACCCGTAATTGCCGAGGGTGGAGAGATTGAGACTGGTTAGTAAGACTACCCAGAGGTTCACCAGTTGGCATCGCATCAATGCGGCATATTCGTGAATCAATTACAATAGGATCAATCTTGCAAGCTGTACGTTTTCAATCGTTCAATCGTTCGATCCTGGAATTAACTTTGGTATCCCATACGTATGTATATCTCATATCTACTCGCGTCTTCCCTTTCTTCCTTCATCGTCGCCCATCATTTCATCCTTCGGCGAATTACTTTTCCCAACGATATTTACCTTTCTTTCCTCGCCCCGATCGTTTCTTTTGCACCATACCGTATCCTATATCCTCCATTACGTCTCGTCGACCTTCGAGTCCTGTACCCACTTCGAAATTTCGTCACTTCGGGACCCCGTCGAACGCAACACCACCGCTTCAAGGCTTTCTCATATGGGGATTCTTTCTGGTACCATCAGCGGACGCTGCACGAGGCTAGATCACTCAGCATTGCCACGTTACACGTTTCGTACACGAGTCAATCGCCATATCCATCTCGCATGCACTTCCCACCGCCCTCGCTTGACCCGCGATTGGCTTCGGTATTCCACACACGCCCTCCACTCGCTCCCCCCTTTTCCCTTTAAACGGCCGCAATCGGCGGCGCGTCCACATTCACCGAAGAACTTCTTCTCAAGGTCATATCCCGCGCGTCCTAGACGTCGTGTATACTCTCCTCATCGCTATCCGCCCTTATGCTCTGAGGGGTGTCTTCCCGCGGCGAGCGACCCCTGTCGACGGGGCTCCTACTTCTGTCGCGGCGTTGACCGCCGCCCGTCGCTTCCAAGCCCTCCCGCTCCCGCGACTCCGTCGCCACGGGACTCTCCCGGTAGAAGCTGCTGAGGCTGGAGAGGCTGGAGCTGGCGGTGAGGGTGCCCAGGGGCGCGCTGTGGCCGGCCAGCATCATCGCGGACGGCTGCGGGTACAATCGGTAGGGCAGGGGTTTCTGCAGCAGCGGCGTCACCGCGGCCGCTTGGCGGTAGAAGATTTCGCTGGGCGGCGGCGGGGCACCGGGGTAACTCCAGTAGGGCCCAGCCGTCGGGTGACCCGGAATGCCGGCGCCGTTCGCGTACAGACGCTGGAAGGCCGCGTAACCGCCTGCCTCCGCCAGGATCTCGAAACCCACGATTGTCTGACGCTTCCACTTCGTTCTGCAATCACAAGGGGGTGAGATTTCTGATTAGTTTTCGTGTATTTCGTATGGATTTCTTGGCATTACGGATTCTGTCGCTGGTGACATTTTAAAATGTCATTTTTAAACTAGGTATAACGAACAATTGATTCCCATGCTTTCATTAGCTGCGGATTCTGTCGCTGGTGACATTTTAAAATGTCGTTTTTAAACTAGGTATAACGAACAATTAATTCTCATGTTTTCATGAGCTACGGCCTTTGCCTTGCACTGAAAAAAGGTACCGATTCTGCAGTGGATCAAAGTATATCTAAGAAAATTTCTCCACTACATCATTGATACTTAGACTGCCGCGTGTATCTCTAGCAATACATTCTGAAATGCAGCGTGTATCGCTAGAGATACATGCGGCAGTCTAAGTGTTAAGCATCTCCATATGAGTAATACGCTTGCTGCAGCAGCGATAACATGCTCCTATTCATAGAGTTTTCTAGCTGTTACAACCTGACGATGGTGCTGTAGTCACTTGAGAGTACATTACTGCTTCAGCAGTCAGAAGACTGCTAATCAGAGCCGCTCTGTTTTTTTCAATGTGGCTAACGAAAGCATGAGAATTAGTCATTCATTAGTTGGTAACGTTTAAAAATGACATTTCAGTAAGTCAACAACGACAGAATCCGTGACGCTGGGAATATCACATTCGTCTTTTTTTCGAAGATGTATTGGATCTTATCGTGAAGGGTAAGAGAAAGGGGAGGGGGAAGGGGGATGATAATCATTTTCTATCATGAGCATTATACACATAACGAAACCTGCAGGAGCTCTTTGACGAAACTGGAAAATCGTGTTCATTTATGCGACTAGTGCTTATCGTATTTGATTCACCGTAAGTGCAATTGCATAGGTACAGTTGTGTGAACGCGTCATGGCGAACGCAAAGCACGACGGCTTGCACCAAACCAATGCGAAACATATAGAGCATGTTGCATGACTTATAGACATCCAGTAACTTGCCTATTCATGGTAAAATGTTGATTTTTTGGCGAGTTTACCAACGACGCTCGGTTACTCAGTTTTTAAGTAAATGCATTTTTTAATTTAACCTAGCGTAGTGTCATTAAAAAGCCCACATTCCACGTGAACGGAAATGCTTATTTATCAAGCTGATACAGAGGGCTCCAGATCTGTTGGTCTTCCAATTTTTAGTCTGATCGGTTCAACGCTAACGACCATGACACTTCTCTAAAATTCGACCCCATCAGGTAGATGGAACCAGCGATTGCAGCGCCAAAGTATCACCAGTAAAAACCCTCATTAGAAGTAAAGAAACGAGTGACAATCGTGTACGTGGATCAATATTTTTTTTCTTATTCGAAATGCCGTGAAATCGAGACTTTTTAATGCTATAATATACTTGATTATATTTCCAAATTTATTTAGGTACCGGAGAATGATGCAACCGATCATTGTTGCGGAAAACTCGCAAGAGAGAGAATCAGTATTTTACCACAAATATGCAAGTCACCGGATAACTGTAAGTCGTGCAATACTCTGTATAGTTATAAGGCCCAGAATTAGCCCTTGCGAACAAAATTATCTCCTCTTTATGGAATATTACAGTGGACTACCACGTATCGTACATCCATATACTACCACATAATATTGAACGTGTACAGGAAGCCTTTAGGTGGCAATGCGAGTTATTTCACGTCAGCGAACAAATTCACGTTTATGCAAAATTCAAAGTTTCGCATAGCCCACCCTCATACACCTATCCGTATACACATGTGCACACATGTACCCACTTCAGAATAAATCTACACTCTCTCTCTCTCTCTCGTACAATCAACCACCACGAACATAGAGGCGCACGAAGAGGCGAGTATATATTCGTCCAAATCAAACATTCCGACCGAAATGACCAGATATATACGACGCGCGGCCACGTTAGGTTACAGTTTCGTAAAGCGGTCTGCGCGGATCGCTAAGATACGGGGCGAATGATACCCCGTCCCCGGCTATATAAGAAGGTAGGGCCGTTCTTAGCATAACAATCACACACGAGTCGTGAGGCCACGAGGAATCACGATTTCCAGCAATTTCTACCTACCTCTCCCCGTCCCTTCCACCCCCCATTCACCTCTCCGCATATGTAAATCCCGATCTGGTACAATTACGCTAAAACGGGGTGGCGTGCCGCCAAGTGGTTACGTTGGCCACACTGCGGGGCTTATTATACTAACAAATAGCCCGTGGAGCTCAGTGCCTAATCATCGCGTATCATGCCACGCACACACCCCTAGCGCACGGGGCCTCTGCAGCGCGCGTGTGAGTGATATATCAAGGGGGGATGGGGGGTCGATGGTGTGGAGCGGACGAGAAGATGTAGAGGGGCTGGTGTAGTTACATTACGCGAGAAGTGACCCTCCGCGCGACGACCTCGAATAATAGAGGGAAAACTGCAACCCCTTCGAGCGTTAGTTCGCTGTAATAGTGTTGATATTTATCTATAACGAATTTTGTTATCGGGTTTCTTTATGTGGGATGATTTTGAAGAGTTCACGTTTATATTAACTTCGCGTTAAGGGGTTACGCCACCTTGACATTTTCAAGAAATCAAAAAAATTTTTTTTGGCTGGAAATACTCCCTATATGGCATACAAAATAATATGCCGTTAGTTACAAATCGATATCTAAAGTGAAAGAGCAATTTTGGAAGTGTAGAAACAGAGACGTGCATAAGCGCGCTAATGTTCTCGCCAAACTTTAAACGCGTTTTTCTCAAAACAACATTTTAAAAACCGGTGGGCACTCTAGCTCCGCCAATTTTCAATCAATCGTCTTGATTCTTTTTTTCATTTTATTCGTTATACGTTTATCTAGCGAAATACGTACGGTTTTTTCAAGGTATTGATATTTGCGTTTTTTATGCCACATTAATTAATGAAATTTAGGGCAAAATATGTATATTTCCTTTCAAATCGATGCCATTTTGTGAAAAATGCATATTTTTGAAAACGGCTACGTATTTCGCTGGCTTTTGAGCTACAGAAACTAATTCTTTTTCGTTCATTGTTCTAACTTAAACCTGAACTGAGTTATCGTGCCCACCGCACGATCATCGATTTTCGCAGCGCTCCAGTAAATCGTCTTTAAAGCCGCCATTTTTATAAATAAAAAAATACAGACGAAATTTTTTGTAGTTTAATAGTAGTATTATGTACCTTACTGTACTTTAATTTTTGGGTAAAAACGTTTCAATTTTTCAGACAAAATTCTTGAAAAACCGTAATTTTTGGGTGGGTCAAGGTGATGTAACCCCTTAAGGGTCCTATTCTGATTATTGAAGCCGCCATGTTTTTCGTACGCTCTTATACGCAGAGTATATCTGGATAATGAACATCAGGTGGTGGTAGTGAGAATTTAGATCCCTATTTATAGGTCCTATTTCTAAATATAAAGGATTTCACTGACGAACTATGGTGTTTCCGGTAAAGGAGACCATCACATTGTTACATGTGATCTTTGTTTTTCATGGTAAACTATTGTATACTTAATAGTATTTTTCGCGAAGTTATATTTCTATTAAAGGATTATTTATTAACAAAACTAAAACCATGTGTAACAATTTGAAGGTCTCATTTATCGGAAAAACCATGATAAGTATATCTAGAAATGAGAAGGGATCTAAAATCTTGAAAAAAACATGGCGGCTTCCCCAGTGAATCTAACTAGGATGGAATCCTCAAGATGGGATAAGGGGTGCATAGATGAAAATTCAAGGAAACAAAGATAAATATGGTATTTATATTTGTCTTCTAAGGATGAAATGTATACCAGGTTTCCAATGAAGTGACTTATGTTTGAATAAGAACCCGTGTAAAAATTTGGTTAGGAATTCGGTAGGATTTCTGTGCAGAATTTTATGGAGATGATTTGAAAATGTAACGCTTACATTATAGGATTTCTATCAGAAAAGTTAAGGTCACGTCTGGATCTGTTAGGGATCCTATCAGGAATCCCTGCTGCGGAGGTGGCACCATTAGTTCACGAAATATTCGCAAAATCTAATCAGAGTCTGATAGGAATCCAATCAGGATATGAGAAATGTAATCCCGTCCCAAATAGGTATATTTCTACACGGGAAGTAGAGCCAGTACAGAGAATTGAAAAAAGAGATTGAATAAATGCAGTTTGAAAATATCGCTGCAGTGGTTAATCATGCTCATGTGTCGCATTATTACTGCAGCGAATAAGCGAATGGCTTGCTCTGGAAAAGTAAAGATTTCTTAGTACAGTGTTTCTATCGCTAAAATATTTAGGTAATATTGATGCCGCTATTGATTTACTAGATATCAATATCGGCCCAGTATTGGATTAAATAGGACTTTTACTAACAGTAGGTTTAGTAACAAGAGGCAACTATAATATTTTATGATAAATCGTTGAATCGCACGACTATTTTTATCAAGTTTTTAGTAAGAATAACTATAATATTCGCTTTATAATAAAATAGTCGAATTCTCATTAGTAAACCCAACTAAATATTTCTCTCAGTATCCTATAACAATTATGTACATGATATGTTGTTAAAAATTGCCTTAATTTTCAAACGCGATAATGCACGAATGTATCTTAAACCTACGAAATTATACTCTTATATAACTCCAAGGGACGCGTATTCATATTAATTTCCAATAATAATTTCGTAATATTTCGATTATTTCTTCATTTTAAAGCACAATTTTTCAGAAACCCATGATCCATGTAGCACTTTCCTGAAGATTTTAAGGTAAATATCTTTAACGGCATAAAAAATAGAATTAGAATTCCATTATAACATTTGCATTTTGGACGATTTTCGAACACCCGAACTCAGAAAGTCTCTCCCCTCCGGTATATCGAAGCGTCGAAAACCATCCAACGCATAATCTTCCCATCGAAACATTTGGAAGCACCGAAGGGTTAATTCCTCCCTCTCACCCCACCGTCGGAATTACATTATCAAACGAGCTGTAGCGGGGTATCATCGGGCTCGCTTACGAGAGCGATAATAAAACGCGGCTAATTCGGTGGAACGAGAATAATTAATAATCGCCAGAAGAGAGAAAGAGAGAATAGAATGAAAGCGAAAGCGAAGGACGGAGTTCGAACGGCCCCGTTTCGGTTTCCGGTGGGAGGCGAATTCGAAACGACTCGCCCCGACTATGGAATAATTCAGCTGGAAAATTCGACAATTAATATCTCTCTCTCGGCCGACGTGCAAACCCTTAACCGTACATGTATGTATATACGCATCCCCCCTCCCCTTGCCCCGACGTCGCAGAGTCGCACCGCTCTCTCGCGCCGCGACGGCTCTCTCGATATATAATACACACGCACGCGAATGTAGGCCACTCCGGACGCCGCGCGGACCGCGCGCGGGGTCGCCTCTTTTGTGCCATCGGTAGGTAAAATCGTTCATGAATTTTAAACAGGCCACTCTACGAATCGAGAGTCGAGATCATTTCTCATTTTTCGTCGACGTGCCCCCCCCCCCCCCCCCCCGTTCCCGAGCTCACGGGGCCGCCCGTGCGATTATGTGATGAGTAATGTTTTTTAATACCCCCTCCTCTCTCTCTCTCTTTCGCCACCCCTTGACCTCGCCCCTCACACGCCGGAGCGGAGAGTTTCGAGTGCAGAACTCTAAAACACCCTTAATTGCCGTGTTCGCTCTTTGTGACCGGCGCTCTCGCGCGCGCGCGCGCACGATTGATTTATTGCTCGGCCGTGCTCCGGGGGTCGTGCGCCCGCGGATGCTGGATGGATAGGATCTTGCGCGAGCGAGAGCGAGAGGCGAGGGGTGGGGGAAAAAAAAAGCGCAAGAAACCGGAGGGGCGAGGAGAAGCGAGTCGGCATTGTCGGGGACGCTCATTTCTCAGCTAATGATCCGGGCTTTTCGCCACCGAATGACTCGGGTTGATAGGGGGAAGGGGGAGGGCGGGAAAAAGGGTGAGATTCCTTCTGGGCGATCGATCTTAATGGCCGCGCGCGTCCTTTCGCCCTTTCTTCGGAGGATATCGCGCAGCCGGTCTTTCGAATTCCTTGGTCCTCTCTTTCTCCTTCTATATATTTCTCTATCTCTCTATCTTGTTCTTTGCTATCCTTGCTGGTTGCGATGTTGTGACTCGCGGTGCGTGCGTGGACGGATAAAGAGAGATCGAGTTGCAAGGCTTTTGAAATAAGCGGCTCGAACTACCCCCTGGTATCTTTCTTTCTCGCGGTGTGAATTTTTCCCACAAGAGTGCGAGTACGTGTATAAGTAGTTGTAATGCGTGCTACACACGGGGGATAATGAGAGCAAGGTACCTATACCGTGGGCTGACGTGGCGTGAAACTATTTTTTTTTCTTAGAGATCTTTGGATGCTGGTTATTGGAAGTATCGGGTCGATTTTTATAAATAAGAATGATTTTTCGAATCGAACTTTAAAGATGATTATCAATCGCGTGGATTATTAGCTCGTTCTATTTGATCGTACGATGGGAAGATCATTAATATCGATTATTACGAGCTTATTTTTGGAATTGAAAGAAAGTGGTTGGGATCTTTTCGCGAAAGGAAGTTTTTTTTACGGAATAGCTAAACGATGGAATATGTTTCAGAAAATTGTAACGAGAATAAAGTTTGTGATAGTCAGTAGATATATACATATTGGGTAGTTCATACTTTTTATCACTGGCTACTATTCCTCTGAATGCAGAACAGCGGGTCAAGTGGTAAAGTCGAAAAGTCGAGCTTAGGATTATAGTAACTCCTTAATTATAATCGCCCACTTACTTATATGTTGCTTGAACTAATAATTCACTTCAATGAACCACAGCCTGTTTCCTTTGAATAACCGTTAAACGTTATAACCAAATTTATTAATCGAAGCAACTAATATCTGCATTCCCTCATCCGTAAACCCCGATTTAATTGAGTACACCCCATCAGTGTATATGTCGCAGGGAAATAGCAACTTTAGACAGATAGTATCTGCCTAGGCAAATACTAACTGCCTGGGGAAATAGCTTTATTATGTTTATTTTTGATTAAACACCATTTGCCTAGGCAAATAGTATCTGCCGGAACAGTTGTTAGGCAAATAGTATCTAGTCTATTTCAGTTCAATAATTTGTGGTTATGTGCATATCATAAGTAGTTGCTCCTCAGATAAACTTCAGTATTTCAGTAATTTATTAGGTGTGGGTTTGATAATTGTAGATGGATGTTTGTTTATGTTATCCAGTGCGAGAAATTTCTAAATACCTAATCTCTCTCTCTCTCTCTCAAGCTTTTATGTCGTAGGCAAATGGTCGTTTCAGACAAATAGCTTTGCCTAGGAAAATAGCTCTTGTGGCTTCGCTCGCTCCTCCGACTCTAATCTAACTTAACCCAGTCCAATGCATTAAAATATAAATAAATTAGATTTGGTAAGATTAGGTTAGGTTAGGTTAGGCTTGAATCGGCGGAGCGAGAGAAGCGAGCGGAGCCACAAAAGTTATTTGCAAGCAAATAGCTTTGCCTAGAAAAATATCTCTTGTGGCTTCGCTCGCTCCGCCGACCCTAACCTAACCTAATCCAGTCTAACGCATTAAAATATTAATAAATTAGATTTGGTAAGATTAGGTTAGATTAGGTTAGGCTTGAATCGGCGGAGCGAGCGAAGCGAGCGGAGCCACAAAAGTTATTTGCCTGAAATGACCATTTGCCTAACCAACCGCTCGCATGTTTTAGGAATAATTTTAAAAAATCTTGTATGCAACACGTTAGGAAATGCATTCTGTGTAACTCGTGTGATAGATATTGCAATAATCTCACTCGTTACGCAAAATGAGGCATTTCCTAACTGGTTATATAAATAACTAATCTCTCTATATGCTATATGCCTAGTCAAATAGTATCTGCCTAGTCATTTAGCAATGAATTATAAAGAAAAGCTATTTGCCCAGGCAGTTAGCATTTGCCTAGGCAGATACTATCTGCCTACACTGAAAAAAATCTTTAGTTTTAACAGCAATACATTTCTGGCTGAGACTTTCTAGCCATTCCCCCCTAAAAATATTTTTATTACAGTAATTCTATTAGTTGTATTTGAGATACAGCATTGCTATGTTAGCAGTCCAAGTATTGCTAACAGATATGTTTGATGCAGCAATATGGCATCTGATTACTTAATATACTAGAAAGGTTATCCTAAGCAGATGACGTATTCTTACCCCAACTGTATGATTATACGTAATATAGGTATATAGGTATAGTTAGCTGGACTATAAAACGTATGTTTACACCAACTGTAAACTTATGTGTAGTGTGACTGAACGGTATGGCTGGGTGGACTATACTGGATGCCTCGCGCAGTTCCACACAGTTGCAGGGACCCCTTCGGCCGGGCTTGGTCGGTATTCGAGCAATTTTTACCGGTAGAAGTGGCTCCAATACCGACCAAGCCCGGCCGAAGAGGTCCCTGCAACTGTGCGGTTCTGTGCCCGAGGCATACGAAATACCGGTAGAAGTCGAGTCGGTACCCCGATAGCAAATTAAATATTTATTTAAATATTTTTGCCGAGATATCTCAGTGTTGCATTATATAAAGGCCTGTTTTAGCTAAGACCACTTGAAGAGTCGGTGGCGCAATTGGTAGAATGCGAGCATTCCCAGTCTCGAAGCATCTCATCTAAGGAACGCAGGTTCAAATCCCGGTGTTGGGCCCCGCGACATTGCACTTTCTCGTCGCGGGATCACCCGAGCTCCACACACCTCCGGATTTCTAGCCAAACCTGGGGATGGTGCGTAAATGCATTTCCCCTTCTATAAAAAAAAAAAAAAAAAAAAATCGAATCCCGGAAGGGTTGGAAAAAAAACCGACACCCCAGTAGGCGGGTTGGCAGGCGGCAGGATAGGCGTGCGCGCCCCCTTTTTGCAAAATCCTACTTTCAATTTAGCAATACGGTATAGCTGACACAGCTATACTGCTTGTCTAAACGAACCAAAATTCCCGCGCAATTTAGCAATACGGTATAGCTGACACAGCTATACTGCTTGTCTAGATGAACCAGAATTTCCGTGCAATTTAGCGATACGGTACAGCTTACGTAGGCATACTGCACGTCTAAATCAATCAGAATAAATAACTGGCTCAACAGTACAGCGCAGCTTGACACAAACATCACGATATTGTTACTTTAAACATATTAGCTTAGCCATACTCGGCTGGCTGTCTTAAGAAAACTTCTGGCTGTGGCTACGGTGGCTAGAAATTCTGGTTGGTTCAGCCAGAATTATTGCTCAATTCCCTGAAAATTTTTTTCAGTGTAGTTACTATTTGCCTGCGACATATATCGATCAACGCGCAATTAAAGTGAAAGTCACATTATTTTCAATTTCGACGTCAAATGAAATCACTGTATAGATACCTACGATATCCCCAGAAAGCCACACCGTTTTTCACGGAAATTTTTCTCCGCCAAACCTCTGTGAAACACTGCCGAAAGTTTATCGCTTCTCCGCGAAAATGTCTTAATTTTAAGAGAGCTCGTAGATAAATGACAAAACTGGCAGAGACTTCGGTAGACCTGTAGCAGAGATTTCTGTTTGCAGAGTTATGTTCGCTATGTTGCAGGTCCAGCGAATAACCCTGCAAGTCAAAGGTCCTGCGCGATCGTTTCGACGAAAAGCCGAGCACCCCGTGCCGACAGAAGGAAGTCGCGCGAGTTCCGCGATGCGGTCGTCGAGCGGAGCATTTGTCACGTTGCCCTTGCGAGAATACACGCGGCGACGAAGGGCGGGGTGGGAGAAAAAAAATAAAGCGTCGACCAGAAAGACGAGAAGGGTAATGGTGCGGAGGAGCCGACTGAGCGGCAGAGTGGTGAAGAAGGTGGAGGGAGGAAGAGCGGAGAAAGAGGGACACTTAATGCATTTATAATGGTGGCAGGTCTGGTTTCTGGGTTTGCGGTTAGCCAGGTTGTATATGCGACACGTTGCCGCGGGGTCGTATGGAATAATGGCGCGAGGGGCGACATATTTTCGAATTATTATTCGCCTCGTCGACCGCGGGACGCGCGCATACGTACATGTGTATCACGCGCGCGCGTTCACAAGTATCTATTTCTATTCTGGGGTGGTGCGCTGGTTATGCTGCAACGTGTTTATGGGTGGTTATACTGTAGAGGGGGGGCGAGTCATTTGGGGGAAAAAAAACAGGAGAATCGCCGGATTAGATTGTTAAGGAGGGTGAAAGGTGAACAGTGACGAGAGCAAGAAATTAGCAGATTCAAAGGATCCTTCGTTCTATAAAAGAATTGTTGGAACTCGAAATCGATACTTTTTAATCAGTTAGTATCTATGTTACTGATGATGAAAATTAAATGATGCTCTAATACGTATTAGGGTATAAAAGTGGAGTAAGCGTCCCAGCAGTGTCCGTTTAACTTCGAGAACGCGATTATTTCAAAATGCAGTGAAGATAAAAATAAAGAGTGGCTTGTTCACAGTACAAACACAGGCGAACATCTTTCATTGAAACTTCATTTTAGTATCTCTAATCGTTCTCAAGATAATCGGTTTTGAACTCATACTTTAACGGGGGGGAGGGGGGGCACCTTTACCCTGATACATTTTAACAACGCACTAGCTAAGCAACGGTCCATAGGCTCGATCGTATACGCGCAGGTGCTCTGGGATCTGCACTCGTTAAACTTCCAGTGCCTTGGAACGCATGTTTCATCTGATCTAATCTCGAAAACCATGTAAGACAACTTAATTGGGTATCACGGGTCCGCAACATAGGTTTCCCCAATTAAGTATTCTATAATCTTCAACTCCCTTCTCCTAACCCCTACTTTTAAACGAGCGATTCGCTCAAATAGCCACATACTTAAACCAAGCTTAACTCTGAAACCTAAATAGAAAGCACCCAACCCACGTTATTCCTGAACTCAGATCTTCCGTCGGGTAGCTGTCAGTCGACTCGTGTCGTTGCCTCGCGATGACAAAATCCAAATAGAAAAAAACTCTCGATGATACAAATCAAATTTGTTTCAGTTACACAGTCCAAGTTTAGGAGATAAGCGGCGTTTCACTTCGAAATTTAAGTATTTAACTGGCTGTTTCTCTACTTAAACTAAGTTTTAATCTTAAACATTTGGCTGTGCAACTGAACGTAAATAGAAAGCATAGCTTGTGGTACATTTTCAACTATTACCAATAGTAACTGGGAAAATGGAAACACAATCTTAGCATAATCTCTTACGAAGTCCACCGGGGAATACCCGCGCGTCTTTTTTGTCTCGTTCGCACTCTTGTAACGTATATATATATAATTGAGATAAGTCTTTATCCCACGCGAATACCCCAGATTTAAGAAATGCAGCTTTGACATCACAGAGCGCGTTCGGTTATTTGTCTGCTGATACTGATTGGATGTATCAAGGTGCATTTGGCGTCAACGATTCTACGATCGATCCGCTTTGGGTGACAGCACTTTATTTCATCGAGTCGACCGTAACTGAAAGATACGAGTGAATCTTAGTGCAGTTTTGCCATGAAGGTTTAATTTGATCGGTGCCTTACAGCAAAATAAGAAGATCCGCTTGTAGGTACCGTTCAACTACGAATCGACTCAATGAAGTACCGTCACCTAAAGCGGGTCGATCAGAGTCATTGGCCGCAGGTGTGCATGACTGTCATTTTATTTATTTGAAGTGACATGAAATGGAATACCAAACATTCAATGGAGGCTGTTCAAAGCGACTAAGATTGATTCAATTTCAAAATTTATTTCCTTTAGAATATTGTGACTCGTTGAGGAAATCGCAAAAACAAATCAGTGTTTTTTAAAGAATATATGAGTAACCGGATGGCTATAAGTCATGCAGCACCCTGTATATCGAGCCCATTTTCGGTTGGCCCTTTAGTCGCGTGGCACCTAAGCTTTGTCAGGGGCTAACTGAAAATTGATGGAAATCGTTACTCGTATACGAAAGGCTCGATTATACTCCATTGTCATTCTTCTATCGGGCCCTTTAAGCATTATTCTCAACTGATGAATCAATGACTCGCGTACGCGTAACTTACATATATTTTCGCGACGGCGCGATCCCCGTTACACATTATACACATGTAAGTGTGCGATGCAATTGGGCGTATAATGCAGCGTGGGAAGCGAACTCCTTCCGCATGGAGAGCGCTAGAAGACTCGAGCATTCTCTCACGGTTGTACCTAGGTATATGTACGCGTATATGCACTCGTCCTACAGTCTATAAAATTTGCCTACATCGCGTGGCAACAAGGAACGCGTATCGCGTTGCAGGTTTACACTGAGAAAAATAATTAGGTTAAAATTACAAATCGCATCTAGTTAAGCGAGCCTAAGCCACTATGGAGTAGGTACAACCAGTGTCATCTTCTGGGTAAATGTGAAACTTAATTTGTCCCAGAAGAGTACCTAACTAGAAATTGTTTCGTCACTTTCTCCGTAATTAAAACGAAAATCGTAAAATGAAGGGACTTTTCATATATAAATGGACCGAAATTATTTCCTGAAATCACAACCATCATGCAAGGGTTACGAAATCGGAAAATATTAAAATTACTGTTAGCAGACAATCCGATATACGACGGCGGCCATGTTATCATAATAACAGTATTTTTATTAAAAATTGAGTCACAGCTTAAGCCAATTCTATTACAGGAAATGTAGAAAAAATGGCATGTAGATTTCGAAAAAAAAACATGATTTCACTTCGTGAAAATGAGATATTGCGGAAAAACGGTGAAACAAATTTTCCGAACCTAGTGATAATTTTCCGTAAACAACATTGGTTAGAAAATGTGGAACTGTATGGGACTCTTGCGATTGGAGGAAAGCTGACTCCAAAGGGCTGGAAATCAGAATTTCCTGCTGACTCCCAAGCCCGCTTAAACATATTATATATAGTTATTTTGACCAAAATACTGGTCAGTTGAACCAAATATTTAGTTATTCTAACCAAACGTTTAGTTATTCTAACCAAAAAGTGGTCAGTTTAACCAAAGAGATTGAGGATACCTACCTATATATTTCTCCAGGATTTTCGTTAAATTGACCTAGATATTTTTCTCGGTGCAGCGCAAGACTAGCTTCCATATCGACTGATCGACTGATATTTCCGATTAGATGTTACTCCTTCTCTGTTTCTCTCCCAAGCGAAGAGTCCGCGCGCATACGGAGTATACCACTGCATATACCTATGTATACGCGGTCGATCGAGAGAGATTGGACTTAATGGCCGCGGCACGAAAAAGGAACGTAATTATTATTAGCCGGACGGCAGGATAACGGCAGTTTGTAAGCCGTCTCTTCGGGCGCAACGCTCCTCTCGAGAGGACTGTGGACATTAGTTCTATGATTGATTGCTCGGCTTGCGAGGAGAGCTAGCCGCGTGGACGGGTGCCTTATAGCTACAGGCTGCGGTGTCGTCGGTTTTATCGTAGACGTGTACAACGAGCGGGCGGGTGTCCAGATTCCGTAGGCAGTTTTCAGGGGCCTTCTTCGTGTGAAATGTTGCGGAGAAATGGCCCTCGGTCTCTCGACGATGTCGTGTTTTCGTCTCGAGTAGCCTTTTTTCGGAGTTTCTGGAGATGGGTATATTTTGTGCTCGGAGGGGAATTAATTCGTAGTTTTGTAGAAGCGAACTAAAGTTAGTCCATGGCTCAGGACCGCTGGAAATGTGAGAAGATTAGTCGGGAGCAATTTTAGTCCTGTCTTTTAGAATTGTTTCTTGGGATTCTTTTATATTAGAACGATCAACATTTACAAATTCGTCGGAGGAATATTTTGACAGGTGATTATCCTGTTATATGTATTTATTAGCTGTTGATTTGCGTTGGTGTAGAGTTAAAAGATGAACAAAATATTCTATCAAATCAAGTCGGGAGCTTATATATTAGGTGACAAGGTAATCATTACTAAACGCGATTTCATATACAGAGAAAAAAATAATAGATTTGACTAAATTGGCGGTCACGGACGGGGGAACGCCGATTTAGTTATTTCAATTAAATAATTTGGTTATAATTATTAAAAATTGTATGACGAAAACAAACTGTAGTCAAGTCAAGCAAATTATTAGTTCAAGTAACTAGATCTGCATTCCCCCGCCCAAAATCGCTAATTCAGTCAAATCTACTACATTTTTTTCTCGGATACGGTAATTTTGGAAAATCTGACCCGGGATAAAATAATTCAATCTTTCAAAATCTCTGAAGAGTCTTTCACGATCTCTCGCTGTTTCTGCAATGTGTCTGAACTTTGAACATTTTTCGTTTCAATTGAAGTATTATAAACTCGTTTTACATGATCTGTTCTGGACTTAAAAAGATATGTACACTGAAAAAAGTATTTAGCTAATCCAGCTATATTTCTGGCTGCCTCAGACACAGCTAGAAAAATATTGCTAGCGTAGCAAGAATTCTTGCTATTGCGAAGAAAATTATCGCTGCAATTACTATAATTTTCTAGTTGTGGCCAAATTTTTTTGAGTGTAAGATTGAAGTCTGTGACCAGAGTTCAATCTACGCGAACCAGAGACTGCAGTCTCCGATCAGAGATTGGAGTCTCTGATCAGAGATTAGAGTCTCCGAATCGTAAGTACCCAAAAGCACCCTACAGTCTCTCGACAGTCTCGCTCAGTGCCACCAGAAAGATCCGTCAGAGGCTGTGACTAAAGTCTTTTTCGAGTCTCTCATGGGCGATTTTAAAAAACTGAATTATTTTATCCCGGGGATAACTACGATTTTAGTAAAAATTGTAATAATACTTGTGAAGGCTACAAGCAAGACTTTATCCCGAAAAATCTAGAGTAAAAATGTAGTAAATGGCCTAGTGTTGAAGCGCAAGTTTAAAGTCGATTATCTTAAAAACCATTAGAGATATCGAAGAGAAGTTCAAATAAAAAATGTTCATCTATATATTTACTAAAAATAATCTACTTTAAATTTTTTACATATCTCTACTGTATTCCGAGATAATTACTTTCAAAGCTGGAATGAAAATTGAGGAGTTTATACCACTTTTATACCCTGTCACGGACCATTATAAATGCTATAACTAATTTTTTGTCACTCAGTGTCAAATGCTCGATTTCATGGGCGTCCTCGACGCATGTGAAATCATCTTTCACACACCAATTCGTGAAAAGTTGCGCAGTGCGTGAAATAACCTGCGCAGTGCGTGAAATCGTCAACCTCGTATTTGACACTTAGTGACAAAAAATAGAATTCGTTATTCGGTTGTTTCGCGCCGTTCTAACGAGTGTGATTGCCGTACTCGCTTCGCTCGTGCGGCAAACTTCACACTCGTTAGAAACAGCGCTTCACGCCCTAATAACGAAAATAACTATTGTTCCGTGTACCATCTAGCCTGGAGTGAAACGAGTGCGGAAAAGTCTAGGTAAATAACACGAACAACCCTTTACGATGCTTCGAGTGCAAAACTTCCATATGGCACGTGCGCGCACTCGACACAAAGAGGAGGAAGTCACGCAAAAATTCCAAGCAGAATTCCTGCGGCCCTTGGAATGACTTATGCGAACGTTTAAGGCGCCTGAGGTGCGATCAAAGAGAAGCTTCGCTGCATTTGCCGTTTACATTAGTTGCGCCGGTTTTTGTTAGATTCCCGGCACCCTCTTTCTCTCTCTCCCTCTTTCTCCATCCCGTTGGAGCACTCAACGGATGGCACGCGCGCTAAAGCGTGTGAAAACGCGTGCGACTTCGTTGAGCGGTGGTTCGCGCTTGTTATTAGACAGCGACGCGAACTGCGCTCCGTCGGACGCGCGTAAGACGCGGATTTTTAACGAGAAGAAAGGAGTAACGACTCCCTCGATCGCGCGCGCCGTCTTCGAGCGTCGCTGTTCCGCGTTGGTACTTTACTTATAACGAGGCGCGCGTTTCGCGCACTCGACTCGATCTACCGGGCGATTAGCGCGGTTGAGAGAATTAAATGAGGACGAGCCACGCTAAGTGAGTTCCTTTAGGCGCGACGAGACGATCGTCCCGGGAAGCGCGAGCTGTTGCTTTCGAGACGAGCTAAGTGCATCGCACTCGCGACCCGATTTAGCGAAATTGATTATTATCACCGAACAGCAACGGGTTTAACTTTTTTCCGAGTTTGTTTCTAAAATGCGAGTAATATTACAGCGATTGGTTGTACTCCCGGTGCCACGAATTCTGTTGCGGGTAACTTTTAAAAATGTAATTATTAAATGTATTCGGTGTACAACTTTGCTTCCGCCGTTTTCCTAACGTAATAGATAGCAAAAAATGGTGGAAGCAAAGTTGTACTCCTATTACCAACCAATGAACAATCAAATCTCATGCATTCATTAGCCAAGACAAATACCGTTGAATCTTATGAGAGACTGTAAGAATTAATCGTTCATTGCTTGGTACGTTTAAAAATGATGTTTTAAAAAGTCCCCAGCGACAGAATCTCTGACGCTGGGAGTAGGGGAGACTATTGTACCTTGGAACGATTATTGAATATTTTAGTTTAACTGATGATTGGGAAAATATTTAAACGGCATTTCTCCTGCTGAATCGATAAGATCTATTCAGGTACATATAAGATGTAAAGGAAATTTTACAAATATTGATGCCAAAGTGTTTTCTAACATAATTTTTACTAGCTAAAAATTGTTCCAAGGTACAACAGACCTAATGTACCTTGAAACACAGATAATAACCCACTAAAAAAGTAAGCTAAGTAAAAGTTCAGATTATTTAAAAATATAAATTTTACCAGATATCATAAATTAATAAAAGCACTTGTAAAAAAGAACAAAGCATTTGAGAAAAAGCAACTTAGAGTTCAACTATGCTTCTTTTCTTTACGGTGATGAAAAACTCAAAATATGATTGACAGGATTGACAGGATCTCTTTTTTTACCTTCTTTAATACGTGGCATAATTGGAAAAATTCTGAAATAAAAAATTAACGTTCTTTATTAACCTTTCAGTAGTCGCTAGAGATTCTGAAACACCAGTGGTCGCTGCGGACTCTGAGTCCGCAATATAAAAAACTGTAATTTTGAGTCACGGATGCCATTTATTTAAATGAAACTCTATAAAAAATCAAAACATTTCATTAAAGACAAGATTTATAAGGAGAAATGCTTTCAATATTGGTAGCGACATCGTAAGTCTAAATATTTCGCTCCCGGTACCATTCGTTCTCCAGAGATCTTCAGCATTCAGATAATTACTTTTTTAATACTCCAGCTAAGTATAACAGCCCTTCAACTCCGTAACAGCGATGGTTCTAGCATCCCTTTCACGAAAATATTTATCACTCATATAAAATAAACGAAGAATTTGAAGTAACGTCACTGGTCGCCGCGGACTCTCAGTCCGCAATCCCGAATTATTCGTCAAAGCGCTAAACTATTCACCTACTCGGTCAATCATGCACTAACAGATGCTGTTACCTGAAGGTACTGAGAAGCACGATACTTGGAGGGGGAAGCTGATGAAATTATCGTCCAATAACAATCGGTGCGGAGCGAGAGTCCGCTAGCGACTACTGGAGGGTTAATGTTCCAAGGTACAAGATGTGCCGATGTTTCAAAGTACAAGGGGGTGCAACATTATAAAGAACGGCTGCCTCCGCGCCGAACCTAAGTTTACAAAGAAAAATAACATTGTATTTTTACTCATCATTGAACACTATTACACACAAAAATTGTTTAATAGTTTCAAAGTTACCAGTTCTCAAATTATCTACACACGAATACGATGCTACTTACTTACTTTCTGTGGTGAAAAAACTAATTTTCATTGCACAACTTCAAAATACGTCTGTGACGCGTAAAACATGAATTCACTACTGAAGGTCAAGCAAATGAGGATTATACCTTAATTTTGAGTCGATAAATGGCGACATCTGTCATAAATACGAAGCGTTTCAAGGTACACTATGCCCTAGGTACAACAGCTTCCCCTACTACAATTATATCATGGTTAACTGCCGCGACAATATTTCTAGCTGTTATCATATTGTATAGCCACACTGAAAAAAAGAATCGTTTAATTGAATTAAATCTTAGGGTTACGGGCGGCCAATTGAATATATGGTTATATCAACAAATATGTAGTTAATGTAACTAAAATTTAGTTAAAGTACCTATAGCTACCAATCGGTTCAAATTCGGCAACTCTCCCCGATATTTAATTGGGGTCCAATAACATTTCTTTTTCGGCATGATCAAGTACATACCTACGTTTATCAACTATAAATAAACTACTCTTTCACTTTAGCTACAGTCGATTAGTTCGTAGATCTCGACGAAGACAAAAACGAGAGAGAAAAGCTACTCATTTAATAGTCATCGACTCAGCGAGCGAACATTACGCCGTATTATACTCGATCGTTTAGGCCGAGATGCAGTAGCGGCTGTGTCGGGTAGCGCGCACTGGCCGTGCTCAGCGATATTAACATGCGCACAGTAGTCTGTGTGTGCGCGCGCGCGCGCGCGCCAGGGGATCCTGCCCTCGGGACGTGACTCGATAATTCTAGAGTATTATGTGGTAGCGCGTCGTGTGTTCAGGGAGAGCGCGAGGTTTTTTGAAATCGCTACCGCTCGCGCGGCTGCCGCCGTATGAGCTTTTCGTCGAGAGCCACCGAATAAATGCGATGCCCTCCGGCCAAACCGCGCGGCTATACTCGACTGCAGTCGTAATGCACGACGCGAGTCCTTCGGGGGAACGTGATTCCACCCTGCGATTTGGTCCATTTGGGGTCCTTCTTATTTCTTATTTCGTGAAGCAGAAGGGGGCGGAGATGCACTTAATTGTTTAGGTGCAATAAGACGTCTTACCTCGATACGCGTTCCAAGGTACCGTATTTGGGGGGAATTTGAATTTGCCATTCCCAAATTTATTTTCATTGCTTTCGGGTGTATATATTAGAAATTCATCCTTTTTTTTTATACAAAGATTTTTCTCAAACACAGTCTCGTCGGATATCTCGCTGTCTATTCCTCTTACGGATGTCATCTTTTTGCGGTAAGAGGGAATCGTATCGAGAGACGCTATACGAAAGAAACCCTTCAATTCTTTACAAAACGGAAAAATTCTTCCGAAACTATCGCTAAAGCAAGGACCACTTCACGGTGTTGCTTTACTTGAACTTCACACTCGGAGAAAAGTTTATTTGAATATGAACCTGTTAGAAAGTTTATTAGTTTTAAACAAATATTTCTACACGTCGTAAAACATTTGTTTACTCAAAACTTCTATTTGCTCCCTGCGAATAAATTCTCTATTTGTCACGAATAAATGTTTTTACTAGGTTCGTATTCAAATGAACTTTTTTCCGGGTACCAGAACAACAAATCTGAATTATCTTTAGTACATGTAAATAAGACCCTTTTCACAATTATCGCGAATGAGATAACTATCAGCAAAGCACCGTCATTTTCAGTCGGAAGAGGGATTATATCAATCCTACTGAAATTCTATCTAGATAAAAACAATTTTAATTTAAAATGCGATAAATCAGTAATCTTTTTGAAACAAAAAAGTATCTCTCGCAGTGGACGCAAAAATAAGAAAGAGACTGAAAATCGGATAACAAAGAAACACCGCCAGAACATGAAGGGACGTACCATTCTATTTCAATGAATACCCCTCCCCCCCCCCTCCCCCGATTCGTCGACTCGTAAATAGAGAAAAGCCACTATCCGACCGCCCCGAATCGACGTGATTAATCTGATTCCGGTCCAGGAATAATTAGAAGCTAAACGGACGAAACTCTTCAACTCAGTTGCTTTTCGTCGCATTCGACGTCTAGTCGAACTACCGCCGGTCTAACGGCGGAAGCGACCGCGAGGAAAAATCAAGTCTCACCTCCCGCACTCCGAAAGAGTCCGGAGACGCAACTTGGATGATACGGGATGAGGAGAGGAGAGAGGGGTGAGTTGTCCCGGTCCGAAATCTCGAGGCCCCCTCCCGCACCAGGGGGAACCATTATTACGGCGGGGAGAGACCCACCGAAACACAGCATCTCAATTTGGCCGCTGTGTCCGACAGGATCCAAACGAGAGGGACATTTCCTGTACCGGGTGTCCCTCACTCGCGAGATAAATCCCTCCCGGCGCCCAAGGTGTGGCCGTGGCGCCTCCGCTGCGGCGCTCCCGTGAAAAGCCCACTAGTTACCCGAGCAACGAAATTTAACCGCGGCGCGCTTCGACGGTCGGCCGTTAAAGCGTTACAAATTTTCTTGGTTTCGTGGTGTGCTCTACCGCCCCCTTCCATCGCCGACATTCGTGACTCCGTTGTTTCTCGGTTCTCCCTCTCTCGACTAATTAGCTGAAACTAGTCGGGGTCGCCGTCGAAAGAGCGCAGAAAAGTCGATCGCGTCGTGCGCGCTACGCGCTCCAGACCGCAGAAAAGTGGGCGTAACCATGCGATAACGAGTTTTCCTTCGGTTGCCGCGCGCGCAGCTCGGCGGTGAGGTCGCGTATCGCCGCGCGAACGCCTGGAATGGGAAAGGAGCGCGGAGGATCGACTGGAGCCTGCGGAGTAGAAGCGTGAAGAAACGACGGGGGTGGGGCGAGAGGTTCGTAGTATCCTCCTATACTTATACCCGCGCGCGCAGAAAAAGTGGGCCCACGGAGCCGTGACACGATTCACCGCGAAGAGAAATACGACGACCGCTTCCGGGGAGTTCCGCGAACGGGAATCCCTCGAATTCGACGCTCGAACGCAACACGACGAAAAATCGATAGTACAGGGGTCGCGCAACTTACGGAGCCCCCTTCGCGGCGATCGAGGATCGATACGAGCGGAGCGGTGGGGGCCGCCGCACGAGTTCTCTCGAGCGGTGACGGATCGAGCCGAAGTGGGAGAGGGGGGCCGCGCGCGCGATCTCTTCCGGAGGCGCGATCGGACCAACTACGCGCGGCAGGTAGTGGATGCGAAAGAGACGAGCTGGTTGAAAGGAAAATCGAATCGGCGGAAGTATCACAGTCAACGAAACGACCAATCAACGTGCAATAAGACAGAGGAGCGATCTGTAGATCCGATTGAAAGAAATCTGAAAGAAAGATCGACTAAAAAAAATCTATGTACGAAGATAGCATCAATTACTACGGTTGCCATAATAATTCGAGAAGAGGCTCGCGTTAGAAAATACGGAGTAATCTGCCGAAAAGCTCGGCTAGCTGCAGCGCACGTCTCACTGCCTCGAGTTGGCGGCGCAGATGTCCGTCATTAAATCGGTCCGCGTGCTCGGTAATTGACAGTATAATGACAGAGAGCCCCGAAACTCTCCCCTCGTCCCGTCGTACACGAGGCCGAGTCTATCTATAAGCCCTCGTAATCGCGCGGCATCGGCCCATCGCCGCGCGATTCGCCCTCTTTGTAAATCTCTCGTAAAGATCGCCGCTTGACCGGACTAAACGCCAGAAACTCTCTAGTCACGGATAACCGCGCGCCGTGCCGGCCGGTAATTAACGCACTCTCCGTGCGCCGAAAACAAAAGGTCGGTTGAGGAGGCGTGAAGAGGTAGAGGGGGGTGAGAATCGGGGGGAAAAAGGAAATCGACGCCTGCGGGCCCTTAAATTACCGCCTGGACTATATCGACACGGTTTTTCTACGCTTCGACTAAAATACTATGTATCAAATTTTATATTAGGTACATTATTTACTGAAATACGATTTCTAAAATTGAGAAATATTGGGAAACGGCGGGGATTCAGCATATTTAAATTAATTTACCATTGATTTATATTGAAACATCGAAAGTGTAAGAAAACGACGCGAAAATAAAACGATATATCCTAAACTCAAATTAAATACGCATATATTTCGTGTCTCGGATCTCCCGTTGTCTTTTCAATTAGAGGCGATCTTCAGCCGATTTACGTTGTAACATGACGTGACGTCGGCAGAGCTCTAATAATGCAGGAGATCGTAACTCAATGAAGTACGTGCAGGCATGGAAAAAATCACTTTACCCAGGCTCCGCGTTGCGCCGTCGGATCGGGCGCATCGTGTTGAGACGGAAAAAAGCATCGGCCTGATATACCGATCTTAGCGATAACTAGATACGCGTCACAATGAAGTACTCGGAAAGATCGGTGCCGCCTTTGGAGCGTAGTAATCGGACATTTTTCTTGCCCGTGTTTGGAGTTTGCCGGTTGTCGGCTTCTTCAATCGAGAGTGAGGGGGGGGGGAGGGGTTCGGCTGCTTTTTTTTCTTTTCTAGCTACAGAAAATCATTGGAAGTCGCAGTGGCGATCGGGTTCAATCGCTCGGGAAGTGCTATTCCGACAAAGAAACGAGATCGTCAGGCGTTTGTTGTTTTTGAGTGGTGAATACTATTCTTCGGGTATTCGATTGGATTAGATTCTCTATTGGACTATCCAAATGGGAACTGCATAGTGCTGGTAACACGATATGTACAGACTGGACCAGAATTGTTGTCCTAAAAGTAGATTGAAATAAGGATAGGAAAGAATCACTAGATATGAATGGCACTTTTCAGATAATTAGAGGAATGATGTAAGTTTTTGAGCAAGTATCGGTAGCAGCGATGAAAAGTGTGATTTAGTTTTTCCAGGTGGTAAATTTGAGAAATGAAGTCCGGCCTTATGGAGCTCCAAAACGATCTGATATATTACTCGTACCGAAATCGCTTTAGGGGTTTTCGACCAAACTGATATCTTTGATAATTATTGCAAATTCGTAATCGTATAGGTATTCTAAGCAGAGGCGACTACTCCTATTGCATAAAAAATGAACGAGAACTCCGAAAGCTCGTCTTTTAGGTAAATCGAAAACGCTGGTTTCGAAAAAAAATATGTAATTACAAAATTCTATCTTTATCCCCCGAGCAGGGATGACCACCCCTTTTGCGAAAAAATGAATAAACATTCCAAAACTCCTGGAGCCACTTCGATACAAATAGCTCATTTTCACCCACTCGGAATTTAACATTGGAGCTCCTTAGGGCCGGACCTCGTTCCTGTGACTTACCACTTAAAGGGGCTGAATTACACTTTTTTGAATGAATTTTACTTCTATCAATCTACTTTCAGAAGAGCGTTTCTGGTCCAGTTTGTACATAGATGAATAGATTTTTGTTCTCATAATAATCCCATAGGATTATCACTTAGCCAAAGCATATGGAAAATGGATGGGGAGTGGAAGATAAGATTTTAACGACAGTTATATAAGTAGTTAAGTACAGTTTATATGACGATTAAATATAACAATACGTTCATTGTTGTGACAAAGCAATAGAAAGTTTTGAAAAAAGGACGATAAAAGTTACTGGTTATGTCAGTGCATTTATTATTTATTAGCAGTATTAGATAAAAGTATATTGACTTGTCCATTTCCGATGATAAATCATATTCGATTAGCGGATACTTTTCTACGCTATGAAGAGTTTAATTATATTTAATAAATGTAGATATATTTGAACGTGGAGAAACAGATATTTCATGGAACTAAGCAAATCGTCGCTTTGGTGGTGAACTGTTCTAGCCCACATAGACAAGAACTTGAGCTAGCGCGCTTTTAAGAAAGTTCGTCATCGAGAAACTCATGTTTTCTTCTCTAAAACTGTAACCAGAAGACAAAACAAAACAATTTTTTGATATTTTTATTTAACGATTATGCTTAAAAACTCAGTTGCTAAAAGTGCTAAGCTGCTTATGTCTATTCACTACAATAAAATGTGGGTTACGTCCTTTAGCAAATTTTGTGTTATAAGGACATTAAAAAGGTTGTGGGTTGGAATACTTATAGGAATGAAACTTTATGCTTTTTAGTGTTTGTTAACAGTCTTAACTCAATTTTACACTTTTTGTGGGTTACGACTGTTCACCACCAAAGCGACGAAATATTCGTCAAGTATTACAATCTACATCGAATCGACAGAAATAAATATATTTCATTGGAATGAAATAAACATTCTAACAATATAAACATATATTTCCTCATCCCAACGAGAAATATTTATTTCGCCATATTCTAGTATACGTGTTTCTTGAATACAAATAAATCGTTTTCCCAATGACAGCAAATCAATGTAAAAGACGTCAGAAACTTAAATACGAATTCCCCATTTGACAAACTCGTATCAATCGCAGCTGCATAAATGCAACGTATCGCGACAACTCAACCGACCAACTATAATCATCATTCGCGCGAGCAGCGCATTTCCAGTGTGGAAGAGCAAAACAAGCCCCGTCGCTCGTCCGTAAAGTTGCAATGTCAACGCGAGCACTTATCGTCGACCGTGACTAATAGATAGCTGCGTTCTCCCGCGCCATTCGCACACTTATCGAAGGGACGGAAAAATCCGAACCACTCGAGCGACGACATCCGGTGAGCCAACCAGGGGCCAATTAGAAACGGGCAAAGTCAGAACGCTTCTTTTCTCTCCGCGTATCCCCGTCACCGCTTATTCCTGAACGCGAGTAGCCCGCGCGCGCGAGAGCGCAGGGATTTCGGCGAGGGATCTCTTCCGCGGGCGCTTCGAGGTTCACTGCCGCTGCCACGGCGCGCGGCGTTCGTCGCCTCACAGAAGATTTCACCGCGTCATCCCCGTGGCGCCTGTAATTCTCTGCGGCCCGTCCGAAGATCGCTATACTCGGGTCGCGCCCCTCCTTTCCGCATCCCTTCCGCTCCTTCCCTCCCGCCCTGTATCCAGTTATCCCGCCTAGGTTGTGGCGGGACCACAAGCGCAGCTAAACGAAACTTCAAAAGATTCCTGGTCGACACGAAGCGAGGAAATCTGAATCACACGCCTCTACCAGGCGTCCATTGTCTTATACCGCGGTCCGTTCGTCATGCTCGATTACCGCCAACGAGCCTAATGCGGAATAGAAAAAGCCCACGAATCCCTTTTTCCAGTGCGCCGCGGCCAATGCCGTGCCACCCGTTAGGCATCGCGACGTTGTGACGCGATTGTTTTCTTTTTACTGGTCCTCCGTGCGAGCTAATTATACGGGGAGTAGATCGGGAATTCTGATCGAGCGAGGAGGTGGGGTTTGCGGCTGTGGCGTATTTTTCGTCAGAATTTGGGATGGATAGACGTCCTTTCGTGCGGCAACATTTTTCAGGAGAAGATGTAACGAGTAACCCCTCGACGTCAGTACCTACACGACGCGAAAAAAGAAAAGTCGTCAGATTAAAGAACATGGTTCCTCTCAATACCAGCGCATCGAGGAAATTATTTTTTTTAATTTGACGAATGTTTATTGTATTCAGGACACAACGATTTTATTTCAAACGGACGACTTATTATTTTAGTTTTACCATGTTTTTTCCATCAAAAATAAATATTCTTCGAAGCAAAGAAATCATTTGTTAGATGTGTTACTGAATGGAACGAAGCTTTTTTTTGATGATTTTTTCTCTATTTAGTCATTTGATTGATTTGAAAGCAACCGTGATATTACTAGGGATGTGAAAAATCGACTTCGAAAAACAACAAACACTAAAAACGCTAAAAAGGCTAAAATAATTAAATTGTTTACATTATATTATATTTGAGGTATGTAAATACTGTAATAGAGTATTTTTTGGAGTCGGTACCAAGCCGCACGTCATGTGTAGGTAGACTACACAAAATAGACTTAATCTTTTTTTTATAGGCTTGACGTGCGGTTTGGCATCGACTCCAAAAAATACTACCTATTATAGTAGGTACTTACATACCTCAAATTGGTGTACCTAAAGGACACCTGATTTATTTTATGTTAGTACCTAATTGAATAAATACCTAACACTTATTCAAGTAGGTACACATGTAAAAAATTTAATTACTTCTGCTTTTTTAGCGTAATAACATACGCGTCGAATTAAGAACCTCCTCCTTCTTTGAAGTCGGTTGAAAATATTAGCACCCCTCTGAATTAGAAGTGTATTTTGGATTGCTATGGTTACTCGTAAATTTGTCGCGTTAAGAGATATTTATTTCGATTTAATTCTAATTTTAAAACATTTCATTATAATCTTCACGTTTCTAAATCTGATCTGCGAACGTTTGAATAACTTTTAAGGCGGCGGTGTTGTATAGAAATCCTAGCGGGGCTCCAATTCGGAGGTTTTGAGATGTGAACAAATTTCTTTATCTCTGCTTCATAGACGACCTTGTACTTTCAGTCTAAATTTCCCGCATTTCCTGAAACCTTAGTAATTTTTTCTGGGGGCTTTTAGCGATTTTCCGAAATTAAAAAAAAAATGATATCAAAGAGAGTGCATATTTTTCAAATCTCGAGAAACGAAGTGGAAGTTGATGAAGACAATTGCCAAGGTATAATTCTTCGAGACGCAGAGACACCTTCAGCGTCACCTCGAATCGACCTTCGCGTCGTTCACACGCTTCCCTTTCGGCAACCGCTCCTTCAATCGCACCGCCCATACATATAGACACATCGATTATCCCCGCGCGCTCGCGATAATTAGACGTCGCTTCATTACAGTTACATCTATTCATGCGCGCTCTACCGCTATAAAAAGGTACACAGCTCTCGTCGCGACCATTGCCGCGATAATGCCACTAATCTCGTCATTGTCTTCGGCGATCGGATCCGGGTGGGGCGGCAGGGGAGAGGATATTCCCCGTACCGATAATCGGGAATTCGGGCCGCACGGAGAGTCGTAAGAACGGCCGGAGGTAAAGGAAAAAAAAGAGGAGCGCGACCCTCTTCCGAGTATTTAGGAGAAAATCGGTTCCCCCGGCAATCTCTTCGCGTTTAACCACGTAAACAACAGCTTTGTTGCCCGCCGCGATTTCCATTTACGGATTCGACACGCGCGCCGTAAAAGAACGTGCCGCCGCCGATCCGAAGCTGACGCGATATTGTAGTGACGGGATCCGGTCCTCCTCTCTGTTCCGAGGCAGAGTTTACAAAGTCATACTCTCCGCGTCCTGCGGCCTATACCAGAGGGGGAACGTGCGCGGTTCGCGTAGGCATCTCTCGCTTCTTGTTTTTCCCTCGGCGAGGTCCCCTATACGGGGTTTATTTTCTCTTTTTTAGCCTTATAAGAGTAATGGGAGAATCACTTCGTCTTCTGCGGGGAGGATGAATAAAGGTCTTCGCGCTGGGCCCGGGTGATTAGGTTACGAAATTAATTCGACTGGCCAGTTGGGAAAGGTGGAATCGATTAGTTTTCGTGCACTGTTCGAGTCGTTTATCGAGTAGCGTCGGTGCGCACGGGTACCGTTCAAGGCATGATAAAAGCCGAGATATCTTTCGATCGATCGATCGGGGAGGAAAACTTTCTAGATGAAAGTCACGAGGCTTTTGTTGTTCTACAACTTTTGTTGTAAACTTTTTTCTCTCGGGGCAGCCGATCGTGATATACAGCGACTCGTGCATTGTGCGTTCATATTAAATATGCATGCAGAGTATCGTAGGTACTACTGCGTTTTATCGACTCCGTGCATAACCACCACACTATTCCTTATGACTGTGCATGGTAGTATACATGCAGGGTTACGGAGTTCAGTTGGATGACACAGAGGGCGCTGACAGACTTCATATAGGTATAGTTCATTCACGACATCAGACTCCAAAAGTGACAGATCGGAAAATATATATGGTAATCCCTAGTCGCGAACACGTGCTTAGGTGGCTTTTGGCGATGAAAGTGCCATTTCATTTTAAAAGTGTTGTCATCCAAAAAAGCTCATTACATAACATGCATGCTCATTGTAAGAACATGTAACACTATTCGGGAGGATGTCACTCCTTTTTAATGAAAAATTATTAAAGTTATTATGGTATGACAGAACTGTCTCTCTTTGATATCGGTATCCCCTGTTGAAACCAGAGAGTTCGGCGAAACTGTCAGTGATGTACTGCGAGTTTGCGCTACTGGAGCAATCTCAGGAATAACATTGAAAATGAAGAGATATCGTTCCTTTATATGCATGATCTTTTCAGTTTTATAGTTAGGTAATTGTCTGCTAAAATATATACCTAGCACATGTATAAGTACATGTGCTATACATGTAGCACATGTATGTGTATGTAGCACATGTAACATGTATGATGTTTCTATGTATCGATAAAAATTTCTTGATTTTATGTTTCATCAGGGGTTCTTTAATAACGGATATACGGCGTGGGCCGAGCTGGTTGACTGTTTTCCGGAAATAAATACGTCATTAACCCTTCGTTGCTCACGTGGAGTGTAGGCGACACCCCAGCCTCCTTTTTCTGCATGCCGCGCCTAGAGTTTTTTTTTCGAGGTTGGCACTTTCAGTACCTTTCGAGAACATTGCATTAAAGAATTTGGCACCAAAAGCGTAAGACAGTACCGATTTATTTATCCGACAGAAGAACGCTGCAAAGTGTTAAAAAGTGATTTTTAGTAATCTGTAATTAACTTAATATTTAATATTTTTCTATAAAACTGGTTCCAATTTGTTAATTTGTCCTTCGTTAATAAAACGAGAGTATGATAACTATCCTCAGTCTATTATTTATACTACTTTTTAATAAAAATCGGCAGCGAGATCTGAGCGTCTGAAAACCAAGACATTATGTAACGAGACTTCGAGTTTTATTTTCAATTAGAAAATTACGATTTTTTAAAAATATTGAGATCATTAGGCAATATCTCAAGCTTTAAAACAAAAAAAGTATTAACAAATTTCAATTTTCACTCAGAAAACGTTAATTTTTAACTGGGGTGTAGGGTACACCCCAAGTGAGCTCTTATGTTTCAAAAACCCACGTGAGTAACGAAGGGTTAATGATGACGTCAATTCACATTGCTAGCAACTTACGGACCTGATGTCGTAAACCAACTATACGCGGTGTAATTATTAAAAATGCTGAAATAGGAGGAGCCTAATTCTGTTAAGAGTTAGTACACTGACCAATGACATGACTTCCTATGTTCAGTTGTCAAGTTTTTATCAAAGTGAGGGGATCGTAGGAAGTCATACCATTGTGGTCAGTATATAAACTCTGAACAGAATTAGGCTCCTCCTGCTTCAACCCTCTGAGCCATTACACCTTGTATACTCTCACATACGATCATGAAAACTAATATATTTTTCGTGCACTCATAGCGATAGGGTTCAGTTTCATCTCTTGGGGCTTTTGAAATGTTTTCTTCGACCCCTGTTCGTGCCACATATACAGGTGCAAATGAGTATCCCCAAGTAATAATATTTGCGCGAATCGAATAGCAAGAAAATCACCTCCTGTTCTGGTACCACGTCTTCACTTGCGTATCGGTCAGCTGCAGCTTCGCGGCGAGCTCCATTCTATCCTGCACGCTGAGGTACTTCTGCCGCTCGAAACTCTTCTCGAGAGTCTGTAGCTGATGGTCCGTGAAGGCCGTGCGAGCTTTTCGCTGCTTTTTGCTGAGGGTCGAGCCCGGCGAGTTTGTGGAAGTACTCTTTGGGTCGTCCTCCTTGCCACCTGAAATAGACGGAAAAGAGGGAATCGGTTACTTTCGATTAAAACCTCCTATAATCGATGTCATATCTTTGTAACTTTTCTTATCAATTCTTCAAAGTCGGTCGTAATTCGTTTATCTTCTTTAAGACGATTCTTACGCACCTCGAGATAATTGACTTCACCGCCCCTCGGTATTCAGAGTCTCTTCGACCTAACCTGGCTTGGGGGGGGGGGGGGGGGGGGTTAAAAATCAATTTCTTTTATTGCCTCTTCGTATAGTAAAACATTTAAAGAATGTTGTGCTAAAATTTCAAGTCAATCGGAGCAAAACTCTCAGTCATAGACCTTTAAGTCTCCGCTCCTCTAATACTGCGGAGCGGCAAGAACTCAGCACTTTAAACGCTTGTTTCTCAAAACCAAGTTTTAAAAGTCCGTGGACATCGTAATTTAAAAACTACTGCACCGAGTCTTTTAAAATTTTATATACACTTTCTGCGAATAAAATACCAGATCTCTACGTTTTTCTTTTTTGTTACATTAAGGGGGTTTTACAGCAACGAAATGACGGATTTTTTCGTGAAATATCGCAATTTTTACTTAAAACAACCACCAAAAATGTAAAAATGGAAAAAAAAATTAAAGAAAAACGTAGGGGTCTAAAAAAACATCTGTTTTAACTAAATTGCTTTGATTTTTTGATTTGAGATAATTCTACGCTGAAATATAGTGTCCACCGCAAATCATATTTTCTAAAAGGCGTCCTCGAAAATGCTTCGTCTCCGGCTTATTTCTCAATATTTTTCTACAAAAAAATTACAAAATGTTGTTCGAATGATGCTTTGTAACATGCGAAACATTAGAATATATGTACTTCAACAATAGCTCTAAAATATATTCGTAAAGATAGAGTTATTTTCCACGCGTTAGACCCCCACCCCCTCCCCTTAATACAACCCACCCTAAACCGCGACGCAATTCGAGTCGAGTGAAAATTGATTCCGCGCCATATACCTAAGCAGCGGGGATATAGCGTGACGCGTTTTATCATAGATTTCGTTCGTCGTCGCGGCAGCAAAACGTTTTTACGAGAGCGATGAACTTATAAAACGACGGATAAGCGGCGGGTGGGGCGAAAGAGTATAGTCGCGACGAAAGCTATCGAATTAGGAGGGCGATTAGTGCGAAAATATAATTCAACCAACGATATTTTAATTATAGATATTTTGGAAGGAGCCCTGGGCCTCGAACTTATTTTACAGTTTATATAAATTATGCAGTGGGCTATAAATTATCCTATTATTTGTAAGCAGAAAAATTCACTATCTGCCAAAAATGCACTATCTTCACAAACTTCACAAAATTGACAAATTTAATACAAATATTATTTTTAGTATAGGTAGGTAATTTTTAGAAACAATATTTTTAATACAGTAGATTCTCGATAATCCGAATCAATTCGGTTCAGGCCTAGTTCGGATTAGCAAAAGTTCAGATAATAGAACAGTCATGGTGAGTGAAACGATGTTCCACAATAAGACGATATTTGATACATAACTCAGTCCATATACATTGTTGATTATAAACATTTATAAAAAATTATAGAAATTGAATGCTTAATTTAGGGTTTCTTTATCTTAAAATTCATAACTTTTTGTCCGTGTATGACCAATGGTAATAAAAGAATTATCAATATGCATTGATGACTGTGCATCGCGAAGATCTAATAAAGATACAATGAGAAAAAAATATACAAGCGAATTATATACAGTCATGAAAGGCGATATGACCTCGGCAACGGATGAAGCAAGTTGAGGTTCGGATAACGGAGGGCTCGAATAGTATAGCAGAGATTCGGATAATAGAGATCCTACTGTATATGCTTTCTTGAATTTTACTATAAAATATTTACGACGATCAGAAATTATCATTCAGATGACTCTGCATCGTTCACTATGGTCACATAATTCAAGAAGGTATCTTTCTCCCCAGCGTGATGGGAGAACGTTATCATCGGGAAAAAAGAAATTGTCCAGCTGCAATTCGAGAGACCTCGAGCACGAAAAAACGAAAGATAACGTTTTCGATAACATCACTGCGATCCAAAAATCTCCGGCATATCGATACCCAATTGAGCGAGCCCCGAATCATCATTACAGTCGGATCACCTTTTTTCCCCTCCTTTTGTCTCGGTCACGAATCGATGCCCCGAGCGCTTTTTGCGCGTCCCTATCTACGCATGGCGATCGCGACGGCTCGCTCGCCAACCCGCGATCCTCTTTTGTTCTCGCTTGCTCGCGCAGCCGCGACGCGATTGGCTGCCGCCCGATTGGACCGCACAGACGCGCCGAGACGCCGCAAATTATACCCCGCGCCGCGGAGCTCTCACGGGAGGGTGGGATTCCCCGTGAGGAAACAGATTACGCGTCCAATATCGACACCGACGCACATCCGCGCACTGCGCTCGCGTCGTCCGATGTACTTATAGCAAAAACAACTGTGTTCTTATACGCGCGACTTCTCTCTTTCCGCGTTACTGCTGTTTTATCACGTCGCGGAGCGTTATCGATGGTCACTTTTCGATTAGTTTGAAACGTTGGCGATGAATGGAGCATTTTTTTTATCATTGATATTTTTCGTGGCTACTGATAGCGGGTAATTATTTATAATCGATTAGGATTTATATGTAGATTCTCATACAGTTTTGAAGGATTATTTCGTATACCTATTTGTCCGTTATTTGCATGATAGCTAGACACATAGTGTACCTACCTATTGGCATTTTTTTACTTAATTTCTTATTTAACTTCTTCGATTGGATTTATTTCCTAGAGGAATAAGTAATATGTTATTTAGTTTCTTATAGGTATCTTTCATTTGGATATAGTCATCGTTTAGTTATCGTACTTGGAAGAATAATTTCTTAGAAAGTTCAGTTCAAGCTCAACTCGGATTCGATCGGCAACGTCCATTATTCAGTTCTTCCATGTTGGACTACACAGGATGCATACGAGATTTCTATCATCCACATTTAGATGCGATTCTTAATTAAACCAGAAGACTAACTTAGATTGTGGGTACATGAAATAATTCGAGAGAAACGATCCGCGTGACTATTAATCACAGTGCTTATTAAATGTTCTGCATATTAACTTAGATAAGACGTGAGATTTTAATCCTGCTCAGTTGATGAACGAAAAAGGCGAAAAAGAACTATACGAAGAAACCGATTTATCTCCTCAATTTATCGGAACGCTTAAAAGTTACGTCCTTCGTCTTATGTAAACTCACGTAAATTCGCCTTTATTTAAAGCTTCTCAACGTTTTTAAATCCGTCTGAATCCCCTTTATGTTCTAATAAATTTACCAGTGGGTCGATCTCTAATAAGGACGCGTCTTTATCAGAGATTGGCAAACATGTTACACTTCATTTTAACACCGCGGCTACATTGCCGTTACGTAAATCAGAAAGAAACTGGAAGTAACGAACACGTAACAAATTGGTGTCATTGAGAAATGAAGTGGAGGCGTGGTTTTCAAAAGTAACCTATTTATTCTGTTTTCGATTTCTACTACTAGATAACGTAGTGACATTTCTTTCTACAATAATTGGAAATTGAGCGGGGACGTGGTTTTCAAAAGTACCTACCTAAATAAGCCTGCTCACGCTGTTTTTAACTTCTACCGCTAGGTAGCATATTGACATTTCCATTCCTCAATACATTCTTTGAGAAATCTTTTCTACTAAGAAATATTTTGAGAATATATATACTTAATCAACTTACGAATAGACATATTCTATTGTAATAGGTACAATATGTACTTATCTCTCGACGAGTATACACACAAAGTTCCCCAAACACAAGTTAGGAATTTCCCAAAATAAGTCTCCGCTGAATCTGAAGCAACTACAGGTATACATAACATACCAAAGTAACATCTCGATTCATCGCAGCTTCCCTCGCCCAGTCGCGCTGCACCAAATGAAAATCAATCGATTCGGGCGTAACTTAATTCCCAAATAAAAAAGAAACACCGAGACCGAAGAAACGAGCCAACCAGCGGGACTGGAATAATAAACGCTTTTCGGCGGTACAGAAATTGCACTTCAAGCGAGTCCCGCGGGCGGGGGATCCCCGAGGGAGAATCCGTACCGTGTTTCTAAAAGTACCTAAAGGCCTGTTGTCGCAAGCTCATCGATTGGAACCGGCTGTGTGTGACGGAAGGATGGGTTGTTCGATGAGGGGGATGCATAGGGGTGAGCTACGTATCAGGAGGGGGTGGGGGGCGGGGGGCTCGCGCAGAAAGCTCCGGGATTGAGTTAACCCGGGCGAAAGCGCGGCTCTTAGCCCCCGTTTGATCGGCCAGATTCGCTTGAACGGTCCGGCACGACGCCATCTTCCAAAATGGCCGCTCCACCGTCGATTCCCCAGGAGCCCCCGCGGGTGGAGCGGCGGATTCCGCGAGGCGACTGAGAGGAAGCGACGGGCGAGGAGGAAGAGGAGGTCGGGAAACTAAATTTACTATGTGATACACTTAGGAGGTAGTCCCGACGGTGGAGTTCTCTTTTTAAGACACTTCCAAGACGTTAGGTGGAGGAACTTTTTCCCCGAGTTTTCCACCGCCTTTTGAGTAACTCGAGAACCGTGAGCGCCCTCTCCTGCTGCTCCCTCTCTCTTTCTCTCTCTGCTCCCGCCGTTTTCTCAGTCTGCTCGTGCGTCGTGTGTGGCGCTTCGCGTTGGTCGCGCGTTTCGCGATGCAATTGGGCGGTGCGCGCGCGGGAAACCCATAATAAGCCGTACGGGGGGGGGGGGGGGGGGAATCTTGTACGGTCTTTTTTATTCGACTTTTATGGCGGCTTCTTTATTTCTTATTTGTAACGTTCTGATGCGAGGATTCAGATGGATTTATGTTCTTCTCGCTGTTCAAATCGATTAACATTTTTAAGTAGCTATGTCATGTCTGTACCTCACAGCCAAACTATGTTAAGTCCAAAAAGGTAGTTTTGAGATAATTGAGTTTAAAATATTTTTTCCTGTTTTGTTGCGCACAACTTAAGTCACTTAAATTGCAAGAAGTTCAAATTTAAAGCCCAAGGTTATTCATGTCGACTTTATGGAATGTTTAGTAGATATAACTTGACATCCTCTCTACCTAGGTAAAATCCATTTTCGGCAAAAATGGACTTAACATAGTTTGGCTCTGAGGTACAGATGTATAAGCTTAGAGAAAAAAATAATTGTGGCAACTATCCGAGTTTGATTATCGAAACTAGTTTTATACCTAAATAGTTACGTAACTATTTCTTCAGTTCCGACAATTAAAAATAATTTTGACGATTGTAAAACTATAGATAGTTCTGATTGCCAAACTCGAATGTAGCTGCAATCAAAATAGTTCTCACGACTATGTTCTCTGAGCGTATTATTCGCGACAGCAAAATACAGATGTAGCGTCGCTTTGTGGAGTTTCGGAGAAGTTGTGCAAGGCAGGAAACCAATCATATTAAATGGTAAGAACCAATCATATAAAATACATTTGTGACCCTCCTATATGTTAATATGATTGGTACTTACCATTTAATATGATTGGTCCTACCTTGCGCCACTTCTCCGAAGCTCCACAAGGCGGCGTTACATCTGTATTTGCGGTCGCAAATTGAAGAGTCGAGCGATATGTTCGCATATTGCGCATCGGTACGCGTATGAATATTAAAATTTGTTCGAGTTAGGAAAACGTGGCATGAAATTGGATATTTAAATTAACCGTTATCTTCTATTAGGTAGGTATATAAATTACTAGCAAAATTCCACCCGGATTTGCTCGGGTTTAGAAAACGATTTTTTATATTCAAATTCAAATTTCTCGGCTTCTAATTTTCCGATCGGAACCGATCCAACGCTATCCAACGGGAAATTTATGGGCTTTCATAATATTGCTATTCACTTTTCCCGATTTTCTCACCGTTTTTGAGATATTTGCGAAAAACTGAAAAGTTGCACGCGTAAATTTTGCTCAAGGAGGTTGAAAAGGGTAGTGGGGGTGAGTTTTGTAAACCAAATGTAGACGGTATTTTCCGCCTATTTGGATCGTAAATCGGAAACATTAAAATGGGATCATAAAATATTTATTATAGCCTGTGTTGCTTTTACGGCCAACAGATAGCGCTGCTTTTCAAAAAAGCATGTTTTTACCTGTCACAGGTGGTAGGTATATACCTATATAAAAACACGCGCGTATTCGAATGCAACGTTGTGTCAATATATTTCAAAGCAATCGGTGAAGAACTTTCGGAGATTTAAGATTTTGGACAAACGAACATTTACATTTTTATTTAGAGTTACAGATAGTGATGAGGGACCATTCAAAATATTCAATTTTAGATGTTTTTTTTCAGATAAACCGGAAAAACAACTAAATTAAGAAGAAGTAAACCAACTCCATTGGAATAGCAAAATTGACCATATTATAATTTATTTAAACATATCCGAAATCCTTAAAATAGGTACCTACGTTAAATAACAATTTCAACGACGTATAGAAATCCGAAATGAGAAAAACTAAAGTGCTTTCTACTAATTTTTCTCATTTCGAATCCTAATGTTTCGTCGATATCATTATTTCCTCCGGATCACGTGAGAAGAGACGGTTTCAGCGGTTGCGCGAGCCACTTTAGATCGCCCCAGAAAATAAACCGGCACGTGTCTTTACCGCCTTATTACCGACTCGCACATAATATCCGTATAAACGAACGGACGTACGTACATCAGCCAGATTAGTGGCTCCGGAAACGAAGCGGGCATTGGAGCCCCTGTTCCCGTGCTATATTAACCGTTGAGCGACGCGAAAGCGAAATTAAATGCGTACACACACATACATACTCATAAGTATCCGTCGATCCGAACGAGCTGGAGCGAGGCGTTTTTTTTTCGACCCTCCTCTGTACCCTCTGGCAATCTTAATTAACGTTACTCGATCGTCTCTTGTGCGCTGGACTGTATAATTATATAATTTCAAACTTATACTCACCTGGGCGAAAAGCTTGAATCCCTATTATCACGTTAACTATGAACTTTTAGCTTATGTTCATATAATACTTTTTTGAAGATTATATTCTTATCTATAATAAAGTCTTATATCAATGTCAGGCAAAAGTTCATAGATAACGAGATATAATGGCAATTTAAGTTTCCCCCCTCTGGTGAGTACCTATAGGTACATATTTGTGTACTAAGAGAAAAGTACAGTGTAATAAAATCAACTTTAATCGCAAAGTTGAATTTTCCTGATTGTTAGTATTATATTTATGATTAAACAGACCACGAATACAATCGAAGTAGCTAACTTTTGTTGCATGGTTATAGCAACAATAAAAGGTTGTAATTTATGATAGCCATGCACCATGATTGAATTAGTCACAAAAGTAGATCAATAACATTATCGCATGATAGTGTCAATTACCTATATAAAAAAAAAGGTTAGGGACATTATCAATTGCGCTGCAAGTTAACCTGGTTGCAGCAATCCTGATCTCTTACTACTATAACAAGAATCTTACTACTTGGAACAATTAGAGAATTATGGTTGACACCAAAATCGATCACGATGTCTGTTTAAATTATCGATCTTTCAACCAGATTGTTCTTTTGTGTGTACATTGAGAAAAATAATTCGGTTAAAATGACAAGACGCATCTAGTTAAACACGTTTAGTTATTCTATAAACAAAATACTGATCAGTTGAACCACAAATAGCTATTTAGTTACTCTAACCAAATGTTTAGTTATTCTATCAAAAAAGTGTTCGGTTTAACCAAACACAGATGGAGGATCCATATTTCACCAAACGGCTTGATCATTGTCCCCAGAATTTTGATTAAATTAACCAAGATACTTTTCTCAGTGTAAGTTCGAAATCAGGTGGTACAAATCGCTGAAAATGACCTTCGCGTTCATGACTCCCTCGCATCGGGGCGCGCAACGTGCTCGTCGGCGTATGAAAATGTGATTAACAGGATGTTTATCGAGCAATTATGCGCCCCGATGCAATTAGTGCCAGCATGGCGGCGGCGACGGCGGCGGCGGTAGCAGCCGCGCGCGTCGTCGTCATTCTCTGGCACGGCTGCTCATGGTCGCGGATGCTGCCCCTCCCTCCCTCCCTCCCGGTCATACTGCACCGCTGTTGTCCGCGCGTATTCCTCTGCTGGCGATGGCGTGGGATCGTAAAAATGAAAATATAAAACTTTCGCAAAGCGTTGCTTTGGTTTTTACGGCGGACGGAGATGGGGTCTCTCTCCCTGTCCCTCTCCATTGTGGCTCCGCGATTTCATTTGCTTGTTGCTCTATTTCTCTGTGAGTGCGAGCGCTCGTGAGTCGCAGGGAAGAGGCAGCGCTTCACCGTGCGCGCGTCGCGACGAGCATGTTTCTCGTTCGCACCGCACTTTTCGCGAGGTTGCTCTAGTGCATCTCGGGGAAATTGGGGTAGGGGAGGATCGGTTGTCTTTTAACCCTGTAAGGGATCTTGTAGTCATATGGCTACAACGAACTTTTAGGTATCCTACAACATTTTTTATGAATTGTATACCTATATGTTGCCATTTTTGGTAACAACTACAAACTTGACTTTTTTTATAACAATTGCTTTAAGATATTTTAATATATTCATATAAGCAAGGTTTGTAGGTATTTTTTTTATACGTAGTAAGAAAACCATACTTTGAAATTGAAATATAATAGCGTGAACCTTACAGGGTTAAAAATGATGATAAGGCATGAGAAAGTTTTCTGCAAAAGCGACAGGAACGTTTCTGTGCGTCGGAAGAAACGCGTTTCGAGTAACCTGTTTTTTCAAGCACGATTATCTCGCTACCCGTGCGATTTTGGAAGGTGTTGTTATAGAACTTTTTTGTAGATCGAAGTGTCATCTTGAAAAACGTATTATTCCATTTTGGTGAAAAGTTGATAGGAAACAAGAGAATCGCGTGAACGACGAGAATCATTATCAAATGATGGACTCCCTCTTTTAAACTCATGATTATCTCGCTGTCTGCATACTTTTGGCACACATTGATACAGATTTTTTTGTAGATCAACGTACGGTCTTCAATAAAGTATTACACTTATTTCGTCCAAAAGCGTATGGATGACGATATAATCACGATTGAAGCGGATACCTCGAAAAATAACGTCGATTCTCGCGATCATTCAGAGGAATATAAGTCTGATAATCGCTAGGATCATCGCGATATTGTAATCCGAGAAGACGTCAAATACATCGGACCTCGACTTTTTGCACGCGCAGTCCTGCGTACGAGTCGATAATCCGGGGGACGCCTCTAAAAGATTCACGTCACACCCTCTCGCTTGGCCCTGCGCTCCGACATTATGTACGAGGGCGGTGGCCTCGACGGGGTAGAATCTGACACCCGGGTATTGTGTTACCACACGTCGCCACCTTTCGGGGAGGGAGAAAACGTCGGGAATAGTGTTACGGGACCCGCGCTTTATTGCCTGTACCCACTCTGTTTGCAGTCGAAACGATTGGGGGAAGATATGCGCGAGCTTGTCGAGGATTCCCAAAACAAACTGCGCTGCGGGGATTCCCCTTCGGGCGAGCCCGTGCCAAATAAGGGTTTTATGGTGAGTTTTTTGAACTATTTCTTATTTTTATGATTTCCTCTCTTTCCGAAATTTCGAAGTTCGTCTATTTCTTCAAATGAAGGATCAATTTTTACATTGAAACATTTGTACCAGACTGTATATTAGGAGGTTGCATTGAAAGTCGCGGTAGATGGCTCTAACTACTTATGTCGTGCGCAGCGACTAATACTTCTTGCATCACTCTAAATTATAGACGTTTCTGATTAAGATTTAGTCATTAAACTGCCATTTTTGGTTAATATAAGTCTATGTCTATAACCACAGAAAATGGAACGCGATGATAAGTTGTTTTTTCGATGTGTAGGTATTTCTACACTAAAAAGTGCTGCTGCAGCTCATCAATTATTTGTACAAATTTATGTTGAATCTACTCCATCAGAAATAGTATGTAGAGACTGGTTTCGTCGCTTCAAAAGTGGAAACTGTGATATTCACAACAAACAATAGCCAGGTCAAACAAAGAAGTTCGAAGATGAACAACTACAAGTTCTATTGGAAGAAAACCTTACTCAAACGCTCAAAGAATTAACTCAACAGTTTAAAGTCGATGAATCTAAAATTTCACGACTTCTACATGCCATGGGAAAGATTCAAAAAGAAAGAAAGTGGCTGCCACATGAATTGACCGAAAACGTTATTACTAATCGTCTGAACATCTCGATTTCTTTGCTTGCAAAGCATAAAGAGAAAGGTTTTTTATGGCGTATCGTAACCGGTGATAAGAAATGGATCTATTTCGACAATCCGAAACGCAGAAAATCATGAGTTGATCCTGGCCCACCATCAACATCGATACCAAAACGAAACACCCACGATCACAAAACAATGCTTTCAATTTGGTGGGATATGGAAGGTGTCGTTTATTATGAGCTGTTGAAACCGAATGAAACAATTACTGCCGAACGTTATCAACAACAATTTGAGCGTTTAAATGATAATTTGATGCAAAAACGACTATCAATTGCATAACATCGCCGAAAAGTGATTCTTCTTCACGTCAACGCTCGGTCTCATGTTACTTGAACCGTGAAAGAAACATTGATGGAGCTTGAATATGAAGTTCTCTCGTACCCAAAATGTACCTATTCTCCAGACCTGGCCCCGAGTAATTATCATTTACTTAGATCGATGCAACACGACTTGGATGATAAACACTTCCATAATTATCAATAAGTCAAAAATTGGGTTGCCGAGTGGATTAGTTCAAAAAATAGAAAATTCTTTCATCGCGAAATTCAATTTTTGCCAGAAAAGTGGGAAAAAGTTATAGCTTCCGGAGGCAAATACTTTAATTGGGATATTCACACATTTTATTACGACATAATGTTTTAGAAACAAGAAAACTTTTCATCTTAGAATACAATTAAAAAAAACTTTTCATCTTAGAATACAATTTTCGTTATACTTGCTCGTTCATAGCGGAAGAATATCATGTCCACAAAAATGTTTTCCGCTTCTGCCATATAAAAATGGATATTTGATAATTCCGTGATATTAAAACGACGTCATTAACTAATTACCTTCTCATGTCTAACGACTTAACTGTATAATCATTCGCAATCGACAATGGTAAATAAGCTTCCTGGTTACATCTTATGAATGAAAATAAAAACTAGTCGACATATTAAGTCGGGTCTCAGACCATATAAGCATCGTTCGATAATTTTGCACAGCAAGAAAAATGTTCATCTAACAGGTTTCAAGTTTCTGCTCCTTTACCAATGACTAACCGTTATATTAAGATACATAGTGTATTACCCACGGAGCGCGCGCGCGATGAAACTTTATATGGAAAAATTCGATAGGCCAGTCGTGTCATATCAAATTATGCGAGCCTAAGGTTTCTCAGGTAGGGTGAAGGGGGGGAGAAGGGAAAGATCTCGGTACGTTTCTCGAATTTCATCCGGCATTCCTTAACGTCACTTGCGCGGGGAGTTGATATAACGTGTAGAAGTCAGTGGGATGTATAACGCTATATTCGAATTGACCCCTGATTACCGTGATTCGTAGCGGGAAGCAGGGGCCAAGTTGAGTACATACCTCGTTTTACTCCGTTTTCCTCCAGATGCAAGGATTGCATCGATCAAATTCTCTCGAAATTACAAGTAATCTCGTGTCAAGAATTCAATATGTAATTCGAATTGGCCTGCGGGCGAAAGTGCAGAAAAACCGCTGATATAGGTACTTAAGTTGGACCCTGGTTTACATTATAAATTATGCTGACTAGAGGCTTACCGAACTACTTGGTTTTACTCCATCTTTTCTTGCATTTCTTGTGATCGTAGAGAGGGGTGCGCCTTGGTACCTCTTTCTGAAGTCCCTCGGGAAACCGCGGGCAAGGGAAGCTCGAGGACAAAAGACTACTACTAATTCAATTGAGACAAAAAATTTCCCATCGCCGACGTTTGCCACCGCGCTCTCGTAGGCGGCGACGGAGGAAGGTTTTCCCTGGTGGACGGATAGGGGAGGAGGGGCGAGGGGCAAAAACAATAGGGGTGAAGCCGAAACAAACCGGCCGCGGTTAAGTGGACGGCGGGCGGGGAAGAAGTTTAATTCGAAGGCCAGATCTGATTTGTCGAGGTAATAATGTACTGTGTACAGTCTAATCCGAGGGTTTATTCACAGTGACCCGTAGCTGTCTTTTGATTTCGACCGCGCCGCTGTTTGATCTATGCCGATCGCGAGCGGAGAGATCTTCTCAGCAAATGCTTCCCGGCCCTGACCGTCCGGCAGCTTTAGGATAGTTCTTATTATAGTCCTGTATCTTTAATCCAATATGAATGCTCGTCAGCCCTGACCGTTTAATTCTAGCTATTTTTTCCGCGTTATCAGAATATTTTCGAATCGCTTATCAAAACGGATTCGTCATATATAAACGACGAATTTAGAGACTTTTGCAAATGCTTGAAATTCTTTCCTCTCCGGTATTAGAAGTACTCTCCAGACCCGGCTTCTTATACATTTCGAAATCTTCCAAGTAAATAACGAAAATATCGCGAGTTGAAAGTTTTATGTTAAAAGTTCATCATCCCTCGCGTTACGACCTAATTAAACACAGTCTGAAAAAACCTCGGATTTCCGCCTAATGATATAAGATACTATTTCCAGCTTAAACCGAAAATCGAATTGTAGATATCGCAAAAAAAAAGTTTAAAAATAAAAATTTGTATCCATAATTTTATTATAAAAAAGCAACTCTATATTTTTCACCTGTCTCCACTGCGTTTCAAGATAATCGCCGTTAAAGTTAAACAGAAACCGAGAAATCTATCCCAGTTTTACCCTATGTAGGTAATCATACGTTCGGTTTGGAGGAGACGGAATAGAACGCGATGTTCGCGTCGGACTTCCGACAAATCGAATCGCCGCAAATTAACGCCGACATTTGTATTCCATTAAGACCATCGACCAACGAATCCCAAAATACAAACGGAGATCCCGCGCGCCACGTCCCGCCAGTACGAACCACCGCAGGAACATCCCCCAAACCCTTACGTCGATCGTCGAATTAAAGCGTGATACCTGCGTCTCGCCCCGCGTTACGCACCGCCGGTGTAACCACCTCGTCAACCCCCGCCCCGCGGAACACTCACCGACCCTAACTTCCTCGTACCAACACGTACATCCACCCCCCCGCCCTCGTTAGACCTCCAATTTGCCGCAATCGAACCGCGGCGGATTAAGGTCAAAATCCACTTTACCGCGGGCCGAAACGACGGAGTCGTTTCCCCCGTAAATACAAAGGTAGATTTGCCTATCGTCACGCGTATTCCAACAATCAAAGTCCTATCGCCGAAACGTTGGCTTAAATAATCGAAACGACCCCCGCCGCGCGCCGCCGCCGAAGTGCCGCGCGGCCACGTCCCGGGCGAGGCGACGCACAGCGGCGACGCTCGGAACGGCCCTTCTGACGCGCGGACGTCGGCGCGCGCTCTGCTGTCACGCGAAAGTCGTGTTAGCGACTCGCCAAGTGGCCTCGTGGTTGGCGCGGCGGTCGCCTGTATACATCGGGCGCGTAGAGGGCTCCTTTCCATTGTGTATCCGAGCCGAGAGTTTCCTGTGTACGCGCGCGCGCGCGCAGTGTGCGTGTCGCACGGGGAAGGTGGAATAAGTTGACGTAGCGGGCGCGCGATACAGGGAACGCGAGCGGGCGGGAGAAAGGAGGGGGGCGAGAGGGATACGCGGAGTCCAGCGAGGCTCTCTCTCTAAAGTCGTGGGTTCTCTGTACGGCGGGCAGATCGCGGGCCCCGATAGCGGGAGGGGGGGCAAATGACACTCCGAATTTCGCCGCTCGTGCGTCAAGGGCCTTTACCACGCGTTCCTAACGCGTTTTGTAGCGCTTTCGTTGGATGGCTATCGCGATCTTTTGTCCCGCGCTCGATTCTACCCCCCCGCGCGCACCTTCCGCGATGTAAATTTGACATTGTCGCCCCCGTGCTCGCCGGGGCTGGGGCTCTTTTCTTTCTGCGCGCGACTCGTAATTGGGCGCGCTTGGATCGCGATCGATAATTAGCTTGGCGATAATCCCGGGAGAGCTTTTGTTCGACGTCCTTTCTTCGCGGCTCGGTCATTTCTGATTGTACTGGGCTTTGACGGTTCGTTCGTCGGGGCTGGAGGTGTTAGGAATTAAGTACGAGTTGGGTTTTGGTTGGTAGGTATTGGAAAGATTCTTTTACTTGATTCGTTTTTCGTTTAAGGTTTTGGTTGGTTTTACCGCGGATTAATTTTTTCCATTCGCGTTATTTCTCGTTATCTTCGTTATTGTCACTTTCATACACATTTCTACGTGACTTCTTTCTTATTTTCTATTCTTGCGATTCCATTATTTTACGCTTCAATGTGAGTTACACAACCTTGTACAAATTAATGAAATTAAAGCAGTTCTGTTTCATACAGTCTTAATTTGGATAAAGTTAACTCTACCATTTATTATTAGTATGATCATCTTTCACCTTAACTAATATTTTAGTTCTTTCTGCTGTAGAGTCGATAATTTCTTGCAATTGGCTTTGAGTTTTTCATCATGAAACCATATGAAAAAACCATATGTTTTTATTCTATTAATTTGTATAAGGGTATAAGTATTTAGAAGGATTCGTTAATTTCGATGAAAGCTTTCACTGAAATTTATAAACCCTTGTATTAATTAATAAAATTAAAATATTTTCTTCAAATGTGATTTAATCATGAAAAACTGGAAGATAATTACGAAAAAACTTGTGAACTTTACGCTAGAAAGAACTGAAATATTAATTAAGGTGGAAGATGGATATATTAACAATAAGTGGTACATTTCATTTTGTGTAAGTTGGGAACGTATGAAATAAAAATATTCCGATTCCATTAATTTGCATAAGCGTGTAGTTTCAAGGGTTTCCTTTCAACAATCTTTAGTTAAATAATTTTCGGCTCTATAGGATCTTAATAAATTCATTGCTTTCTTTTTCTCCAGTTGTGTTAATCTCCATGGGTTAATTACGCGAGATGTCAAACGCAAAGAAATCGTCAAATTCGCGAATTAGTACACACAGAGAAAAGTTTATTTGAATATGATCCTAACAGAAACGTTTCTTCGCGATGAATAAAGAATTTATTTACAAGGAGCAAACAGAAGTTTGAAGTAAATTAATATAATTCTGCGATGTATACGATCATTTGTTTCATTCAAATAAATCTTTGTTTGATATGAGCAAAAAATCCCTATTTATAACTAATAAACTTTGTAATAGATTCGTATTCAAATAAACTTTGCTGTGTGCATCGAGAGGTCTTTTTCGTCGCGCGTGAGTTGCTACTACTTGCATGCTTGTCTCACATTGAGCTCTCTCAGTACAATCCGGATTTAAATCAAGCCCTTTTCTAAAGCTTCGTCGTCCATTGGCGAGTAAACGGCATAGCGAATTGGATACCGGAAAATCGCGCGAACACACCGACATCAGCCGCAGGGAATCCTGATAAACGTCGGCGGCAATGCGACACTCGTTCGCTATGACGTCAGTTAACAACATTTGTTTCCAGTAGAAACGAAGCGAATCCAAAATAGTATATATATACCCTGTATCTCTCTATTAGGTACGTAGGTTAAAAGTAGGATAGATACCCTGGTTCTACAAATACCTATAGTTTTTATACCACTTTAAAAAAAGGTGCGCCATCTCTCCCGACTTTACCCTACAGTTAAATATTCGCTTATATAACGTTTCTTCCCAAGTTCAATATTCCTCATGTTTCCTGCTAACTAGTTAGAGAGGAGAGAAAGAGAGAGAGAGAGAGAGAGAGAGAGAGAGAGAGTGTGTGTGTGTGTTTGTCTTTTATTTCTCTCACTACACCAGTGCACGCGCGCTTCGCAAACCAAAGTACCTACATACATTTTTTCCTCGGCCTTATAAACGACTCCAGGTGCCAGTTTACTGCGAGCGACGGAAGAGGACGCGAAGTCGATATTTCATCCTGCAGGACTCTCTCTCTCAAAAAAAAAAACCAGCCGATAATTATCTCGTTTCTGGAGCTCAGCGAGACGATCGTTCCTTTTGCCACGCCGTATACAGCAGCCGCGCGTATCTTCTTCGGGTCGGGGTTGGGTTGGGTCCGCTAACGAGCGAGTATCTAGGTGTACGTACACCGAAACGTCCAACGGGAGATGGGAATTTATACGCGATGTAGAAACGTGCGAAGGCGTACGGGAGGAACGTGACGCGAGGAGGAAGATTCTTGTCTTTTTTTTCTCTAATGAATAATGACGGTTAAATACATCCCGATAATTATCACCTTCGCGCTGCTTAACGGGAAATCCATAAGTGTCGACTCGCCGATCCGCGGGCGGAGAAACTACCTACCTACTTTGATTTATCCTTCCGTCGGTCGGTGAATAGCGCGTTATTGATCCTCTACGGTTTGTAACTACGGTGTGATAATCTGCGAGTCTCGATTAATCTGTCTGTCCGTAACTTGACGGAATAACAGTTGTTTTCCGCGGTATCCTTGGGTTTTATTGAGAGAATAACCACACGCGTACATATATGTACGTCAAAGTGTAATCGAATTAATAATCGGCCAACATTTTTTACATCCAGTCTTCGCTAATATCGAAACTCATATAACTTTGAGTAGGTACATATCGAGAAAGAAGCCTGTTATAGATTCAAATAAATATTCTCTATCGAATTCTACGAGCATATTTGTCTGATTCGTAGTGAATGTCAATTAGATTTTTACTAATATTATTCACCGAATCAAAGTAATGTTTTTAATTTGTACGGACGGAGTGGTGACACTATTAGAATCAGTTTTCAATCACTATTATCACCGAGAAAACAGTTTCTGTACTATAATTAATAAATAGATATATTATTCAAATATAGCAAAATATAAGTACCTTTTTCCCACCTATTTCGTTAGAGTAAAAAATATATAATATACCAATCACACACACATTAACATGTTTATTTCATTCGAACATTTACCTTAAAGCATTTAATCGGATTAAGTAATTATCGTAATAACTATTGCGATAGCAACTATTACAATAATTACGATACCGTTAACTAATGAATATTTGCTCAGCCCAACAAAACATTTTATTTCGCCATATTCAAACGTCGTACATTTAAACCACTTTGTTCTCAGTCTATCCTGTTACCTGATGAATTTTTAGGTTACAAATTCATACATGATTTATCTATAAGTAACGAGATACTTAATCCTGATTAAAAGACGCCAATCTACTAAAACCACATTCATTTCGATAGCGATGAGCCACCGATAAAACAAATTTTTCCCATTACGTGCGATACCAATAACGTCGTACAATTCCGAACGGACCTAATTACCCCGCAAAGACCGCCGCGCTTATCATCCCTCGCGTTCCTCCTATTTGTACCCGCGATAGGATAATACAGTCCACTCTCGCGCCCCCGCGGGGCGGTATCCGTATACGCAGCTCTCTCGTCTCGCAATTAACCAGCGTGTCGCGGCGCGACCGTGTGGCGTGTCGCACGCCACAGCTCGTAGAACCGGTCACCTTTTCTTCCCTCTCTCTTTCTCTTTTCTTTCTCTAAAGCGAGGTCGGCACCGTCGCGCGACGCAGGTGAGGAGGTTAAGAGGCTTTGCCATCGAGAATCTCGTTAGTTCTACGTAGGCGTTGAAAATCCAACCGCGCGAGAATCCCGACTAGTTTCTCGGGCGAGTAGCTGCGCGTGCGCGCGCGATCGGAAGACTGCGGGATCTCCGGTAGGCGCCCTCTACGCGAGGCACAGGAAATATAGATACACGCGCGCGGGTGAGAGAGAGGCGTAGAACGAATAGATTTTCTCGAGGCCATAAAGAGTTCTCGGTACGGTTCGCTCGGCGATGTTCGCTTTATAGTCTAAGATCCGAACTAGAGACGTTCTTCACCGATCTGCTTACCGGATGAAAAGTATTTTTTATCAAACATAATACGTCAATGAACATATCGCGTATGGGTAGGCTAATAAAATATGCTCAAGACTACCCTTAAAACTATATAAACAGGTGAGCTGATATGAGCAATTTGCACCGATCTGCTTACCAATTAAACTATATATGAAAATAAAGATAATTTTATTGCAAACACGATGGTATAACCCTACCTGCAAAAAATCGGTCATGAATCAGGGTTGTAAGGCTTTGAAATTTATCGGAGCTAGCCAAGATGCGCGTACTACAGGGAAATTTGCTACAGGACGCAACGTAGGAAATGGGCGCGACGCGACGGTTAGATGAGAGAGAGTGCGTACATGCTGCTTCCTCGTACGATTGACAAAGATAACACTACTAAAATGCCGAGAAAAAGCGACTGCGAGCGACTCGCTGTTTACATCCCTCAGTTTGCGGAAAAATACGTGCTCCATTATGACATAAATGTAATGTAGTATCTTTTTCAATCGTTATTTTTTTCAATCAATTACTGTTGGATCCCTGGTAAAATTATTTTCGTTCAAGATTCAACTAACTTTGCATTTTTATTTTTGCCTGTCTGGAGAAGGGACAATTTATTACTTTATGGCTCTTTCTCGAAAGTACAGAAAAAGGGGAAAAACGTTCTTACCGGGTTTTCGAGTGAAAGTTTTTTCCGAACATGTGATAAACAGACAGTCGAGGCGATGGCTCATGGGGTGGGTTTGTAACGCATTGAAAATATCTGAAGGTAAAGACGAAATTCTAGACTTTTCCTCTAAGCGAGATTTCATAAGTTGAAATGATAAATTGTTAAGAAAAATTCTTCTTGGAGTCTTTGCGTTGTTTAGGTTACTGTTATATAAAATCTGGGCACTCTCTCTTATTCCAGCAACATACAAGTTTTTGGAAGGCTATAATATTGTATTTGTTGTAATATTGTTATAATCTTTGTAAAGATTGTTATTGTATTCATTGTTTTATAATAGTTTTTTTACACCGTCAATTTGTTAATGATTTTTTATCGCTCTCTAAAAAATGTAATTTTTCTGTTTGTTTGCTGTGGTATTTTTATAGAATAGATAAAATGTATCGAATAATTATCGCTAACATATTATTATTCTGTGTGATAGAAATATTAATATTTCCCCATCCATATATTTAGTTGAAAATATTTGAAAAATCTTTCACATTTTAATATTTTATATTTAATTTAAAGTAATTAAAAGTTTACTGCCAGTACCTACTCCATTGTAGTCGCTTTTTCTCGGCATTTTAGTAGTGTTATCTTTGTCAATCGTACGAGGAAGCAGCATGTACGCACTCTCTCTCATCTAACCGTCGCGTCGCGCCCACTTCCTACGTTGCGTTCTATAGCAAATTTCCCTGTAGTACGCGCATCTTGGCTAGCTCCGATAAATTTCAAAGCCTTACAACCGTGACTCATGACCGATTTTTTGCAGGTAGGGTTATACCATCGTGTTTGCAATAAAATTATCTTTATTTTCATATATAGTTTAATTGGTAAGCAGATCGGTGCAAATTGCTCGTATCAGCTCACCTGTTTATATAGTTTTAAGGGTAGTCTTGAGCATATTTTATTAGCCTACCCATACACGATATGTTCATTGACGTATTATGTTTGATAAAAAATACTTTTCATCCGGTAAGCAGATCGGTGAAGAACGTCTCTAGTTCGGATCTTAGACTATTAACATTACATCTTCTACGAGGCTAGCGCATCGCTTGACCCCCCATGTACGAATTGACTATCGGACCAATACTGGCCCAGTATCGGCAACCAAGGCTCGATAACGGCACGACACTCATAGCCAGTACTGGGCGAATATACGTAGTGATCAGATCGGGCCGACCATTGGCATTCAAGGCTGGCACGGTATTGGCTTCAGAAGTTGGCCTGATACTGGGTTCAAGTATCAGCACATTGTTGCACCTCGACATTGGCACGACACATGTAGCCAATACTGGGTGAATATTCGTAGTGATCAGATCGGGCCGAGATTGGCATTTAAGCTTGGCGCGGTACTGGCATTTGAAATTGGCCCAATATTAGTAGTAAATGTTGGCACGACATTACAGTTCGACACTGCTGCAACAATTATAACCAGTACTGGCCGAATACTCTTAGTGGTCAGAACCGGCCGAGGCAGTCATTCAAGCCTGGCGCGGTACTGGCTTAAGAGACTGATCCGATATAACAGTTCGATACTGGCACGATAAGCATAGTCACTACTGGTAAAATTTTGTAGTGACCATAAAGAGTGTCTGTATTGGCATTCAAGCATGGTTTTGAGATTGACACGATATCGGTTTCAAATATTGGTACGGTACTGTCATTCAATAATCGGTCCAGTTTTGGGCCACGAGTTAGGATTAATATTGACAATAAACATGTTGGGCTTAAATATTATATTGACAATAAACAAATACTGGCTTGTGTTCCTGAAAATTTAGACATGATACAGTGTTAGACAAATTAATTGCCACAATTTGGTATTAAAGTACCTTTATTTATATACAAGTTTACACTTTTATAATTTGGAAATTAAAGATTTTTCTTAAATTTGAAAGTGTCACTATGACTGGACAAAAAAATACCTTGCAAATCATAAAGCCAAAGAAGTGATAGGCGCTGATAAGAATGAGCGATGCACTTGAATTAAAAGAATTAATTTTACTAACAAAATAGTAATGATGCAATTAAATCTCTCAACTTAAATCAGATTTTTTTTGAAATAAAAATAAGATTGTTTTTTTATAATCTCCAGTTTCACTGACTGACTGAACAAAAAAAATAACGATACGAGTACAATTATGAAACTCGAAACAATGAAACTCTTAACTCAAATCAGTTAGATGTTTTCTTATGCACAGAACATAAAATAAGGTTTATTTTTTAAGTCTTCAAAATTTCACTAACTGACAAAAAAATAATGATACAAGTATACAGTGATGGGTCTCGAAACAATAAAACTCTAATAAATCAATCAAGTATTTTCTTGTAAACAGAACAAAAGAATAAGATTTGTTTTTCAAAATCTTCAAAGTAGTATAATGATTAGAAGTAATAAAGACTGACAAAACGAAAAAGTAACGTCTCTTTAGAGCTTAAACTTATACATATATAACGAAAAGTATTGGCATCTGTTGACCGTGAAACACAAAAAGCGATAGGACTAAAAGTTAAACTCCTCAACTGAAGTTACTGATTTGCTACCTGAGCACGTCTTGCTCTTCCACCGGCACGATCTGCTGCTCCTGTCAACCATTTGCCCACTTTTGACAAAAGAGTCGTTGTAGCTACATCGTGTACAGTCAGGACAGCTTCTACAACATATATCATTATCAATTAATTAAAAAAAAAACATTCCTTCAAAATATAATAGAAATAATTGAGATCAAATTACCTTGCAAAATCTTGTATACGATCGTAGAACTGAAGTTGCGCTTTTGTGTACGGCCCTTCATCTGCCTACCTTGCCCACTATATTCTTGCTGGACAGTGTTGCTCATTAACGCAGATAAGGCACGTGATACTCCATCCATAAATTTTTCCTTGCTTGAGTCGCTTATTTTAGCAATCATGAATGATTTCTGAAAAATGTAAATATTGTAATTTCAAAACTATTACGGATAAAAGTTTCATCGATAATATAATTTGTGGAGTGCTACGCGATTTCTTACAACTCTAATGTTTCATATTCTTACGATTAAGTCTCGTTTAGCTGCATTCATTTCTATTTCTGTAATCAAGTCATCAAACGCTGTCAAATCTTCCGCTGGCAAAGCAATTCCCAATACTGTTTCATCCAATATCATGGGAGCATTCGTCTTTTTAAGACCAAGATTAACAACTAAATTGTTCGTTAAATTCGAGAATTTGTTGTTTAGGTCGTATTGCAAACTCCGTTTAGTCTTTCGAATTTCGCGAATTATCTCTTCTTTCGCTTCTCTCAAAAAATCTTTCACGATGGTTTGCATTTGATTCAAATCATCTGAAAGTTTAATTTAATACAACTGAAAGTCTATAATTTTGCAAGGTTTCAGATAATAATAAGGACTCCAGCTTTGTTAAGATATTTAGTCACAACTCTTATCGGGCTTCGACAGCAAGAAATTGTATTCTAATCTCACCTTTCATATTTTGTGGCAATGGAGTATCATCTTTTTTTTGAGCAGGAGAAATATCTCTCTGCGGGCTGCTTTCTTGCGACGATTTTACGTCAGATACGGTAGTTTCTATTGACAAAGCCTCTTCTAAATTATTACTAGAATTGCTTTCATCGTTGTAAGAGCTGATCGAGTCTGCATCACTCTCATCACGAGGAACTATCCAAGTAAAGAGATAAATTTTTAATCTATCAAATTTTATCTAAAATTTTAGTACAACAAATCTATACGTTTATGACTGCAAATGATACCATTATATTGTCGAGAATTCGGTTCGTCTTTTTCCTGATTATTAGGTGCTCTATTTTCGTCGGATTCATCAATGTTGTTGGAAGCTAAGAGAAATACCTCATTTTTCTATATGTAAGAGATTTGTCAAATTTTTTTTTCATATATACAAATAGAGAGTAGTAGTAATAGTAATAATAAGTAACCTCTATTAAGTACAACCTCTATTAAGTACAAATGCACATACGGTGACAGTTCGAGGATGGGGGACTTAGGGAACGTGTTAGCGCGAGTGTGAACACACGATGACGACATAAGAGCCTCTCTGTGGCACGCAATTCTCCAGACAAGTTCAAGAAGGATAGAGAATTGTGTGGAATAGAAAGGCTCTTATGCCGTCACCGTGTTTTCTCACTCGCACTCACACTTTCCCTATGTCCCCATCCTCGAATTGTCTCTGCATACATGAAACATAACATATAAATGACAGAAATGGCCAAAAAAGCAAAGAGAAATTCGTAAATACAAAATAATTTTTGAGAAAGATATTCTCATACTGATTTAATTGTTTCAATGTGATTTACCTAATAAGATTGTTATAGAAAGTTTTTATTCATCCGAGAGACACATGAAAACAATGTTATGTTTTGTTCGATTAGCAAACAATTGCAAAAACTTTGTAAAGAATATTGCAAGTCTTTGGCATAAACCGATACAGTTTGCATTGACTTATTATACAAATTTTTATTGAAAATGATTCCTTCTTGAACCTATATACATTACATACTTTTGGTTACACCAGAGTCAGAGTTATTGGAAGAATCCAGCGGGCTACGATTATATGCAGACCCACTTGTACAATGTGTTTTTCCACGGTTCTTGTGTATTTTTACGAAATTCTTAGATCCCTTTTCAAAAATTCCTGCAAAAATGTTTATTTAAAGTTGCATACTTTCTTTAACAATTTTGTCAAAATATAAAAAAATATTGAAATCTTATTAAAAATTACTTTTGGATTTGTTAGTGTGCTTAATTCTTGTCGTAACGAATTTTGATCTTCGAGAGGTGCTGCTACTAGGCTTATTGCCGTTGCTATCACAATTTGAAGTGTCTTTAATGTTTTGAGATGCCTGCGGTTCTCTTGGCAAGGAATTCAGCAACTTATTTACACTTCTTGTACTGAGAATAAGAGGCGTTGCCTCAATTTCATTTTTTCTTGACAAAGTACTCTCAACAGCGCTGCTCTCAATGTCGGATAATACAAGGGCTCTTTCGAGTCTTCTCAGCCCTTGCTCATGGTTGTCTTAAGAAAAAGTATATGTAACATCGAAATAGACATTTTGCAAAAAAGAAATGCTTAAAACGTATTATGTAACATCGAATGCAAAAGCACTAGTAAAATACTGATTCAAAATTGTTAAACAAATATTTATAGAAGAGAAAAAAAGAAAGCAAATTAATTAATTGAAAAAATAGCAGTATACTCATTGTCAGTGTAATTCGATAAAATACAAAAACTAATAACAAATATAAACCGTAAATGGTGTTCGATTTCGAAATGAAAATGACCACTGTGCATGATTAATTGTTATAAATCACGAAGGGCTCATTAACAATTAAATTGTATAACGTAACAGATTAGCTTACCTGCATCCTTCAAGACCTTAATCTCAAAAGTCTCCCATCCTTTTTGTGGGATCTTCCCTTCTTTTGCCCATTTATCGACGAATTTTTCGTCTTTTTTTGGTGGATATGAACAAATCCAATGGTCTTTCTCAAAATGTAGCCAATTTCGTGGCACGACTTCGATCACATCTTTCCCTGCAGAAGTTTTCTCATTGAGAAATTTTACAACGACTTCCCTTGCTAATTTATCCATTCTGCAGGAAAAGAAAGAAATATAATCAACAAAAGTCTGAAGAAATTGGCTGAGTTTTTTAAAAAGAAAAAGTCGCCAAGGACGACTAACCAAAGAAAAATGTTGCAAACTCATCTTCAAAAATATATAGATTTTTCAATTCGCCGATTTAAATTGTTAATGAAAGATATTCTGTGAAAATTAATCATACCTTGTATTCTATGGTATCCACGTGTCTGCTGCGGTATATAACCTCAAAGTAGCGACGTCGTTAGCCGGTACCGACGATTTCGTTGAGAAAACTGCGCGCAAGACCAGTAATTTTAAAAGATTGCACTTTTTTAGTTTGGTAACGTTAGACGCACTAATCACTCGGAAAAAACTAGCAGCTGTAACTGTTTTTTAGGCAAAAGGACACTGAAAATAGCAAAAAGCAACGTCCGTTGATCATTGCGGTACAATAGAGGAAATGTGTAGTTGCAGAAATGACGTATAAGACCACGTGACTACTCAGTCGCTTCCATGCAAAGTTACTAGCGGCCATTCAAAATCTAACTGGGAGATTTAAACTTACGCGCTAAAAATCAACACTTTCGATTAATGTAAATGTACCTGTCTTTTAATGAAGCATTGCAATTGCAAACTTCGTATCACAAATCCGAAGCAAAACGCACTTTTTTAAAACATCACCGAGACGATAACAGGCTTCACTAACTCCTAATGCTCGTACTTCTCGGATTCCTAAACTCGACCATTTACAGGGGAAATTGCAAGATGTATCTTTACACTTGTAAGTGTACACTGTAATATAAACATCTGCAAACGGTGGTGTAGGATTCTTTGACTCCACAAAAATATTGTTTATTTGACATATGTTCCCATTTTGTAGTAGGACAATATTGTTCGGATGTTTTGTGGTAAATGTCATATTTTTGTATGTAATCTGTTTAAGATTTGAATTTGGCACTTTTGCAATTGGGTTTTCGAATATTTTTTGTAAATTACAATAATCGTCCAAAGTGTTCTTAGGAACTGACGACTCGTTACGCGATTCCAACTCTGACACACGTCTACAGATTTGACTAAGTGGCTTCGCAGGTGTTCGAACGAGAGATTTTATTTTTCCTAAAAAGTTTTCGAAAGGAAATGCAGAAAAAGATGACAATGGCGCTTTCATATAATTGACGTCGTCTGTAACGTGAATCAAATTATGGAAGTTCATTACTTGCGACCCTTTCCCATAGAATGTTGGCAATAAAATAAAAAACTTGCTCAGTAAATCGTTTGCATACGTCACATACGTTACTTTCTGTGAATATTCTGTACTGCAAAGAATTCTGCAAGCGGCAAAAAGTAATAAGTAATGTTTATAAGCATTTTCGGAAAGGACGTGATGCAAAAGACTTCCGCAGTACAAAAGAAAAAAACGAAATTGAGTCGCTTTCCAGTTCGCGAGATCGTACAAATCAAATTTTTTGCGTTGAAATTCGGAAGGAACGTCAGCAGATATGGATTCGAGCCTCTCTTTTAATAACAGTCGATTTTGCACAGGAATTTTGCAAACTTTTGGTCCTTCTAGCCAATAGTGCAGTAGTGTTTTAGTAATACCGTTACAAAGCAAGTGCATATAGTCCAGTAAGACGCCAGATACAATATCAAAACCTGGTATTTTCAATAGAGGAGATATAACACCTTTAATATGATGTTTCTTTTGGTGCTGTGTCTTAAATAATTTGTGTGTACGTCGACAAGCGTTCGTTTGTGGAAATATCCTTTTCTTTGAGCCTTGATTCGTTTCTCTAGATCCTTTTTTTCCAGTCTCGATCGACAGTCCTCTTGTCTCACATCGTTCACAAGAAAAAAATCCTGTATGTCCTTTGCAACATTTGATATATGCCCGTGCAGGAGTGTCACATATAATCGCCTTGAGTTGAAAAGCAATCTTCTTATCTTTTATTTGAATTCCATTTTGTATTAAATTTGTGACTTCTTCTACAAAATCATGCATGAAATCCTGTACGCATGCTGGTTTTCCTGGACCACAGTATGCAGCTGCAATAAAGGGCTGGAACTGATGTTCAAAGTGATACAACTGAACCAGTATAGGCCAACATTTTTGAGAGGAATTTTGAAACAAATCGAGACCGTCAATGTTTACTACGATATTGATGATGTCGTCTGTATAATCAACCGATGACATTTGTCGGTTGATTCCATTGAAAATCCCAAAATATCTGTACTGTCCGTTCTTTCCATTACTGCTTAGCATTGGCTTAATAGGGTAATCAAAGAGCCTTTTTGTACCCAGTAAAGTTTCTGCACACGTTGGGACATCTAACCCTTCGCTTCTGAGCACAACCAATAATTGGGACACAAATTTGTTCGTTACATAGTTGATGTTGTCCAAGCAAACGTTTCTTAACTTTTCACAGAAGGGGACCTTTTTTTCAATTTCAACGGTGACATTTTCATGCGCTCTAACTGATAAATCCGTTTCAGATACTCGCTCAGGAGTGGACGCTGCTAAAAAAGCACCTGCTACAGTAGTATCGCTAAATTTACTGGAATCAACATTACTGTCTTTACAATCTCCTAAAGTGTCACTACGATCGTCGTTATTAATTTCTGACACACACTGAATGTCTTCATCTCTGGCATCGTAACATTCACAATTTAGTGATGTAACGTTCCAAATACTTTCATCACTGGACAAAGTATATTCTAAATTCAATTTTCTTTGCTTCAACGAGTTTTCAATATCATTATCGTGTGCAATATCAGGAGAAAAAGATTCACGCTCAAAAGAAGATGATAATTTCCTTTTTCGGTTTAGTGTACGATATTTTCGAGTGTGGTAGTAACTAGTCATTCTCTATTTTTTAGTGTGATAATATAATTAATCATATTCTCTCAATAATATTCACAAGGCGCTTGCATTAATACCGTTATTCACAGGACACTTACACTAAAATAGTTGTCGATGTAAACTATCCAGAGTATATTTTGTAAACTAGTCTCAGCTGATTTTTTAGGGTTAGGTTAAACGCCTTCCTGCCAATTAACTATAGTTTAGAGATTGGCCGGTAGGGACGCCAGTATCGAGCCGGTTGTTTCACCGATGCTGGAGCGACTCTCGGTGAAACCATAGTTTAGAGATTGGCCTGTTCACGGCGCCTGTATCGGGCCGATCGTTTCACCGATGCTGGAGCGACTCTCGGTGAAACTATAGTTCAGAAATTGGCCCGTTCGTGGTGCCAGTATCGGGCCGATCGTTTCACCGATGCTGGAGCGACTATCGGTGAAACTATAGTTCAGAGATTGGCCCGTTCGTGGCCCCAGTATCGGGCCGGTCGTTTCACCGATGCTGGAGCGACTTTCAGTGAAACTATAGTGTAGAGATTGGCCCGTTCGTGGCGCCAGTATCGGGCCGGTCGTTTCGCCGATGGAAGAACGATGCTTGGCAAAACCACAGTTCCAGTGTTGGCCCTGTCGTTTTACCAATACTGGCCCAATAAAGATATCGAGTATTGGTGAAACAAGCGGGCCAGTACTGGGCTGTTATGAAATACATGAGCGGGCCAATACTGGGCCAGTTGTCAAAGTCGAGTATTGGCTATTACGGTCGGACCATTATTGGCCCAGTGGTATTACTGGAATACTGTCGGCAATTCCTACATGGGCCGCGCGACACCCAAGGAGGCCCTTCCGATGTATTTTAAACGAAGTCTTCTCTCGAGATGTCGGTCCAGTGACGTATAAAGCGGCGTGTTTGATCTTAAGCGAGTTTTTTGTCGTGAAATGAAAAGTTAGAGAATTTACGTAGCCCCTTTTACTTTTGAAATTATAGATAGGTATAATAATATTTTATCGAAAAGAAAAAACGTAACGTTTTTATTAGTTTTTTCTAGATAAAAATGTACAAAATTCGAGAAAAGCTGCGTTAAGAATATCCAATTTAAAAATGATCCTGCCCCGGAAAATCTGGAAAAAGTTCATATTCTCTTCGCTTTTCGCCTCGCGACTACACGAAAAAAAGCTAATTTTGTCTGAGTAATATCTAATATCGAAAATCAGTTATTACAGCAGCACTTTTTGTTATAGTAACAACAATTATTTGCTGTTCGAATAAAAAAGTTTAATAGGTTTCCTTGGTTACGATGAAAATGATGATTTTTCTTTCTTTTTTTTACTTTTTTTTCACTCTGTTATCACTATTTTAACTGAAATATTTGTTACAATACCTAACTTAAATAATGTTATACCAACAAATTATTTCTCTCGGTGTAAGATTTCTTTAAAGAAAAACAAAAGTACAAACGCGCGATGAGATTGTAGCCGTAACAGTTTCACGAGCGAGATTAGCCGCTCGCCGCAGTCGACGTGGGAAGCCCTTCGAGATCGCTTTCGAGATCGGTTACACTCTCCCGCCCAAAGAAAAGCGCGCGGCGAGCGCGTCGGAGTCAAAATCGGTCCCGCGCTCCGTAGCTTTCTTTCGCGCGCTGGCACAGGCGCCCCGGTATTAATCCGTCGATTCGTTCCGAGGAGATTGGGACGTCAGAAAAGGGGTGACAGCCGCGGGAGGGAGTGGGGTGACTCCCGGAGGTGCACAATTCTAATCCGTCCGAGATCTAAACGGTTGCCAATCATTTCCGGTTTTCGGATTAGCCGCGCGGAGAGAAGGTAAGGGCGAGGGAGGAGAGAGAGAGAGAGAGAGAGAGAGAGAGAGAGAGAGAGAGAGAGAGAGAGAGAGAGCGAGGCTGTGCCTACTCTTTCGGGTCGCCAGAAGTCGAGGCTCGAAGCGTGAAACTTCGCGAGGCCGGACGACAATGGCACCGAGGTACGCTAAGCGGATTATTCGCTTGTGCGATTCGTACTACGCTACGCGCGCGCGCGCGCCCGGGCGACCGAGTGTATTTTCAATCGAGTTTTCACGCTCTTTGACTCGCCTGCGCCCCCATCCCGACGCGGTGGGGCGACGGGGCGCGAGAGGCTCCGAATGGTGGTGGGATGGAGTCACGTGTGTATACCTATCTTTTGGGTGAGGTCTCGCTCCTTTTTGGAAATAGGAATTGGTGTATTGAGAGAGGAGCAATTTCGAGAAATTGGACAAATGGAACCGTTACTTGCTTCGGAATTGTGAAAAAAAAAAGGGTTGAAGGGGTAACTTTTCATTTTCCCCGCGTAAGAAAAAAAAGAGGATGGCTAAAGTATGGCGGAAGTCTGGGAGAAGTTGAACTAAAAAGGTACGGCTACGGATCGTATCCCAGATTTTCAACCAGATGATTTTTTCATATCGACTCAAAAGTAAAGTAGGTATTTGTACATTTTTTATTCAATTCTATTGTATGAATTCTTCATTATAAAATTATAATGACTTGTTCGGTACTAGAATATAGTTCATTAGTATATAATAATTTGAGTTTTAGAAAATAATAAATTGAAACAATATCAACTAACAAGAACAGACGTCGATTACAGCGTTACCTCGTAAAAATAACTGAAATCTGAAGAGCGCATCGTTTACCGGAAGAAAGTCTATACCTACCATCTGTAGCCATACTTTTTTGGTTCAAATTTTCCCAGATTTCCGGCGTATATTTAGCCATATTTTTTTTACGCAGGTCATTTTACTGGTTCTTTTATTTGTTAATAGATATATATAGCGGAGTGAAAATTAAAACTGTAGGGGTGAAAAAGGCAACTGAAAACGAGAAAATAGAATCACGTGTACATCTTGAGGTTCTAAAGTTCTTTTTTGAAAATGGGAAAGTATTTAGATGGAAGAAGTAGAGAAGTAATTTCAAGGAATTAGAAAAATTGAGTTAATATAATAACTATTAGTACTTTTCTCCAAAATTGGAAAAAAACTCTAGAGGCAACATTATAAATTTTCTTATGGTCTTCTCTCTTATCGGTATTTTTATTAATTAATATAGTCGAGGAGTGGAAAGTAAAATTAAAGGATCGAATTGAAATTACTTGCAGCGTCGAGAAAGTGCCACGGAGATAAGTGGAAATTAAATCTCGCGATCGAGAAGATAACTGCTCTAATTTGAAAGTGATCGGACCCGCTATTTTTGCCTGAAGGACATTTACTGTCAAAGAGTCGTGCAAAACTCGTCTTTTCGGTATACATTAAGCGAAACGCAGGAAACCCAGCTTCGTAAATATTCATAACTGATTCCCGCGCTCGTATAAGCACAGATATGCGATGAATATCGCAGATCGTCAATTTCTTCAAATTTTTATACGTCTACCTACTCGCATGCTCGATAACCAGTTTGCAGATGCGAACGATAATTCTCATTATTCAGATGTCCGTTTACGTTAGAATCGGTCAGAGAGAATGTAGGAAACAATTTCGTCAACACGAATACTCGAGTAACACAACTTCGATATCGTCATTTCATATCTTTCGCGAATATCAATAGGAATAAGTTATAATATCGAAGGGAGAGCCAACGTGACTATTCTTACTCGACGCGAAAGATCATCGAGTACACGCATACCTATGTATTCCTATCGATTTACACGACAATAATTGTTCGCAGGTGTACGCGATATAAGCGTATGTAATTCCCATTCAACAGTCCAGTTATTCGAATCGACGGATAAGAAACGATCCCACGTATATGCGCGGTATATCTACTCTCCGTTTCGTCGAATCGACGCGTAGGCATTTCCATTCGATCGCGCGCACGATCGGCGCGCAAGAAATCAATTTCTTCCCGTATCAATTCCAATTCCAAACGGAATCGCGACGAGCAAGCAGGGAGGATAACGCAGGGACGGTAATTTATTCGAATGGGAGAATAATCTGTACCTAATGAAATTTATTCGAATCGAATGAAAATATAGTCGAGAAAAAATGTGCGCCTATTTTTCATAGATATGTCAGAATATGTATGGTATTTAAAAAATTAGTTAATTGGAAAGTATAAGTATCCGTACTTTTGTGTGATCTGAGAAAAGTAACCTGATTACAATGGCAAAATTTGATTAAACAAATTTATTAGCGGGGTTGCATTGAAAGCCGCTGTTTCTTTCTTGTTTCAAAAACATTATGTCGTAATAAAATGTGTGAATACCTCAATCGAAGTATTTGCCTTCGGAAGTTATAACTTTTTCCCACTTTACTGGTAGAAGTTGAATTTCGCGACGAAAGAATTTTCTACTTTTTGAGCTAATCCACTCGGTAACCCAATTTTTGACTTTTTGGTAATTGAAGAGTGAAATATGCAAAAGGGTCTAAGTGCCATTTTTCCTGAAATGGAGATTATTGCTTTTATGGAATCTAAGTGTCACGTGAAACTTGCAGCACAAATATGTTTGCGTCAGGAAAAATGGCACTTAGACCCTTTTGCATATTTCATTCTTCAATTATGGAAGTGTGTCTCTTTCGGGCCGCATTGCATCGGTCTAAATAAATGTACGGGAGAACTTTCCATTCCAGCTCCATCAATGTTTCTTTCACGGCTCAAGCAACACGAGGCCGAGCGTTGTCGTGAAGAAGAATCACTTTTCGGCGATTTCATGCAATTGATGGTCGCTTTTGCATCAAATTATCATTTAAACGCTCCAATTGTTGTTGATAACGTTCGGTAGTAATTGTTTCATTCGGTTTCAACAGCTCATAGGGGAGAGTTGCCGATATCGTACCGCTTCCTAAATCGTACCACTTCACTTTCTAAGTGAAAACGGGTAGATGTAGCCCTCTAATAGCGGCTACTTGAACTATTTGCTTGCCTTAGTGGCGGGAAAAAGTTATTTACGCTTGTGACAACGTGCTCCCATTATACGGAGCTTTTTCGATTTCATAGGTTGTTGATACAGTTTCTGGAGGCCACACGTAAGGATATATTAGCTAATAAGGTACGAATTCATAGTTTTGATGATAATCTATTGAAAATACAAATAATTTAGTGTTCAAAAGTATTGCTAAAACAAAGAATAGATTTAATTTAAGGTTAAGAATAAGGTTTTCTTTCTTAAAAACCGGGTTGCCTAAATCGTACCTCTTTTAGTTTCCTAAATCGTACTCAACCTCGGTCCAGCCTGATGAGGTTGTCATTGCAGTGACACCAGATGAATGGTTTTGTAACATATGTGAATTGATCTCAGTCGAGGACATGATTCAATGTCTATACGTTGCAGCATATGGGTTCATGAAAGCTGTGCAGGTGTAAAACCGGAACAGAAATTTTTTTTGTGTTGATTGCAAGAATGTTTGCTACAAACTTTTCTGCGCGTAGAAAAGGATTGACACGCGTTATTTTCAATACACTTTCCTTCGATGCAAATAAGTACAAGTTCCCACGTTCGAACAAATCATTCTCCGAGTCATCCTAATTCAACCAATTGGACACGAGTGGCCGTCCACTACACGTTAGCTACAAAAACACGCGTATAAATATCGATCTACACGGTAATAATCGTCCGGATAGTCCTACCTACCTACACATACACACACACACCGCCATATAGATAATTCCCATTCAAAAGTCCAGTTATCCCAATATCCTTCCCAGAATGAAAGACGAACCGATCAACGCGTACAAGCTCTCTCGCGTATAAGCATTCCTACCTTGATCGCACGAGCGCGCGAGACGCAACGGACGAAAGCGATCTCCATTCCCTCGTATGTCTCTCAATTCCGAACGCGAGTCGTTGGCTGAGCATCGGGAACGATTACGCGGCGCGTCACGAACGACAAAGTCTCGCGCGGGCGCATCGCTGTAACGGCCGTACGTAAAAGTAGATAGTAGGTATATCGTTACAGGGGAACAAATGCTGATGTTGCATTTACAAAGTGTAAATTGTAAATGTATTCCTGTAAATGCAACTATAAACTCTATGTATACTGAGAAAAGAATATTTTATCGTTTCACAACCAAATTGTTTGGTTTAAGGTTAAATTTCATCAAACTAATCATCGTGTGTTTTGGTTCAACTGCATATGAAGGGCTTATTGGAAAAACGTGACAAGCCACAAAATCATTTTATTGAGAAGACGAACTTTGAAGTTCCAAAAAAGTCTGTAAAATGCATAGGTATTTGATTAATATAATCCCTCAGTGTTCTTAACAGATGTATTCTAGTTCATATATTAACGTCTCCAATCTTAAAGTCTCCAAATATTTAAAAAAATGCAGGGGACTACTACAAAGTAAACTGTTTATTTTTGAACAGAGTGTGGCTTGTCACGTTTTTCCAATAAGCCCTTCATATGTATAGTTGAAATAGCTACATTTGTTTGTTTCATTCAATAAAATTCCTTCCACTGGTAGAAGTAGTCAATTTAGCTTCACTACTTTGTTATTATAAATCAATCCAAATCGGTTTGTGTCAACAAAAGATTTTGTCAGACGAACGGTGGAAGTATAGTGTTAACTACACTGAAAAAGAAAATCGTTTGATTCAACTAAATGTTGAGGTTACGGGCTGGTGACTAAATATACAGTTATTTCGACAACTGTTTAGTTGCAACGGCTAAGTATTTAGTTATTATATTTCAACTAAATCTTAGTTACTTTAACTACACATTTTTGTTAAGATAACAATTTATTTAGTTGACCGCCAGAGAAGTAGTTGTGGTTGGCAAAATTTAGTTAAATCAAACGATTTATTTTCTCGGTGTAGGTACAATTAATTACTCGATTCGTAAACTGTACCTGTGATTCTGCTGTTAATTCTCGTACATTTTCCTGCTAAATTTTACATTTCTCTGCTGTAAATTTAACATCGCATTGCGCCCGTTACACAGTAAGCGCAGCTGTGTTCCAATTACCGGCAATCGGTGTACCGTTTTAACCAAATCTTTTTCCGCGCGCGCGAGGAAAGAAAAGAAGCCTGCGCGCGTGCAGCCAGCGCTGCAGTGGCGGCCGCAGACAGCCGACGCGACGCGGAATCGAACGTTGGCTAGAACTCTTTAGGAATCTCTTGCGCAAGCGACGCACTTCGATCCCATCTACTCGCGCGCCTGTGCCCGTAACATGCGCGTAAACCAGTTTTTCTGTAATATCTACGGGTCTTTCTCTCCTACCAGTCGGGCGGATATATTAATCTCTAATTAAAGAGCGCGTCGAGCGCCGCGAAGATTAGCGTTGACAGTGGCTCGTTTAAATGCCGCGCTCGAATAGGCATGTGTCTGTAGACGCGCGGCCGAATTGAAATAGTCATTCTCCGCGCTCTCGCCGATTTGATTAATCGGAGGCGTTGACCATTTGTTTCGGTGTTCCGGATGGAGACTAATTAGCCTACGTACGCGCCGGATTGCCGACGGCTGATATCGCACGACGCGGACTCCTCGCCGCGGCGGCGGCGGCGGCGCGGACTGGGCGCGCGGGCGAGACTTTATAGGTACCTGTGTGCTCTCGCGTGATGTGTACGGTGTGTACGCCTATCTACATCGCGCGTATATGTTGACGCAACTAGACGCGCCGTTGATAATGAGTGGACTTTAACGAGTAATGGAGAAGCTCGGGTCGGGGCGATCGGAACGAATGTGCATTTCCGGTTGTGTTAGCGCTGAAAGGTGATGATTCTACGAGCGTCTTTTTTTAGAATTTTATAGCGATTGCGGAAATCGGATCGCACGTTTGTTGAATGTATTGAAAGTTCTTTGCGAGACTTTGCTACGAACAAATGTTATCGAATCGAGAAATGTTGAATTAGTTCGTAATAATAATTCTCTTGGATCAATGAATATTTACTTGATTCAGAAAATAGTCATTCACCTCAAATCATCGATCAATTGTTTTAATATTGGGTACGTTTCAGGATCGAGTAAATGTTCGAAAGTATCGAGGAAATAATTTCTTTGATTTAGAACATATTTATCTGGTTCGAAAATAGTGATTTACACTGAACTTTTGATTAGTTATTTTACCATTGCGTTTTTCGAATCAAATCGATATCCTTTGAATCGACGAAACTCTTTCTTAGATATCTACTATTAATAGAAACGGTTTCTTAATTCAATGATAGAGTATTTTTCTCTGTATAGAGTTCAACTCAGATACCTAATAGTCTTCCTACGACTTGAATTGATAGGAAATTCGGCTCCATTATCAGTACAAAATTTTCCGAAATATTTCGAAGAACGCAGCAGAAATCGAGAGTTCAACTTTCAGGAAAGATTCGCCTTGAAGTGCAATTTTTAAAAGATTGCCTCCAGAAAACCTGAAACTTGCAAAGCCTATATAAAGCAAAGCGTGTAGGCCATATCGATGCGACGATGTCTAAGCCACTTTACGAAGTCTAAACACACTCGAGTACAGAACGAATGAAACGATGCGGAAAGTTCTGAACGGAGCTCCTCTCAAGTCCGACTAATGTTGGGTCTTCCTACGGTTTTAACTTATGGGGACGCCGACTTCACCGTGGGTACGCAACCTCTCGACACAGGTAGAGATGAATGAAACAAATAAGGGAACATAATTAAAGTGTTCGAAGCGGCGAAAGCCAATTTGGGGCCATTAAAATCCCTAAACGCTGTCCGACAAGAGCCTGGCGCATTTATCTCGAAAATATCTGACTCCTAAAGGACCGGAGCCGCGTCCGGCCGACGGCCGGAGGGACGCCGAACGTCCCGCAGTCGGCGAGGGACGCGGCTTTGTAAATGTCCTTGACACCTTCCCGTAATGGTGCCCATCCACGTACAGGCGGACTGCAGTCCGTGGACTGACAGTTCTGATCTGCAGTCCCGAACTGTCATTGACCACACACGCACAGTTCTGCGGACTGCAGGCCGTCGCCGGACAGTCCAGGGACTGCAGGCCGCCGGATGATTCGCCATACACGCACAGTTCATGAGTCAGTTCAGTTCGATCAATTGTGTTTGGAAGAAGAAATATATAAGGGGTATAGATGGCAAACCCGGCAAGTCACATTTATAGCAATTCACAGGAAACGTCAAAAACTGGTGCAGACGGCCATTGCCTTACATTGGCAAGCATATTTTCTACCTTATATTATTATTAACGGTTTATTGTGGAATTTGCACCTAAATTATGTTCGACCTTATGCACGTACTTGTAAAGAACAAATTCCCGTATCTACCTCAAATTTGACAAAAATGAACTTGGCGGGTTTTGCATCTATACCCCTTATGTCTAATATTTAACATGGTTGTGAGAAAAGGGAAGCTTATTTTGTTCCTTATAATTATGTTGTTAAGTTATCGACATACGAGAAATCGGCAACGTTTTTAGGTAAAAGAATGCCAATGTACCTACAGATGATCCTGATTATGAATTTAATTTACATCGTGGAAATGAAGAGATTCAATCCGAACGTATCGAATTATTAACTGTCATTTTCCTTTTAAAGCTCGAAAGCAAGCGTATATTAAACAAAAAGTATTTATTCCTATTGGAAATCGATGCTGCAAAAATCATTTGATCAAAAAAAAGTTCTACGAAGACGATCTGTTCCTTTTAAAAGTGATTTTTAATTCAAGTTTTGTAGAAACCTCTGATCTACAAAAATTGTTAGATAATCTTGCTGGAGGCCGCGATTCTTTACTTATAGGAATAATAAGTAATTTCTCTTATCCTGAAGATCAAGTGAAGTTACTGACTGGTTTCTCATATAAAAATATAAATGAAATACGAAATATGCTTATTTCTATGCGCGATAATGATAATCGATCAGTGCTTCAAGCGGTTGTTGTATTTCTTATCAAATTAAGAAGTGGGAATTCAAATAGTACGATTTCTTCCTTTTTAATTCAAGCGAGAAATTCAAGCGGGGGTAGTTTTCATATGCTTATCCGGCTATACCCTTTAACATTTCCATAATCTAAATGCGGTATATGCTAACTGCTTAGGTAAAAAGCGGTATGTGCACCGACGGTTATTGTAGATACCACTGTTTGACTGTGTATGATGCAATACCGCGTTTCTCACATTTCAACGGCTCAGAAATTGAAGGATGACGAAAACTTTGCGAAATGACAGTACGTTACCTCCCGCAATCGATGTCATAATTGTTAATGGATTTTTTTTAATTCGCCGTATTAAAGATGTGCCAAAGTCGTTCGGCAATATTTCAAAGAAAATTCTACAAATTCTATACAGTTCTGATGCTCCACGTGTACATATAGTTTTTCATCGGTATTCTCTGCCTTCAGTCAAAGATTACGAGCGTTCGTTGCGAGGAGGTTTCAAAACTGATTACGAGTACGTCATCTGTGGTCCAAAACAAGCTAGACCAACTGACTTTTCGAAAGAACTTCGAAATGATAAATTCAAAGAAGATTAATCGTTTTTCTGATTTCACCCTAGCAAACTCGAGAAGTAGGTACCTTTATTGGTAACAAAAATCTCTTTATCTGTATATATAAAATAAAGTCGGGTTAGTTACACAATTTATAACTAAAGAACGGCTGGACAGATTTTTATGACTTTTGACTCTTGGATTTGTCTCCGAGATGAATAGCAGAATATATAGATTCGTTTCACACGATAAAACAAATGCCTTGCTGTAAAGTGAATTAAATTAGTTTAAATATAATTAAAATACATTTCGTTTTTAAGTTAACATAACATTTATTGATTCTGAGGCGGTACGAAGTTCGCCGGGTCAGCTAGTTATATTAAGTACCTATATAAAATAGTTTTTCGGATCGACGATCGACTCAAAACTCCGTCCCCCACCAATCGTCTGCCAGCCAGGGCGAAGCCGCCGCCGCCGCTCCCCTTCCCTTCCCTCTTTGCACCCCCTCCATCACCTTTCCTCCCCCCTGAACTGACAGAAAATTTTTAACATCGATGAAAGTTCGGCACGACTGGCCCGGACTGCAGATCAACCGCCACACACGCACAGTTTTCCAACAGTTTCGACGGACTGCAGGCGAACTGTACGTGTATGGCGAAATTTGGACTGCGCAGGCGGGATCGCTCACAGTCCGGGACTGCAGTCCGCCTGTAAGTGGATGGGCACCATAAGTGGACGGGTTATAAATAATGTGTACGATATCGCTCTCTCGGCAACAAAGTCGAGGGGGGGGGGGAGGGGGGATTTTTGCTACTCGAGGTAAAGGTCTGACTATTAGGCAACGAATGTTGACCCAATGCGTCGTTTGCTTTGCGGCAATTATTTTCGATCATTCTTGTGTTGCTTTAGCGAAATCAGAGGCTGAGAATTGTTCGTTCCGCCTTCCGAAAATGTTGTTAGTTCTCAGGAAGAACTGATAAAGATTCTTCTCGCGTATGGCTTATCGATAATATTATACTTAGTTCTCCGGGCATTTTCTCTTGTGGTGGGAGAATTTGAATTACTTGCCAAAGGAACAATTTGTTTTCGTCGAGAAATCATTTCCAGTCTCACACTCAAAGAAAAGTTTATTCGAATACGAGAACCTGTTAGAAAATTTATTAATCATAAATAGAAGTTGTTTTCGTGTCGAAGAAAGTTCTACTTAAAGAATTAAACAAACGTGTATTTATTATCAAACTTCTGTTTACTCCTTGTAAATAAATTCTTCATTCATCGCGCGAATAAATACTTTTATTATAGATTCGTATTTAAATAAACTTTTTTCTGGATGCAATTAACACTCAAAGAGAAATATTCTGACGAGGCTCTGTAATAACTTGGAGCCAATAACCTTTCCTTTGATTCCCATGAATTCATCGAGAATATTTATTAGAGTGTAATTCACGAGCAAGAAAATCAAACGCGATACATTTGCTTTTCTAAATATTTTGTAAATATATTTTCTAAATATATTTTAATTATTAAAATGTTTATTTCTTTCACATGATTGCCTCAAAGAGTTTAATTGTGCGAAATAAATATTGTAATATTAACAAATATTTATTAGCTACGAATAAACCGTTTTCTCAGGATAATAAACCCTTCCAACAAATCGCAACACGGAGCGACATACAATCACCAACATGACAACTTAAAACGTCGCCACCTCCAACGAGACTGTTAATTCGCGAGCAAGATAAACCAGCGATAACTTTCTCCGAGGAAGCCTACGTACATAAATCCCTTCGGCAAATCGCGACAACTCGCCTCGCCGTCAAAAGACACTTAAACGCCACCCCGTCACCCATGATTATCAATTCACGAGCGAGATAACTCGACGATATAACCTCTTCGACGAAACCTAATATACCTACTGAGAAAACAATTGACTTGTAGTTAATAAATGTATTTTCAAAATATACCTATGGTGAAATAAATATTTCGTTGGGGCGAAAAAATATATATAAGTAGGTATTTTAGGTGTACAAATAAGTTTTAGGACACTTCCACACATTCCGTCTTATAAAAGTAATTGAAAGTTACCGCTCACATGTGACATGATGGCACTTGTTATGTAGTATCAAAATATAAAGGAGTCATAGATATACCTAACCTTTAAATTCTGTGAATAAAACATGCAGACCGATAAGCTCTTTATTAGACACTGCAATCGCTACGAATTCCATCAAGGAAAAAGTGTTGGGAAAGCATGTGAATTGATCTGTTCTGTTCTTGGAGGCGACATTGTATCTAAAAGTACATGTGAGTATTGGTATAGGTACCTACTTAAGAGATTTAAAGACGGTGATTTTGTTGTTAGTGGCCGTGAACGTAACAGGGCCCCTGTAAAGGTGGACGACCAGAAACTGCAAGCGTTGCTGGGTGAAAACTCTTGCCAGACGGAAAAACAACTTTCACAACAGCTAGGGGTAACTCAACAAACTATTTCCCATCGCTTTGAAGCAATGGGAAAGATTCGAAAAGGAACAAAGTGGGTGCCACACTCTTTGACTCGAGCAAATAAAAATAGCCGTCTTGACATATGTTTGAATCTTTACAACAAGCAACAAAGAAAGTCTTTTTTTGTGGACAATTGTGATTCGCGATGAAAAGTGGATTTATTTTGATAATCCGAAACGCTGATATCATTGGGCTGACCCCGGCGTGCCGACGACATCGACGTCAAAGCGCAATATTCACTGTAACAGCCATGCTGGTAATATGGTGGGATATGAAAGGCGTACTCCATTATTAAGTTCTGAAAGCTGGTCAGACAGTTACTGCCGATCGCTATCGCCAACAATTAATACGATTGAATCAAGAAATTGACCAAAAGCGTCTATTTACTGAGAAAGGAAAACGTCTAGTAAAATTGCTCCATGTGTGACAACGCCAGGCCTCATGTGGGTTGACCGGTCAAGGATACGTTAATGGCTTTTGGATGAGAAGTTGTACCACACCAGGCGTAGGTATTCACCAGACTTAGCTTTAACTGATTTTCACTTGTTTCGCGGAAAATGTAAAACGAATTGTCCGATGTGCGATTGAAAACATTTGAAGAAGTCCAAAAATGTGTCGATAACTTCCTCATCTCGCAAGATGACACTTTTTTTGCGGAAGGCATCCGTGAATTGCCTAAAAGATGGCTGAAGCTTATTGAAAGTGAGAGGGATTATTTTGATTATAACAGATGTATTTTACTTTTTTCAAAAATAAATTTTGAATTTTTACAAAAGTGTCCTAAAACTTATTTGTACACCCAATACTAAGTAGGTATGTGTTAAACTATTAAGAATATTTATTTTAAACTTTAGGAAAATACCAAAGTTTTATCAAACACAAATTTGCTTTAAACATCCTTATACACTTTCTTTAAAATTCAGAAAAGCTTATCATGGAGCATGAATTTCTGTAAGGTTGTGTTTTAAAATGAAGGATCATTCAAAATTATTGCAAAATTGTTAATCGAAATTCAGATTAATACGCATCCCTTAAAATTAAGAGTATAATTTAGTAAATTTAAGGTACATTTAGGTACCTATGTATTATCGCGTTAAAAAATTAGTAAAACTTTTAATAACGCTGTTAAAAAAGTTTTGAATCTTAACTCTGTGAATACACAGCATCTAAATCTTAACGTTTTAACACACTTTCAGGGTATTCCAATCCTCTGCTGTCGTACTGCGGTTATAACTTCGTGTCTTTTGCGACGATTTAAAACTTTTTTTAAAATTATGTGTTAATTTATCAAAAATAAGACTGCTTGAATGAAATTGTGGTCTGACGTTTATTTCCAAAGATCCTATTTGAAAGTAAATAAATGAAAGTGTAACGAAAGGGCGCACATTTTTAAATTCAACAGGATATGGCACACCCTGGCTGTGTTCTACAGTTTAGAATCAAAAGAACCTAAAATTCAACAGTAAGTAGGTACTTGAATATCTATATCATATCGCAATATCCATTCTCTTGACTAAAGTTCAAAACGAAAAACGCATTATAGACACGACAATTGATTATCTTGCACGGCACATTTTAGATACAAATGTACCTACTTAGTTGATAATTGCTTCAGTAGAATTACCTTCACTTGAATTTTCAAAAGAAATGTTTAACCCGTCAGCACACTCGCGCTATAAGCATTTCTCTCACGCAAATTTTCACGGTATAAGAAACTTTTACAAAAATCATCCAAATGTTTCGAGAATGTTTTTTATTCTTAAACAACTATTCCTCTTTCTTTCAGTCTAAATTAAAAACAAAAGGATTCAGTCAAATTCGAAAGAAAAATGTTGTTCTTATACCGTGAAAATTTGCGTGAGAGAAATGCTCATAGCGCGAGTGCTGACGGGTTAATATAGTCAATATTTATATTTGAACAGTTATTAGAATCTTTACTCTTCATTCAATTAGGTAGATAGTCATCAAATATATAGGTACCTATTATTGCTTAAATTACTTTGATTTGAATTTTCAAACGATTTTTGCCAAAATCAGTGTTTACCTAGGTATATAAGAATCGAACAATTATTAAAATCTTTATTTCATTCAGTTACTTCGAAACATTGATTTTTCTGTCGAATATAGGTACCTAAATATCGCGATAGTTATCGAATACCTATACACTGAGAAAAAAAAAGATTAAAAATTATTCTGTTAGAAGGATAATCTGAGTACGAAAGGTAAAGTGGATCGAAAATGATTCTAAGGAAGGTTAAATTTTATACCCTGGAAGGATAATTTTTGATCTGTTTTACCTTTTGTATTCAGATTATCCTTCTAACAGAATAAATTTTAATCTTTTTTTTTCGTAGTGTAGGTACCTAGATAGCTACCTATTTTTACATAATCCGATAAAATCTTTATTTCGTCACTCAGTGCGTAAAACTCGGTTTCACGGGCGTCCTCAACACCGTCAACCTCGTATTTGACACTTAGTGACAAAAATTAAAATTCGTTATATTCGTTATAACGAAAATATCTATTTTGTCACTCAGTGTCAATACTCGGTTTCATGGGCGTCCTCGACGCATGTGAAATCATCTTTCACACACCAATTCGTGAAAAGTTGCGCAGTGCGTGAAATAACCTGCGCAGTGCGTGAAATCGCCAATCTCGTATTTGACACTTAGTGACAAAAAATAGAATTCGTTATTCGGTTGTTTCGCGCCGTTCTAACGAGTGTGATTGCCGCACTCGCTTCGCTCGTGCGGAAAACTTCACACTCGTTAAAAACGGCGCTTCACGCCCTTATAACGAAAATATCTATTTCGCCATACCTATTCGAACGAAAACACATTTCATGAACCGCATAATCAAACTATTTTCCCGACTTATAGGTGTACAAACCCATTTTTACCAAATCATCTTATAGGTACAACAACTCACTCACCGTTGGAAGACACGGAAGCGCCGTCGTGATGACTCGCGTCGCTATCCTCGTCGAGGTTGCTGTTGTTCAGCGAACTCCTCGACTGGTGCCTCACGCTGAGGTCCCGCGGCGCGGCGGGCGGGCTCCCGGGCGGCTCCAGGCCGCCGGGCAGGCTCGACGGGCTCCCGACGACGCTGGCCAGGATATCGGTGATCATGAACGACGGCCGCTGCGGCACCGTCGTCGACGCTTCGCCCGCGCGCTCGAGATTGTTGTTCCGCGAGTCCAGCCCGTTCGCCAGCCGCTCCAGGCCGCTACGCTCGATGCCCTCCAGCCGATGATTGTCCAGGCCGGACATGACGCCGCTCAGATTCAGCCCGCCTCCGGCCGCGGTGATGCCACCAGGTGCGGCCACGTGGTGATGCTGATGGTGGACCGTCATCACGGACGGTGATACCGGACTACGGGCGCCTGCCGGTGCCTCTGTCGCCACCCCAGGACTCGCGCGGTACCTGGGAGACAGAATCTTGCCGACGGTGACGGTGGCTGCCGCGCGGGAAACTCGTTTGCGCCGACAGTGGGGGGCGGGAGGTGAAGATCGGGCTTCTCGAAACTTATTTCGTCGTCGTTCCACTCGGCGTCAACGATTAACGCGCTGACGCGGTGCGGAGGGCGGCCGAGACCCTTTTTAGTGACATTCCAAGGCAACGACGATCGGCACTTTCGAGCGATCGAGGCCTCAGACGACCTTATCGGCGTCGCTGGAATCGCGATCGCCCGCTAAATCGTCGATAGCAGGGGTGCGAACGCGCCCCCTCGGGACGTTTCCCCGGACTTTCTCGCTCCCGACAAAATTGCGCTAGCGTGCAATCGGCGCGCGAAACGCCCCGGCGGCTAAGGGAGAGACTCGTACCCGCGCGCTTCCTTCGTCCGAACTCGCTCCTCCCGGCGCAATTAAGGGGCCGCGCTCGGTTCCCTGGTTAATTGCTGATTGCCCACTCAACATAATTACCGCGTGCAGCACGCCCGCCGGCCGTTTCCGCTTTCATTTTTTTTCTAATAATTAATTTTATATAAGCGCACTCGCGCACGCTTCTCACTTTTATTGCGCGCGCGCCGAGCGCGTAGGCTCCGGATACGGCGTGCGGGTGCGACCGCGGCGGAACGCGCGAGGCGCGAGGATTCGGTCGATGTCGGCCGGCGGAGGTGCCGGGGAGGATCATCCGGTTGGGGATTTGCTGGAAATGAGATTTCTCCCTCTCCCCTCCGCGGCCCGCTCGTCTTCGCCGGGGGAGCCGTGTACTTCTCTCGTACAGAAATCGCACGAAAACTGTCGTTTTTATTTCAAACCGATAATGTCTCGGCAATTCGTCGAAAAAGTTATCCTCACGAGAAATTCACGCGCGCGAATGCCGGTCACATGTTCTCCGAAAAGTCAGTGACGCCGTGGATGTGGCAGAGTCCACGCCCCGCTTGTCATCCCACGTTGTATCGTTTAAAAGCACAAGTCACATTCACCAGTTCTTCTCGTCCCATCCAACAGCGGCTTCTCTCTCGCGTGGAGATCACCGATTACGTTCACAGAGTCTCGCGCGATTCATCGGCGACCGGCTCCGGCGTTTCACCGTTCACTGCTTCGCGACATTCCCCCGGTTCGTCGACACGTTTCGCGACGTCCGTCACGCCCTCGCCTTCCGAACGTCCCACACTCCGCTCTCTCTCCTCAATGCGTATTTTTCGCCGCTCGAAGGTTCAAAGTGCGACAACACCGCTCGGATATCGGCGTGCGTCTATCTTTCACAAGGGGGAACGGATCCCTTCCGCGGCGTGCGCCGTCCACTTCCCACTTCCGGTGGAAGAGAGCGAGAGACAACGAGGGGGGACAAAAAACGCAGGCGTCTCGTGGCACCGAGCAAACGTGTGCACCGAGTTCCCTCGACTGAGCCACACTGGAGGCGCCGCTTCCACCGGAGAACCGGGGCGGCCATACCGAAGCTCGGCCACGCCCACCGCGTCCCCCCCTTAAAAAAGCTCCGCGCCAATCGGCGTCGCGGCGGCCGGGCGCGCCGCCAATCGCCGTCGCACTCGCCCGTGCACCGGCCACGCCCACGTAATTTGAAATGTGTTTCAACGGTAATTCGATATAAAATTGTAGTTAATATCTTTCGTTATAGTCGGTCATACGGGCTGGGGCAGGGGGTTCAAGGGGGGCGGGGCCGAAAGGGAAGGGGGGGGGGTGCCTCGTTGGAAAGCTCCTGCGTCGCGAGGGGAGAGAAACGAGTGGCGTACATGCTGAGCGACGTCGCTGCGGAGGAGGAAGGGATCACGGCGTGGTGTCGGGGAAGGGATCGCGCGGCGGAGGGGAACTCCCTAGAAATTAACGAATCCGCATCGTTGATCCGAAATGCGAGTCTCCCCCCTCCCAACGCTCACCCCCACCACCGCCACCACCTGTCACGTTTTGTTTCTCGGCGCTCCGCGGGGAAGTTAAAGAGCCGAGGTTTCTTTTCGGTATACCTATAGACTAAGAGCTAGTGACATTTTTCAGTGATTATTTAGTTAAGGCCTATTTTTTGAGAGAATGTTGTGGGGGGCATGTCTAAGTGCCATCCGTGAGGATTAACCTTGATAGCGGTATGGGAGGCTGGCGGAACGCCCCCAACTTGTAAAAAATAGTGCACAAAATTATTATTTAGTTAAGGCTCAAATTTCGTTTACTATTCATCTGGTAGTCCACAATTATGAATATAAATTGGCGGATCGATTGGCCGGCATTAAAAGGGTGGCGGATCATCCTAAATACGTCGTGTGAACAATAAAATTTTTATTATTTAGTTAAGCTTCAATTTTTAATATGTTATTGAGGCAACTGTTTCAAGTGGAAATTTAAATTGGCGGAACGAAATATTGGCATTAACTACCTGGCGGAACGGTTTAAACATCCATTGTGCGCGCCTCGATTTCGTGTTGTTTGCCGCAGAATTTTTTGTATTAGGAATGCTTCTAATATAAATAATGATTTTGTTTATTTTCTGGAATCTTTTTAGTAATAATGGTAATTTAGTTTCCCTGGAGTTAATATTTTAGCGCTCATTCAATATTGATAAAGAGCTTCAATATATCAATCAAACATCAGTCTTATGTTAGGACACTCAACATTTTATTTGTGATGTCAGATGTTTTAACAATTTTTAAAACGGATGAATGATATAATTTTTTTTAGAATACCCTTTTGGCATTTGACCGACGATATAGTGCTTTATACAAATATAACGAGGTGCGTGAAGTGAAAGAATATTTTTAACAGAAATTTTTTTAAAGCGAACTAATTTCTTAGAGTATTTTTCGACTTACAAATATATGGTAGGTACTTTGTACAAAGACAATTTTAATACCGTCAGTTGTTCGATCATCTAGTCGTCTTCTGTATCCGGCCAGTCAGAATCGTCACCTTCGTCAACTGAATCCAGATCACTAGATGCTCGGGAGCCTACGTCTATAAATTTAAACAAATTGATTAGAAAAATGTAATATTTTTTGTTTATATTTACTGTTAAATCTGCATACCTGATTCAATGTCACTGTTGCAATCATTGTCGCTTTTATTGGAATCTTCAACAAGTACATCTCCAAGAAATTCAGGCAATTGATCTCCTTGGAACCAGACGAATTCATACTTGCCGTCGTTGATGCACCAGCCATGGTTTTCTGGAGATTTGTCCGTTGGTTGTTGCAAATTTGCATTTAGCCAGATGCTGGCAATGTACGAGCTCCGCAGTAGTTGCTGTTGCACTTCAGATGAGCATGGTGGCAAGTTTGATGCGTCGCAATTGCGGATGTTTCTTGCAAATGAGTACGTAGTGTCAGCAACTTTATAAGCTTCGTGAAAGAGTACCAAACGAGCTTCATTAACGGTGTCTGCGTTTTTGACACCATACATCCGACAGATAAATTCTTGCAAAACAGGAAACACTGCTGAAGTGTCAACATCATCTTTGCCTAGGTCTTCGAATGCCTTTTGATAATTATAGAACGCCTTCAATAGTTGATATGGTTTATTTTTTCCTTTACGGAAAAATGAAGGGTTGTAATCACACCCTGTAAGGGCGTGGAAGCCAGGCAGAGCTCTTGAGAATGTTGTTCCTAATTTTTCATATAATTTTGTCACGTCGAGATATCGCTGTGAATTGCCAACACCCATCTCCATCCATATTTTATGTGACTGATGAAGGTGCACCATATTGCCTAATAAAATGACCAAGACATCTGTGTCTGAACATCGAATCAGAATATTGGAAGGATGATCAATTTTTGCGGCATGATAAATAATTTTTGTGTCTGCCTCTTCGTGAGATTGACATGACAGATGATAATTCGGGGTGCGCACGACTTTATCATTTTCACTCTTGAAGCTGTAGCAAATGTCAAAATTAACGTTAATGGTTTTGTCTCCTATATAAGAAGCAAACTCATCACTGGCCCAATGATTTATGAGAAACTGAACTAAGGCTTCTTTGAAATTATCATTCTGTAGCTCTTTCATAAAATCGGTAGGTCGAGTTTGTTCTGGTCCTGAGATCGCGTAATTACTTGAACACGCTTGGCGCAAATGATGCTCATAGTCTTTAATGGATGGATGCGAATATCTGTCAAAAAGTACGTCGATTCGGTGAGCTTTGAAGTTTGTGATGATCTGCATAATTTTCTTCCCTATGTTTCCAAATAATCTAGGCACATCTTTCATCAAATGCAGAATAAAAAAACCGTCCAATAAAACAACATCGACATACGGTGGAGCTTCACTTTCGACTTCTGCTGCCAGCAAATTCATCAATGTTGATTTGTTAGTTTTACATATGGTGCCATCTAAGTGACAAAGTGACATCGGAAGTACTGTTAGAGGATAAGAGAGTACTTTAGGCAGATCAACTTCATAATTCAATGAGAGCGCTAATAATCGCCCAAACGTATCTCGCTGCATTCTTATTTCCTGTACTTTGTTGCCAACTTTCACCTTTGTCTTTGAAGTAATTGATGCAAAATTTAGAATCTTCCTTTTTTTAATTGGTTTGTCGAAACGATCAGACTTTTCCGAACATTCAGCTATAAAGTTCTCGCGTAGCTCATTACCATTTTTTAATATGCCCAGTAAAAAATGCGATACGTGAATTCGACATTCCTCCCCTTCAGCTGGCTCGGTATTACACGTTCGCCGAAATATACCGCTTCGTTGAGGCAAGATTAGCTATAGGTTAGCGGGGTATTTTCGATCGTGATATTATCAAACGGTACGAACCGATTAAAACATCTGACATTACAATAGTTATTTTCGTTATGAGGGCGTGAAGCGCCGTTTTTAACACACAAGTGTGAAGTTTGCCACACGAGCGAAGCGAGTATGGCAATCACACTCGTTAAAACGGCGCGAAACAACCGAATAACGAATTCTATTTTTTGTAAAACCGGCCCTAAGTGTCAAATACGAGATTGACGATTTCACGCACTGCGCAGGTTATTTCACGCACTGCACAACTTTTCACGAATTTATGTGTGAAAGATGATTTCACATGCGTCGAGGACGCCCATGAAACCGAGTATTTGACACTGAGTGACAAAAGTAACATTTGGGTGTCTTAAAGCCGCGAATCGACTTTGCGAGGCTGTCTCGCGAGGCCGGTGATTCTTATAGATTTATGTACGCTAAAAACGAATCTGACTATCGTCGGTCGGTCAAATGCCAAAAGGGTATTCTAAAAAAATTATATCATTCATCCGTTTTAAAAATTGTTAAAACATCTGACATCACAAATAAAATGTTGAGTGTCCTAACATAAGACTGATGTTTGATTGATATATTGAAGCTCTTTATCAATATTGAATGAGCGCTAAAATATTAACTCCAGGGAAACTAAATTACCATTATTACTAAAAAGATTCCAGAAAATAAACAAAATCATTATTTATATTAGAAGCATTCCTAATACAAAAAATTCTGCGGCAAACAACACGAAATCGAGGCGCGCACAATGGATGTTTAAACCGTTCCGCCAGGTAGTTAATGCCAATATTTCGTTCCGCCAATTTAAATTTCCACTTGAAACAGTTGCCTCAATAACATATTAAAAATTGAAGCTTAACTAAATAATAAAAATTTTATTGTTCACACGACGTATTTAGGATGATCCGCCACCCTTTTAATGCCGGCCAATCGATCCGCCAATTTATATTCATAATTGTGGACTACCAGATGAATAGTAAACGAAATTTGAGCCTTAACTAAATAATAATTTTGTGCACTATTTTTTACAAGTTGGGGGCGTTCCGCCAGCCTCCCATACCGCTATCAAGGTTAATCCTCACGGATGGCACTTAGACATGCCCCCCACAACATTCTCTCAAAAAATAGGCCTTAACTAAATAATCACTGAAAAATGTCACTAGCTCTTAGTCTACTAGAGAGACGATAATCCCGGGCGGCTATCGGAGGATCGTCCGACTGCTGCTGCTGCTTATGGTTAAATGTTTATCCAACTTGGGGAGGAATCCTTTCGCTTAGTTTCCCGTTTTCTTCCTTTGCTGCACGGTATAATTACGTGGAGGGGCGTAGGTATTTGAAAAGCCGGACTTCCGAGAAAAGAATTTTGTCCTCTTTCACACTTAAAGTTTGAAACGTATAATCCATTATCCTTGCTCTACTCGTTATTTTAAAAAAATTCAAATTATACAAACAATTTAACGGAAATAACGTTGGCGACGCGTTAAATTGCTGTACATTTTTTATGGATAATTATTGAGTTAAGACATTTATAGCGCGAGCTATATCAAAATACTTTTTGAGAGTATGTTCTTCGGAGTATTTTATGCGGAAAGAAATGTACGTACCTATGCATTCAATTTTTGTCATATATAAATTTAGTCTATTGGCTAATATAATGACAAACGAATCTGTAGGTACCCATGCACGCTGGTTTCATACAAAAATCGTTCGAATTAACGAGTCACTGATGCGCGCGGGAAATTAGAGGTGAGCAGTGCGCACGAGAGAGAGAGAGAGAGAGAGAGAGAGAGAGAGAGAGAGAGAGAGAGAGAGAGAGAGAGAGAGAGAGAGAGAGAGAGAGAGAATCACGGTCCGATATCTTTTCCAGCCGATGACCGTTTCTCCCATTACCGGAGTCATGGATGTAACTACCGCGATTCTTTTTAATATTGTCCTCTACCTTAAATTATCTTTCCGCATAAATGGCATGCGCGCTTACGTCACGTCACGTCGCAAGACCGTCGACAGTGGAAGGTATACCTATATGTATACACATGCTCGTCTCTTCTGTAATTATATTATTAACGTCATTACGAGTGTACCGCGCGTGTATCTCTGCGCGGGGGACGATTTGTCTAATGCCTATTGTCGCCAATCGCTCGACCGTGTCGTGCAAACATCTGGACGCGCGTCGTTGAAAATTGTCAGTCCAATATTTTTGTCGGTCGGAATTTTCACTTAAAAAAATTTTTTTTTCTTTAATGTTAAATGAATTTAATGAAATTGTTGCATTAGAGAAAATTAATTAAAAAAAAAAAATTTAATCAATTACCTATCAAAAATTCAATTGCACAATTATCCATTGAGTAAAATTGCATTTTCATCATAATCTTTTCATTTTTTTCGTTAATTTCAATTGTTAAAATTTGTTTTCTCAATTATGCTCCTATAGGTAGGTACGTCAATGGCTTATCTTTATCCGTTGGCAGTTTCGAATTGACATAATAAAATGTGTGAATTATCGGAAGTACGTAGTTTCCTTTCGATTGAATACCGACTAAATGAGATTAAAAAATACTTAATATGACTTCTTTTGGGCTAAGATTAACGCAAAAAAGGTTACCTACATTAACACGAAGAATTGGTTGATTCTAACAGACAAAAATAAACGGACCTATCCAAAACAAAATTTCCAATTGTGTAATTACAATGGCAATAATGTAGGTACATCGTATAGTAGAGAAGAGAGAGAGAGAAGGGGGGAAGAAAGAGAGGGGTCCATCGCAAAGTATACCTATCAGGAAGAGGAAACGGAATAATTATTCCAGCATCGGCGGGAGCAAGTGAAATCGAATTAAGTACGGCGTAGTCGGCAGCAATGGCTGGATTATCGAAATTAGGGGTGGTGACATCACTTAATTTGAGGGAGCCCGTGAGAGGGTGGCACGTCTATCCGTATAGGTATCTATATTGCCGTCTAACACTCCAAGTGACCATATGGCACGTTTCCTATTTACGCCTGCAGGCATAAGTATACGTATATTGTATAGGTACGTATTCATATTAGCGCGGCTCGAAACCAAAGTGGATCGAGTCCGAAATCCATTTAAATCATTCTCTGTACAGCGAATTACGTATTCCCCGTCGCTCTTCTACATTTTTCCTCAACGTCTGCCCACCCAGAATATCGCAACGGCGATGACGCTCCCTAATTACCCTGAAAAACACCGAGACGCGCCTCTGAGTGGAATAGGTTAGCAGCGGAGATAAGCATCGCGCCTCTTAAAAATGGCACGGCCTGTCAGGGGGTTAAGGAATCGCGCGGAGTGCCCGGCGCCACGGACGAGACAGCCACTTACGAATGTTGTACATCGCGCGCGTACACATACCTACGTATTACGCTCGCCCGGATATATATAACGCGTATCCAGGGTATACGCACAGTCGGTCGACTTATAAATATTAATGAAAGCTAGTAGTTCGGGGAGACGAGGAGAGTAGCATCCCTCCGCGCGCCCGAGGCGAGTAAAAAGTTAAAGGCGTAAAAGTACTTTAATCGCTCCTAATTAACTTTCATGAGTGCAGCGGGAGACCGTTCTGTAGATCTCTGTCTGAAATGGCGAACGGTTATACCAATTTTGGCAGGGCAGCTGCCCTCGTTTCCCCGTGTTTTGTGCGTCGCGCGACGCCCTCGATTCTCGCACCTTCTCGTTGCCGCGCGGCAGTGTGCGTGTGCGCGCGCGCACCTTTGGCATATGTGTGACTAATTGCTTACCGGGAAATTAACGGGGCGTTCTTTTGCCGAGTTCGAGAAAGGTTCTCAATTAGTAGGATTTTCCCTCCGTGTAATACGGATGGATATAAAAGTTGAATAAATTTGTCGAGTATTTTTAGCGTTAATAGATTCAATCTAATGAGAATTTCAGATTCAATTATAGTTGGTGCTCTCGGCTTGATAGAACGTAGAGTTAATTTCGTTCGGACTCTTTATTCGGTTATGGCGCGCATAATTGTGAAATAACTTCGCAATTCCACGGAAAAAAGGTAATAGTGATACTTAGGTACCACATGCCGGAATTTTAGGTAGGTGACAGTTTCGATAATATCGTGTCGAATAATCTACAGAATAGTAATGATCACTATTACTATGCTACGAATTATTCAGTTGAATAAAGTTGATTAAATTTTTCGAGCATTTTTTGCATCAAGATTTAATCTAATGAGAATTTTAGATTAAATTACATTTGAAGCTCTCAACCCGATAGAGCGTAGATTTAATTTCTTTCGGAGTCTTTATTCAGTATTATCGTATAATTGTGAAAGAACTTGGCAATTCTACGGAGAAAATTGAACAGTAACATTTATTATGCCAGAATGGTAGGTAGATCACTGTTTGTTCGCGAGCGTTTTGTGAATGTCGCCGCGAACTCCCGCACTTATCTTAAGGGCAAGGAAAAAGTTCAATACGATATTTCTCGGTGACGCTGTAGGTGGTTTATTTTACAGTGCGGCCTGCTTGCTCGCAGTGTCGATGGTGATTGACTCTAGAGTGTGTTGGAGGTGAGGTCGAAAGAGGAGGAGAGGGCACGCACAATTTACTATAGGTTACGACTGGACAAAACCGGAGAGACTCGAAAATGACTGGCGGGGTTTAGCGTGTTTTCCCCAACGCCGGAGAGCCGTGCAAGTGGCTGAGATGATCCATGCAATTAAAAAAGGAACTGTGCAGGCAATGCATCTGGCACCCAACCGTGTCCCTACCGAGCAAAGCAGAGAACAAGGAATAAAAGACTGCAAGACTTTCTCCGGGTTTTCCTCGGGACCGGCCGGATTCCGGTGTACCAGGCTCTGCGCTGCATGAATTTACATTGCTTGTGGTAGAAAAATGCAAATCTTCGGTACGCGTCAGTCACAGCTTCGACAATATCGTGTTGAATAATCTGCAGCATGGTAGTGATGGTACCGTTCGAATAGTGATAATTACTATTCTGTAGATTTTTATTCACCGCAATATTGTCGAAGTTGTCACTCACTTACTATCCTGGCATAGTAGTTGTTACTATTCAATTTTCTCCGTGTCTTTCGTAACTGAAATTGATACTTATATAGCTATACACATTTGTAGGTACGGTATACGTCACGAGATTCGGTAGAGTCCCGCGCCGAGCAATGGAACTGGAGCGCTCCGCAATAGCTCCGTCCAGTGTCGCGGAACGCCGCAGCTCGGCGCGGCGCGTCGATCGTGTTCCCCCGGAGATAGTAAAAAAAAAGTCGCATTATTTATACGGGAAAATTAACAAGCCTTTAAAACGCTCGTAAAACGCTCGACCGATAACGATCCATGCTACTAGATAAACGAGTGGGTATATATAAAATCCCTCCTTTTTCGTATACCCACGCGATATCACTCGTCGACGCGTCGCGCGTATACTTTGCCCCGTACGCGCGCTACATACACACCTGCACACATATACACATTTAACGCTCAAAACCGTGCCAAGTGGGATATGAGATAACCATAAGGGCCTCCGGTGGCGGCGCTGGCGAGCGGTTCCGCGTAACGTGCTCGGCGCGCGGCCCCACGAAGGTTACACGCGAATGTCGGTAACTGTACGCCGACAATTTCGAGCCACCGCTCCGTCGGTGGCGTGTGCGTGATGCCACCGCGCCTCGCGTGTGCTCGCGTCGGATACAGGTGTACGTATGTACATACCTCGCTATACCGTGTCCTATGCATATTCATACCGCCATACATTACCCGGCGGCGTGTACGGGTAGGCCGAGCTGCTGATCTTAGATTAAGGTAAACGCCGGTTAAGTTAACGGCTAAACTCTGTAAGTCAGGGAGCAGTCGCATGCGCATCGTCGGCGGCGGTAGCGGAGCCGAAGCGCGCTTTCTGGTGTATTCGTACCGCGCGGCCTGGGTATGTGTGTGAGCGCGCGCGGTCCGCTTGGCAACCCGATTCGATCTTACGTTTGTTATGCTAAGTGCTCGTTAAGATTGTAATGTATTTTCCTTGGCGGGGAAAGGAGGGGAGGATTGGGCGAAGGAAAAAGAGCCGACGAGGCGCGACGACTGACGCTTTGGGTGGGGTGGGGGAGATGAACGTTGCAGAAGAGTGCCTTTCGGGGGTGGCTTCCCGATGCGCGCGCGCGTCCGTTCGTCTTTAGAGGAGAGGTAGGTATATGGTGGCGAGGATTTCTTTTTGTGCGGATTGTAATATGTAATGGATGAGGCTCTGCTTTTGCTGAGTTGGTGTTTATGGGCGTTGAGAGGAGAGGGGGAGGGGGGGGGGGGGTTGATGAACTCGGTTTATTTGCTGGAGACCATCAAGTACCTATGGAGTTTACTTCGACGAAAAGAGGCAAGAGTAATGTTCGTCATATGGTATCAATGTCGGAGAGATTCTATTTTTAACTCAGCAAAAAGATATACATTTCCAACTTTTTCATAACTTAAGAATATCGCAGTCGTATCGAATATCACGCCATATGTAATACACGTTATTTTTATTCCCATAAATATAGCTGTAAGTACAGGATTTTTCGCCCAGGATAGCAATAATCGTTGTAGCCTAATTTGTCAATACTTATCCTACCGACCAATGGGGGATTAATGGGACAAAGATCGACCTTCACATTCCCCTTATCTCATCCGACGGTCAGCTGTATTCACAATCAGAGGAGCAGAGTTGGCTAATACTTATCCCGTCGATCGTTCATTGTTCGATAGGAAAAATATTGACAAATTAGGCTACACCGACTATTACTATCCTAAGCAAAAGACTCCTAGCGTAAAATGAAGTGTTGCTAAAGTATGGTAGAAGTTTGGGAAAAGTTAAATAAAAAAAGTATCGCTACGAATCGTATCCTAGGCTTTCAGTCAGTAAACGATGCACTCTTTAATTAGAGTTCAGTTTTTTGTACGAGATTATGTTAAAATCGATGTCCATCCTTATCTGTTGATATTATTTTAATCAATTATTTCATTAGACTCTATAATTATTACTAATGAACTATATTTTTCTGCCGAATAAGCCATTATCTATACTTACATATATACCTATATTACATATCTGTATATATAAAAATGAATGTTTATCTGTCTGTCTGTCTATCTGTCTGTATGTCTCGTATGCCTTCCTAAACCGTTCATCCGATTGTGATGAAATTTTGGGAAATGGTTGGACGCATGCCTGCGATGGTTTCTAAGTTAGTAAATCTTATACAGGGTGTTCAAAAAGTCCCGGTACGGCCGATTATCTCAGCGGGAAAACATTTTAGAGAAAAATCTGTATATATAAAAATGAATGTTTGTCTGTCTGTCTGTCTATCTGTCTGTATGTCTCGTATGCCTTCCTAAACCGTTCATCCGATTGCGATGAAATTTTTGGAAATGATTGGACGCATGCCTGCGATGGTTTCTGAGTTAGTAAATCTTATACAGGGTGTTCAAAAAGTCCCAATACGGCCGATTATCTCAGCGGGAAAACATTTTAGAGAAAAATATTTAATACAAAACTTTAAGGATTTTCCCTTGGCTACCCAGTGGTCGTATTGGATTTGACCTTGACCGTGACCTTTAAGGTAATATCAAATGCCTTCCTAAACCGTTCATCCGATTGCGATGAAACTTTGGGGAATGGTTGGACGCATGCCCGCGAAGGTTTCTTATTGTTAGTAAATCTTATAAAAGGTGTTCAAAAAGTACTGGTACTGATGATTATTATGCCTTCCTAAACCGTTCATCCCATTGCGATGAAAAGTTGGGGAATGGTTGGACGCATGTCCGCGAAGGTTTCTGAGTTAGTAAATCTTATAAAAGGTGTTCAAAAAGTACTGGTACTGATGATTATTATGCCTTCCTAAACCGTTCATCCGATTGCGATGAAAAGTTGGGGAATGGTTGGATGCATGCCCGCGAAGGTGTTTGAGTTAGTAAATCTTATACAGGGTGTTCAAAAAGTACCGGTACGGATGATTATTATGCCTTCCTAAACCGTTCATCCGATTGCGATGAAAATTTGGGGAACAGTTGGATGCATATCCGCGATGGTTTGAGTTAGTAAGTCTTATACAGGGTGTTCAAAAAGTACAGGTACGGATGATTATTTGCCTTCCTAAACCGTTCATCCGATTGCGATGAAACTTTGGGGAATGGTTGGACGCATGCCCGCGAAGGTTTCTGAATTAGTAAATCTTATAAAAGGTGTTCAAAAAGTACCGGTACTGATGATTATTATGCCTTCCTAAACCGTTCATCCGATTGCGATGAAAAGTTGGGAAATGGTTGGACGCATGCCCGCGAAGGTTTCTGAGTTAGTAAATCTTATACAGAGTGTTCAAAAAGTACCGGCACGGATGATTATTATGCCTTCCTAAACCGTTTATCCGATTGCGATGAAAATTTGGGGAACAGTTGGACGCATATCCGCGAAGGTTTCTGAGTTAGTAAATCTTATACAGGGTGTTCAAAAAGTCGAACTATACTTGACCTAAATTTGACCTCCGCTGACAATAAAGGTAACATGAAAAAAAAAGGTCAAGGACACATTTGAACGTGAAAAAAAATTAATTTGACCTCGATATAACCTTGAAGGTCATGGTCAAGGTCAAATCCAATATGACCATTGCGTAGCCCGGGAAAAATACTAAAAGTTTTGTATTAAAAATGTATTTAAACAATGGTGGACGGACAAAATCAATCCACAATCTACCCGTGCGAAGCCGGGACGGGCTGCTAGTATACCTATAAAAATGAATGTCTGTTTCTATACATTTGTATGTTCCTTATAGAAATCCACAGTTTTTATCCGACCTTGATGACATTTTGCATATGTATGCTTTGAAACAAGACAGAAAATACTATCTACATTTGGTTTACAAAAACGCATCCTTATTACCCTTTTCAACTCTCTTAAGCAAAATTTACACGTTCATTTTTTCAGTTTCTCGCGAATATCTTAAAAACGATGAAGCAGTCGAGAAAGTTGATATTTTGAAAGCTTGTAAAATGTCTTGCCGAATGACATTGGACCAGTTCCGATCAGACAATTAGAAGCTGAGAAATTCGAATTTGAAATTAAAAAATTAAAAACTTTTCCTAGACTTCCGTTACACTTTAATGGTACTTTTTTACGCAGGTCTGTATACTAAGCAATGAGGAAACAGCTGAAAACTTTAAAAAAAAAGGAAAGAAAAAAAAACGAAGCAAAACGCAGTTTCGCGTAATCTCATACGTTTAGCAGAAGGACGAGGGAGAACATCTTGCGAGGAAACGAAAGAAGGAGAAAAAAAGACGAATAGCCGGCGAGGAAACTTACCGCTGCAAACTTTTTTTATGCACACACAAGGGGTTGTAAGAACTTTTGCAGGAGAAACTTTATACGTTCTCTTTTAACCCCCCCCCCCTCCCCCCTTCAACAGCGTGTACGGAATCGACGAGTCCGACTTGGATAACAGCGTGGGGAGGGTGGCGAAGACGAAAGGTGGGCCTTCAAACCGGAGAAATTTATCGTGGCGATAGGGGGGGAGTCGCAGGAACCCACGAAAAATAACGAAAAGTTAGCTAAGGGCCGGGCATAAAGCGATTAAGTCCATTATACAATTTTATCAGCATGAGAAAGATCTAATAGCGGGACTTTTCCCCTCCCCGGCGCTAATTCTTACCCCTCGCGTAAGTCGCTCCCCCCTGCCGGACACCCTCATCGAGCTCGATGTGTCATACACGCCACTCGTAATACCTACGCGCCGCTGCGACCCACCTAACGAGCGCAACCCTCCGCTCCGGCAGCCCCTGTCGTTAACGCACCTGCAGGAAATCACAACCCCGAATGCAAATATTATCTATCTTAATTGTGCTGCGGTCGCTCGCAGTCGTTGCGGCGCGGAAACGTTTTCCACATACGTGCGGAACTGCTGACTTGATTTTTAGAATGTGGTTTTTTCGTGGTATGTAATATGCTAGGTTCCGGTGACTCGGTCGTCGCTATCGCTAAAGGGCGGAAATATATTTCTAGATAGGGACTGACTTGATTTTTCGAAAACAGCTTTCGGGATGTAAAATGTGCAACGATATTGTGAAAGCCCAGACGGAAGAGTTCCATATATTTGGTACTTATATGAACCATATGTGTGGATTTGACCGTATATGGGTTATATATGATTTCTATATTAACCTTGTATACGGACAATATATGGATCATACAAACATTCAAAAATCCAAATATAGTCCTTATACGGTTAATATAGGAATAATATATAATTCATATATATATGATCAAAGTTTCACATATGGATCATATACCACGTGAGGCTAAGCTTACTCGCCAGGAAAGAAACTTCAATCACTATGATCTTATTATTTATGAGCTTTTGGCTCATACTTGTATAATACTTTGTTGAAGATAACATTTTTATCTACAATAAAGTCTTACATCGATGTAGCCCAATAGTTCTTAAACAATAAGGTAGACCTTCGTCTCAATGCCAACTAGAAAATTGGACGAAACCAAATTGCGCACCTGATCAATTCCTACACTAAAGTCCATTAGAAACGAACGAGCGAAAGAGAGAGTGAATCGAGAGTCTGAAAACATTCGCGCGGGTAGCCGACTGTATAGCTACTGCTCGGCGGGTAAGCGGGTTACGGGCGATCAAGTTGAACTCGATGGAAAGGCGGTGGTACGTTGACACATTCCCCGAGTGAAACTCGGGATCGTATAAAGTGGGGTTTTAGATCGGTTTTAAGGCTCCGTACGCTCGCGCTTGATATCAATGCAAATTGCCGGTAATGGAGGCTCTTAGACGTAACCCGATCCTCCTCGGGAATAATTTCGCGACACCTCGCTGTGTCGTCGATCCCTTTTTCCGAAAGCCCTACCGGCGTTGACGGGGCGACCTGCGTTTTCCTTATGTCGTGGATAGGCGTACAGTAGGATTGCGAGGTGTTACGGTACTTACCGTAAGCAATTGCTTTTTTTTTTACTTAAAATCGATTATGGGTATTATGTAGGTTTCGTTAGAATTTGTCTTTCCTTTTAATATGAAACAAATATCCGGGGGTTGCTAGAATATTTAAAGCGTTCATGCCAGGAATACGGTTTTTAAGATTTTTCGGTAAAAGGAAGAAATATGCTCTTTTCAACATGTTTTTTTTCTCCTTAATGATTTCTAATTTTGTTACTTACAACGTTTTGGAAATGCACCCCAGATAGCACAGATAGTTCGTTCACTGGTTGTTAGTAACAGGTATTTTGAAAATAGATCTATTATTTGTATATACGCAACTTATTGGATGAATATATAAGAAGTAAAATGCACCACACACACACATACGTTGTATCTACTGAAAAGACTCACGAATGAGAAACTCTACGATCCTTTTAAAGTATTTTACTTTGAAAAATTAATAGTAGAATTTATTGGATTGCGTTCTTTGTCTACTACAATTTGTCTACTTTCTCACTACTGTAGACGTTACCGAAGAGAAACATTTCATCTTACAGGCTAATATCATGCTACTGCGTATTCTGATATTTGGGACTTGCGAGGTATTTTGTAAACTGATTTCCATCGATGTATCAGTATATAGGGTGTTTCAAAATTCAGTACAAATATTTTTGAGCGTATTTTTGAGATCAAAATAAGACCTTTTTTCCTATAAACATGTATCCGAAAATACACCCCCTCTCTGAGCTACAGCCATCTTAATTGTCATTAAAAAAAATCGATTATTTTCAATTCTGACTCCAATTATTCATCAAATTTTTCAAAAATTTGCAAGCCACTGCTGTTTCGAACGTTCTATTGCTTTCTTACCTCTAAAATGGCATAAACGTAATGGGGGGGAGGGGGGGTTGAGGAGGGTATGCACATTCAATGGCCAAAATTTTATGTTTCCGTTTAGAAATTTTAAAAATGAGTACGAGAGCATCTGGTCAGACAGACAAAAATCTAAAATTTTGGGCTCTTGCATTTTTTCGATACAACTTAGGTACCGTTTTCGAGATAATCACCAATGAACGAACGGGAGATCGTTTACGTAGTAAAGTTTACACGACAAAATCGATTATTTTAAACTGTGTGGTTGCAATAATTATGCATCAAATATTCTAAAAATTTGAAAGACGAGTGCTCTAATCGTTTTGTTGACCTAACAATGCCATAAATCGATTTTTGTAATGAAAATTAAGATGGCTGTAGCTCGGAGGGGGTGTATTGTAGGACACACGTTTATAGGAAATATAGTTATTTTCGTTATATGACCGCGCGAACGCCCGAATGATGAATTCTATTTTTCGTCACTAACAATAAGTGCCAAATACGTGGTTGACGAGGTTCGGGGGAGGGGGGGGGGGGGGGCATTACAAACAAGAGTATTTTTTAAAGTAAAAAGAAATAAATAAAGAAAGAACTTTAACACATTCACTGCCGCTCTAATTTAGATACATTTTGCCCCATAAACGACAGCGGCAGTGAATAGGTTAAGTTAGGTTAGGTTCTGGCTTTGCGTCAGCTGTGTAGAGTTGTGCTGCGAATGCGTGGCGTTCGACACACTGACTATGCCAACTTCAAGTAATAATCGCAGTGATTTCTCGAGTATGCCACTTTTATTTCACGCACTGGAGGTTATTTCACGCACTGTGCAGGTTATTTCACGCACTGCGCGACCTTTCACAAATTCGTGCGTGAAACGTGATTTCACATGCGTTGAGGATGCCCGTGAAACCGAGTATTTGGCACTGAGTGACACAAAATAGATATTATCGTTATAAGGGTGTGAAGCGCCGTTTTTAACGAGCGTGATGTGTTCCGCACGAGCGAAGCGAGTGCGGCAACCACACGAGTTAAAACGACGCGAAACGCCCTTATAACGAATTCTATTTTTTGTCACTAAGTGTCAAATACGAGGTTGACGGGGTTGAGGACGCCCGTGAAACCGAGTTTTACGCACTGAGTGACAAAAAAAAGTCTTTTTATCACTCAGTGTCAAATACTCGGTTTCATGGTCGTCCTCGACGCATGTGAAATCATCTTTCACACACCAATTCGTGAAAAGTTGCGCAGTGCGTGAAATCGTCAACCTCGTATTTGACACTTAGTGACAAAAAATAGAATTCGTTATTCGGTTGTTTCGCGCCGTTCTAACGAGTGTGATTGCCGTACTCGCTTCGCTTGTGCGGAAAACTTCACACTCGTTAGAAACAGCGCTTCACGCCCTAATAACAAAAATAATTATATTTTGATTTCAAAGATACGCCCTTCAAATATTTGTACCTACTGAATTTGGAAACACCCTGTATATTATTCGCTTGCCGTACTACCTGGGCGCGTTTCATTTATTGCTACTGTTGTTAACCGAATAGTAGCTGCAGTAATTTTCTTATCACTACAGCACCTAATATCTTGTAGAAGGTACACTTATTAAAAATGGATGTATTTATAGAAAGAACGGATGAGCATTTATAATATTATTTATTACGTAAACATTCGTATATCAATATTTATTGTAAAGAAGTAAGGTATCTATAAGACGAACAGGTGCATTTCTACAGTTTTATTTATTACACAAACATCCATTCGTAAAATAATGTTTAGAGCAGACGGAGATGTGCTCAATTGTCCCGTGCCTACCGAAAGTAGTAACTACCCGTTATAAGAATCCACAACAGTCCCTGACGAAGCCGTTATTTCCGGAGCCTGCGAACTCTCGGTGATAGTTAGAGGGTAGAACGAGGGCAAATCGCTTCCCGGTTGGCGGAAGGGAATCTGCAGGCTCGATCGTCCTCCTCACGGCGGGGAATCAACAATGATCGCGCGGTTATCCGCATTGGGAGGACGGAGGGAATCCGGGGAATCTCTTCCCCCGCTCCTGTAGGCCGGCAATTTGCATGGCGCCCGAGCACTTTTTAAGCGGTTACAATCATTACCCGTAATGCTCGGGGTTGTGCGAGTCAACGCCACGATTCGACGTGCAAATCTGCATTCGACTCATGTTTCGTCACGTAACGGGTGCTCTTTGTTGTTTCTCGAGGATCGCGAAAGGATCTCTTCGAACCTCCGTTAACCCTTAATTTGGCAGATGTTAATAAAACATTTTTTAGTGGGATAATTATGTTTTTCTATCAATTGGGGCTTACTAAACACATTTATGATAAAAAATTAAAATTTAAACCGATAGGAATACATTTATTAATTGTATGTATAGGAATAAATTTATTAGTTGCAAGAATGCTTAGTTTGAAGTAAAACTGTAGTTTTGTATTTAGAACTTTGTAAAGTTCATAAATCAATTGTTTAATTCACATGTTAAATACCCAAAACATACCTGTGGCGTGCACCACCCGCTGCAACTAGCGTCCATGTTTGTTCACTGATATGTAGTTACTGTGGTTAACATTAAATGGAGTAACGAGCTATTTGTGGGTATATATGGGTCATTCTATGTCAACGTTTAGTAGTAGAAACTTTTAGGTCTCCGATTTAGTTGTTGATTTTTTTTTTCAAGTATCTTTAATCAATATAAAAACTGGCCGAAATTTTCAGAACGATTCCATTAGTTGTTCAGCTGTTATTAATTTTTATATTTTTCATTTTTTTCCCTTTCATCGCGATTTACGGCTTAAATTAACACAATATACGAAAAAAATGACCCAAATGAAAAATTTGTATTTTTTGTGAAGGTTTCGAAAACAATTTTTATTTTTTTATATTGCGTTTTCTGTTGAAAAAGGAAACAAAAAATGTATCTCAAAACCGACATTTCTAATTTTCATGATTTTTTTACATTAAATAAATCAACATCTAAATCGAAGACCCAAAAGTTTATACTACTAAAAGTTGACATGGAATGACCCATATATTAAGCTATTTAAGTAACCTCGACTAGAAAATGTATGAGGTTAGGGATTTTTAGTATGTTTTGAGTTAAGAAAAAACAATGTATCTTATTAGATACACTGTCGAATTAAGGGTTAATGGTGTAACGCGTGATAGGGGAATACGGAGTAGAACGGAATACATTCTCGAAGCCCCTACTTTCGTGCACACACTGAGAAAAATATCAAGTTAAGCAAAATCCTGATGACCGTAACCAAACTATTTGGTAAAATACGGATTCTCCACCTATTTGGTTGAACTGGCCATTTCCTGATTAGAGTAACTAGATATGTAGTTAGAATAATTAAATATTTGGTGCAACTTACTAGTATTTTGGTTAGGATAACTAAACTTGTTTAACCAGATGCGTTTTGTTATTTCAAGTTATTTTTCTCAGTGTACACTGAGAAAAAGAATTACTTATAGCAAGTAAAGACATTTATTTGACAGTTAAGTGCTTTGATGTGAATAATTAATATTTGTATGGAATAATAAAATAATTGCTCCAATGAAATAGTTTCTTCTGTCCAAAGAAATGATTTTATAACGTATAGTTATTCGTTTTAATACAATGGTTCTTCTATCCAAGTAGTCGTTATTTGTCTCAATAGAATGATGTATTTAAAACGAAGTTACCGATTTCTTTGGAATTAATTTTGGCAGACAAGTGAATATCTCATTGATTTAAGTACTTCACTTCATTTGGAGTAAAGAAACTGAATTTGATTGAAGTACTCGTGTATAAATTGCACTAGTACACGTTTCTCAAATAAATCTTCTTTTAAACTGAAGAAATAGTTTGTTGAGACAATTCTATATTTATTTCATCATAAAAATATTTAATCCCATGTAATTTAACGGTTGATGTGAATGAAATAAATCGTGTACTTATTTCAATGTCATTTTATTTGAAACAACGATAATTATTTGATTTCATATCGTATCATCTATAAAGTGGTTTAATCGACCATCAAGTAATGTGTACACAGAGGGGAGACACTGGATGTTTTACAACATAAGTTATTTACTTAAAACAAGCGATTGCCAAGACGGGCTGAGAAATGGGTTGTTTTGCTAGAAAGAAATAATTGTTTCAAAAGAAACGTATAACTTAAGTGAAAGACGCAGTTTATTGTACTGTGGCGATCCGTCACGCTGTGGCGGCCTGACGCCAGATGGCGCCGACCCTCTCGGCAATCGGCTCGCGGCTCGCGGCTCGCGGCTCGCGGCTCGCGGCTCTCGGTAGTTCGACAACGATGCAGTTACTATATAAGAGGACCACAGGAATGGGAATCTGAAATAGAAACCACGTTTATTAGATAGATTCAGGCGTTAAATCGTATGGATTTTCCATGAAAATCTCGTCCAAGTGAAGTTTTCTCAGACTAGAGGAATGTTTAAAAGCGACCGAATAACGGATGCGTGCTAACATGTGATAGTGATGCTGATTGCAGTGAGAACATTTGTAGAGCCGAGTGTCGTGCATTGTAAGGTGAATTCTCATTTTATCTATTGCGATATTCTGGGACTTACTATACATATAAAAGTGTAACTGCCCGTCTCTCGCGGAGAATCACACAGGCCGACTCTGGGACGAAACGCTCCACCACGAGATGGCGAACTCACTTTTTGCCACAGTACCAAAGAAACAATGTAGGTATTGCGGCAAGTAAATCGTTTCTCAGGGGAATAGTATATGCAATAATATTTATTGAACACTTGTTGAACGCAAGTACACGTAATATATTATCGCCATTAAATATTTCTTTGCTTTAAATAAACGGATGATTGACACCAATGTGTAAGTATTTTATGCAAAGTACAAGATTCTAGAATCAATGAGAGGTTGTATTTGCCGTAGAAACTGATTCATCCGTCTTATGAAATATTTTCTTGTGTCAAGTACCTACGCCTTTCATTGAATGAAATATTTTTTCGCGTCTAATAAAGATGCTCTTCAGTTACTTCATCAGTCCTTTTCTGCAAATATACTCCACTTATATATATATTTCAGATAAAAGCATATTCACTTAATCCAAAGTCTGTGTACTAGATTTCACTGCTTGTTTCATTGCTGCAAATAATTCTTCATTTGACTCAAATCCATATTTACTACAAAGTAAATAAATATTTTTTTACAGTTAATTCAACCACCTACTAGGGACTATACAAGTAATTCCGTTACTTGAAACAAATAAAATTTATTTGCTCTAGCTAGAAATCGTACCCCGAAATAAGCTTGTTACAAGGTTGGCCGGCAAGGTAGAACCTTGCGGCAAGGTTGCAAAACAAGGCTGATGCAAGGCAAATCCGTTACGCGTTTCAATGTTGTGACAGTATGCTATGCAAGCTTGTTTCAAGGTAGACTATGGCGCTTGGGACAAGGTTGCGTTGTCGGTAATGAGTCGGTAATGAAGAACATTTGAGGTTAGAATTAAATTTTTATATTTTACTGATAATTAAAATTGGGTTACAATACATAGCGATAGCATTACAAATTTAGAAAAATAATGTATAATACTAAGACGAGTACAATTTTATTATTCCTACTTTACTATCACTAGGTTTACGGAACCCCGTCAATTTGACGGGTGACTTATTCAATTTCGATTGTTTAATAATATATGAGATTAATTTAACTTAACTTTTATTGGGTAACAATCAGGCCAAAAAAGCAACAAAAATCACTACACGCCTGACGCTTCGATTCCTCTCCGAACCCTCTTCGGAGACGAAATGAAGGATTCGTTCGAAGAGGAACCCAAACGTCAGACGAGCAGTGATTTTTGTTGTTTTTTGGCCTGATTGTTACCCAATAAAAGTTAAGTTAAATTAATCTTATATATTATTAAACAATCGAAATTGAATACCTATACCTCTCTTGTACAGCGAAATATAATGTACGGAAAAGTATTCTAACAATTTAGTCTAAAATCTCATAGATTCTTAAGATAATATTACTTCTGTCGCCTGTAGTTTAATATTAATTTAACTTAACTTTTATTAGGTAATAATCAGGCCAAAAAACAACAAAAATCACTGCACGTCTGACGTTTCGGTTCTTTTTCGAATGAATCCTTCATTGTGTCTCCGGAGAGGGTTCGGAGAGGAATCGAAGCGTCAGACGTGCAGTGATTTTTGTTGTTTTTTGGCCTGATTATTACCTAATAAAAGTTAAGTTAAATTAATATTAAACTACAGGCGACAGAAGTAATATTATCTTAAGAATCTATGAGATTTTAGACTAAGAGTTGGTAGAATACTTTTTCGTACATTATATTTCGCTGTACACAAGAAAGGTATAGGTATTCAATTTCGATTATCTAATAATCTATGAGGTTAATTTAACTTAACTTTTATTAGGTAATAATCAGGCCAAAAAACAACAAAAATCACTGCTCGTCTGACGTTTGGGTTCCTCTTCGAACGAATCCTTCATTTCGTCTCCGAAGAGGGTTCGGAGAGGAATCGAAGCGTCAGGCGTGTAGTGATTTTTGTTGCTTTTTTGGCCTGATTATTACCTAATAAAAGTTAAGTTAAATTAATATTAAACTACAGGCGACAGAAGTAATATTATCTTAAGAATCTATGAGATTTTAGACTAAGAGTTGGTAGAATACTTTTTCGTACATTATATTTCGCTGTACACAAGAAAGGTATAGGTATTCAATTTCGATTATCTAATAATCTATGAGGTTAATTTAACTTAACTTTTATTAGGTAATAATCAGGCCAAAAAACAACAAAAATCACTGCTCGTCTGACGTTTGGGTTCCTCTTCGAACGAATCCTTCATTTCGTCTCCGAAGAGGGTTCGGAGAGGAATCGAAGCGTCAGGCGTGTAGTGATTTTTGTTGCTTTTTTGGCCTGATTGTTACCCAATAAAAGTTAAGTTAAATTAACCTTATATATTATTAAACAATCGAAATTTAATACCTATACCTCTCTTGTACAGCGAAATATAATGTACGGAAAAGTATTCTAACAATTTAGTCTAAAATCTCATAGATTCTGATAATATTACTTCTGTCGCCTGTAGTTTAATATTAATTTAACTTAACTTTTATTAGGTAATAATGAGGCCAAAAAACAACAAAAATCACTGCATGTCTGACGTTTCGGTTCTTCTTCGAACGAATCCTTCATTGTGTCTCCGGAGAGGGTTCGAAAAGGAACCGAAATGTCAGACGTGTAGTGATTTTTGTTGGTTTTTGGCCTGATTATTACTTAATAAAAGTTAAGTTAAATATATATATTAAACTACAGGCAACAGAAGTAATATTATCTTAAGAATCTATGAGATTTTACACTAAATTAGGGAACCCTGTCAATTTGACGGATGATTTATTCAATTTCGATTATGTAGTAATCTATGAGGTTTCAGACTAAATTGTTTAATGAACACTGGAGAAAACATGCACATTCCTCTCAAATGGAACCAGATATCGCTGTCGAGGAATCTTCGGGAGATGTGGAGCCAAATCTTCAGTCACGACTGGATTGCTCTGCATGGTCCTACGACGTAGCCTGTAGAGCACCGGATCTTATGCTCCTTCTTCTGATCTGAAATACGAATTCGATATAATACTCCTTATAAGATATTAATTTTTTTTTCGCTGCCTACTGTTAACCTCAGTGACGTTACTTACTCGATAGCTGAGCTGCCGCACTGACCAATGCCTGCGGTCCCCTTTCCATGTTACTTTCCTTCCGAGTCGATGGAATCTCTGGCCTTCCTGAACCTCGCGTACCTCCTCCGGGCAATTTTTCCATCCTGGCTGCATCGATAACGCTGGATCTGCAACTCTATGAAAGACAAGCATATGAGATAATAAAGAAACTTATTCATCTATCTGCCTCTTGCAAATAATTTCATGAAATTAGCTATTAATACTTACCCTTCTATGCAGGAAGCTGGATAATACTTATTTTCTGCTCGTAGGTCCTTATTCCAAAGATCTTGCCCCGAATGTTTTAATCCATTCCGTGTAAACGTTGGTCATTCGTGTCCACGCGATTTTTAACCATTTGCGTGATGCAGTACACACAATCGTTATGGTTAATTATATCGTTATTTAAATAATTCGATACTGTTTGCTGCGTTAGTATTTTTTTCTAGAGGAATCCTTTTGACATTTTTTGGAACGTATTTAAGAAAGTAAGGCTGGACATGAATAACCCACGTTTACACTCAACATGCACTAAAAAAACGTTTACACTCAACGTGCACTAAAGAAACGCTTGCACGCGTTAACATTAAACACTGACGGCTTCTTAAACAAAAAGAAACACGCGTGAACCAAACTGATCGCCACTGATGCTAACCTCAATCTAAGGGCTCTGACAGCTGAGGCGATGCGCACGCCACGCCGCGGATTTTTATGATATCTATTCGCTAAGCGCAGGGCCGTGTCTAACGAGGGGCCATTTCGTGCCACGCACGAAGGCGCACTAGCCATGGGGCGCCGACACTAGAAAAGGGCGCTAAGCATGAAGACGTCTCAACATCTAGAGGCGGCACTGATTCGCTAAACTGCCGGCACAACCTTGTTTTCGCCTTGTTTTCGCCTTGTCGCGCGAACCTGGTATCTCTCTGTTATTGCAAGCTTGAAACAGGCTAACGGTACAGGGCAGTGGTCAGTTTCGGCTATGCAAGGAACAGACAGGCTTGCAGCAACCCTGTTTTAACCTTGCAGCGTAACCTTGCAAAACGTACCTTGTAACAAGGTTCAACCTTGCACAACCTGGACAGATTTCTACCTAGGTAAGTAATTTTTTTTCTCAGTGTAACGGGGGTAACTGACATTTCAAAACGAATGGAAAAATATACCTACTTCAAGGTGGTCAAAATACCGAGATTTGAGAAAAAGAAAAATGTCACAATATAGATACCTACCAGTTCTCATTTAGAATTGTATAATAATTTTGTTTTCTGTTCAATAGTTGATCTTGATAATTTTAAAGCAGATTTTTGAACTTGTTTTGAAATGTCATTTATACTCTTTGCATGACGATCAAACAAGCCAGCTTAATGTTCTGTTTTACTCACACACACACACACCCACAAAAGAAATCTTGAATATGTAGCTGTAAAATAAAACGATCCAGTATAGATTATATTTCTTATAACAATTATTATTTGAATAACCTTTAAGTTGTTTTAGCTTACAATCGCAGATCTATCAATAGCGTATGTCACATATTTTCAAAAAGAATACAATTCAATAAATGTAACATTAAAAAATTGTCGTAATTTTTCATATTTATTAAAAATACTAGACATCGTTCGTGTCTTATTTTTCATGTCACTTTTAAAGCAGGGATACACAATATGCGTACGATATATTTATTGGGAGCGCCAAAAAGTCGATAATGAGATTACTATAGCCAATATGTAATTCAGTCAAAATTAGTCCATCTCAATGTCATTGAAGATTCTTTTTATAAAATAGCATTACATTTAATGTGCACTACCCCTTTTGCGTAGAGTTCAATGCAACCACTAAAAAACTATCCGAACAGATTTTCAGTACGTATCGAAACCTCGAGTTGCTCGTCTTCCGGCGAAGCGATTTACGAGTCTAACGCTCCTTCGCGTTTCGAGTGGAAAGAACCTGGCAGAACGGAAGCGACTGCGTTTCGCTGTCGAATCCATTATACAACGCGGTGTCTCGTCGCGAAGCAAGTTTGCCGGAGCGCGGATACCTTCAGTTCGGCTCGTATACTCTCGAGTCGTAATTTGCTATTTGAGACACTCTCTTCGCCACCTCTCCTCTCCCTCCCTTCGTTCCTCCTCCTCCCCCCAGGGTCGGTGTATCCCTCTCCGCATCTCCAACTCGACTCATTAGCATAGAGGCAGGGGTAAACTCGGGTCTAGCTTACCGAGCTAACAGCGTGTAAAATAATCGCTAAGTTGTCAAGACAATGCTAGGAAACCTCGCGACACTAAAGTCCAAACAGAGCCGGCTAAGAGTCCTTCGCGAATTACTTCCTCCGAGCCGCCATTGTCTCGAGCCGCCCGCGATGCGCATAAACGTCACCGACCTCTTCCTCTTTCCGACTTGCGAGATGCGCTGGCTCCGTTGCTCCGAAACGTCGCCGCTGCGCGTGGTGATATTCTTGTTTGAGAGAATCAACTTAAATAATATTGTACGCTTCTCCTTCGAGGGTCTTCGTAAGTAATGGCGCGTGTTAAACATTGAATTTATTCATTTTTTTCGATACTCAAAATATTCCTACCAAAATTGTAAGATCGCTTTTATGTTTTAAAAAAAGTGAAATCCAGATTTACTTTAACAAGATCGATGCCTCGAAATATATCTACTTACACTGAAAGAAAAAAGTAATCGTGCCAACTATTTTGAATAAAACTACTCAAGTTTAATAATTGGCATCAGTTTTGCATAATTGTTGGGACAATTTCTTAAATTTCGGTAACTGAAAATAGTTGCAACAATTAGAAAAACTAATGCTAATTATCAAACATGAGTAGTTATGTCCAAAGTAGTTGTTGCAGCCATTTTTATTTATTTCAGTCTAGTTAAAATCCTTGATTAAAAATTCAGTTCAAATTCAATGCTTCTTTTTCGAGAGTCTTCACAAAAAACGGCAGACGCCGCAAGCATTGAATGTTGGTTGCCTTTGTAAACATTCAAAATGTGCTATAGAAATTCCAGACACGACGAAATTTGTTACCTGAACAAATTTACTTCGAGGGAACTATTTTCTTTGTTCTTGTGTGTGTGTGATGCATCTATAAAATCTTTTTTTAAACTGACGAATCGGAATTGCCTAAATGGGGACGAATTGACTTCGATGGCTAGTCTATTTTTGTTCATGGGAAAAGGGTATCGAGCCGATTTATCGAGCAATGCGGAGCCACTAAAACGATCACTATTTGGCTTTACTTTCGTGCGATTGGTTTCAGCCAGTCAGTAGCGCGCGAAATGCGTGTACCTAATTGGGAATATTCGCCCCGGGGAAATGCAACTTCGAACGCGCGGTGTGCAACGCGAATGCACACGTACCTACCTATACCTAGATGTGCGTATGAGTATTGCAGTACCTATTATCAATGCATTGATTTTGTAAAAGCACACATATCTACCCAGGTAGAAATCTGTCCAGGTTGTGCAAGGTTGAACCTTGTTACAAGGTACGTTTTGCAAGGTTACGCTGCAAGGTTAAAACAGGGTTGCTGCAAGCCTGTCTGTTCCTTGCATAGCCGAAACTGACCACTGCCCTGTACCGTTAGCCTGTTTCAAGCTTGCAATAACAGAGAGATACCAGGTTCGCGCGACAAGGCGAAAACAAGGCGAAAACAAGGTTGTGCCGGCAGTTTAGCGAATCAGTGCCGCCTCTAGATGTTGAGACGTCTTCATGCTTAGCGCCCTTTTCTAGTGTCGGCGCCCCATGGCTAGTGCGCCTTCGTGCGTGGCACGAAATGGCCCCTCGTTAGACACGGCCCTGCGCTTAGCGAATAGATATCATAAAAATCCGCGGCGTGGCGTGCGCATCGCCTCAGCTGTCAGAGCCCTTAGATTGAGGTTAGCATCAGTGGCGATCAGTTTGGTTCACGCGTGTTTTTTTTTGTTTAAGAAGCCGTCAGTGTTTAATGTTAACGCGTGCAAGCGTTTCTTTAGTGCACGTTGAGTATAAACGTTTTTTTAGTGCATGTTGAGTGTAAACGTGGGTTATTCATGTCCAGCCTTACTTTCTTAAATACGTTCCAAAAAATGTCAAAAGGATTCCTCTAGAAAAAAATACTAACGCAGCAAACAGTATCGAATTATTTAAATAACGATATAATTAACCATAACGATTGTGTGTACTGCATCACGCAAATGGTTAAAAATCGCGTGGACACGAATGACCAACGTTTACACGGAATGGATTAAAACATTCGGGGCAAGATCTTTGGAATAAGGACCTACGAGCAGAAAATAAGTATTATCCAGCTTCCTGCATAGAAGGGTAAGTATTAATAGCTAATTTCATGAAATTATTTGCAAGAGGCAGATAGATGAATAAGTTTCTTTATTATCTCATATGCTTGTCTTTCATAGAGTTGCAGATCCAGCGTTATCGATGCAGCCAGGATGGAAAAATTGCCCGGAGGAGGTACGCGAGGTTCAGGAAGGCCAGAGATTCCATCGACTCGGAAGGAAAGTAACATGGAAAGGGGACCGCAGGCATTGGTCAGTGCGGCAGCTCAGCTATCGAGTAAGTAACGTCACTGAGGTTAACAGTAGGCAGCGAAAAAAAAATTAATATCTTATAAGGAGTATTATATCGAATTCGTATTTCAGATCAGAAGAAGGAGCATAAGATCCGGTGCTCTACAGGCTACGTCGTAGGACCATGCAGAGCAATCCAGTCGTGACTGAAGATTTGGCTCCACATCCCCCGAAGATTCCTCGACAGCGATATCTGGTTCTATTTGAGAGGAATGTGCATGTTTTCTCCAGTGTCATTAACCAATTTAGTCTGAAACCTCATAGATTACTACATAAATAGAAATTGAATAAGTCATCCGTCAAATTGACAGGGTTCCCTAATTTAGTGTAAAATCTCATAGATTCTTAAGATAATATTACTTCTGTTGCCTGTAGTTTAATATATATATTTAACTTAACTTTTATTAAGTAATAATCAGGCCAAAAAAGCAACAAAAATTACTACACGTCTGATGCTTCGATTCCTCTCCGAACCCTCTCCGAAGACACAATGAAAGATTCATTCTAAAAAAGAACCGAAACGTCAGACGTGCAGTGATTTTTCTTGTTTTTTGGCCTGATTATTACCTAATAAAAGTTAAGTTAAATTAATATTAAACTACAGGCGACAGAAGTAATATTATCTTAAGAATCTATGAGATTTTAGACTAAATTGTTAGAATACTTTTCCGTACATTATATTTCGTTGTACAAGAGAAGTATAGGTATTCAATTTAGATTGTTGTAACTTTTATTGGGTAACAATCAGGCCAAAAAAGCAACAAAAATTACTACACGTCTGACGCTTCGATTCCTCTCCGAACCCTCTTCGGAGACGAAATGAAGGATTCGTTCGAAGAGGAACCCAAACGTCAGACGAGCAGTGATTTTTGTTGTTTTTTGGCCTGATTATTACCTAATAAAAGTTAAGTTAAATTAACCTCATAGATTATTAGATAATTGAAATTGAATACCTATACCTTTCTTGTGTACAGCGAAATATAATGTACGAAAAAGTATTCTACCAACTCTTAGTCTAAAATCTCATAGATTCTTAAGATAATATTACTTCTGTCGCCTGTAGTTTAATATTAATTTAACTTAACTTTTATTAGGTAATAATCAGGCCAAAAAACAACAAAAATCACTGCACGTCTGACGCTTCGATTCCTCTCCGAACCCTCTCCGGAGACACAATGAAGGATTCATTCGAAAAAGAACCGAAACGTCAGACGTGCAGTGATTTTTGTTGTTTTTTGGCCTGATTATTACCTAATAAAAGTTAAGTTAAATTAATATTAAACTACAGGCGACAGAAGTAATATTATCTTAAGAATCTATGAGATTTTAGACTAAATTGTTAGAATACTTTTCCGTACATTATATTTCGCTGTACAAGAGAGGTATAGGTATTCAATTTCGATTGTTTAATAATATATAAGGTTAATTTAACTTAACTTTTATTGGGTAACAATCAGGCCAAAAAAGCAACAAAAATCACTACACGCCTGACGCTTTGATTCCTCTCCGAACCCTCTTCGGAGACGAAATGAAGGATTCGTTCGAAGAGGAACCCAAACGTCAGACGAGCAGTGATTTTTGTTGTTTTTTGGCCTGATTATTACCTAATAAAAGTTAAGTTAAATTAATCTCATATATTATTAAACAATCGAAATTGAATAAGTCACCCGTCAAATTGACGGGGTTCCGTAAACCTAGTGATAGTAAAGTAGGAATAATAAAATTGTACTCGTCTTAGTATTATACATTATTTTTCTAAATTTGTAATGCTATCGCTATGTATTGTAACCCAATTTTAATTATCAATAAAATATAAAAATTTAATTCTAACCTCAAATGTTCTTCATTACCGACTCATTACCGACAACGCAACCTTGTCCCAAGCGCCATAGTCTACCTTGAAACAAGCTTGCATAGCATACTGTCACAACATTGAAACGCGTAACGGATTTGCCTTGCATCAGCCTTGTTTTGCAACCTTGCCGCAAGGTTCTACCTTGCCGGCCAACCTTGTAACAAGCTTATTTCGGGGTACGATTTCTACCTGGGTACATGTTGTATTTTTAACTGATTTGACCCTAAGGTAAAATGTTATTCGTTCATTGAAAAAATAAGAAGAAGAATCTGCATCAGTATATTACAGTCGTTACAATTTCTTGTAAGTATAGTTCTTTTTTCACAGTGAACATAAATTATCTTTCTTTAGGGTGAAATTAATTTAGAGTTAAATTACACTCATTACAACTATAATGAACTGATGCCGATTCTTCTCTTTCTTTTTCTTTTAATGAACGTACCTATACTGTTTTTCTTATCCATTCACCGAAATGAATTTTTATACATGCACTGAAATAGAAAGGAAAAGAATCAGCATCAGTTCGTTATAGTTATTTCAACTACATTATTTCCACAGTTGGAAATTCTATTTTGGAATCGGTCTTTTGAGTTAAAATTAATACAAAGAATATTAAAACTACCACAAAGAACCTTAAACTAAAACAAAATATCAGTTAATTTTAACAAACAAAAATTGATGAATCGATTCCAACACATTTTCAACTGTATAATTGTGACAAAAATGGTTGCCATAACCACTTCTCTTCGTTCCGTCTTCAATTGTCACGTGTCTCAATACATAGAACAGTACATTACGAATCCAATTGTCGACCTCTCCAGTCAAAAATCGATCGTTACACGAGCCTCACTCGAGACTCAGCTTACACCTACAGAGATCATCCGCCATGATATCCAAATCCAAGCCGCGCTAACTCCAATGTATACGCAGCCGTATCGAACAATAGAAAGTGTTTATTCCGAGGGGGAAGGAAAAGTGAAGCGAAAAAAAGAGACGAACATGTCGACCCGACGACGGTATGCGTGGTTGCCTACGTCGACCCTGGGACCGGGTAACACGCGATCTTCTTGTTAAGAGCTTTATACGCCGTTAAAACCGACGTAATGCTATAGCGACCGATGTACGGGGTGTTCTGGAAACGTGTAACGCGCGGTACCCGTATTTTCGTTTTGATGATATCGCCCGACACGAATATCGCCGTTTGAGCTCGATAGCGATCAAAGAAGAATTAACTTCGATATAATTGCGCGGGTGATGGGCGCACGCTATACGTACAGTACGCGGGTATACGAATCACTGGCGGTCCAATTAAAATCGGTGTAATTGGTGTACAAGGAGCCAGGGCTAATGCTTTCGCTTCGCCGCTGGTAGCGCTTCTCCCACTCCCTCCCGCTAAAAGCCCTTCCCACTCCGCCGTGCGTTAGGGGAGGGAGTGGGGGAACCTCACTGCTGATGGGGATGGAAGGCATTATTTCCGTTCTCTATACATATGGTCGGGTCTTCTTTCGTATTGCTCTCGTTTGACACCAGGAAATGTTGAATTTTTCGAGGAAAAATGAATTTGCAGAATTTCTTTTGTTTAGAAATTATATGGAGAATTTTATTTTTCGTGCAATTTGTATTTTTCTTCAATTTCTTTTCTGTGAAATTTATTGTAATTGTAGCATCTATTGCTTCTTTTTCGGTGGATTTTTAAACAGTAAACGATGTTAATTTTTATACAGAGTCCGGCAGGGAAGTATGGTGTTTTTGAGACGACTGTTATGCGCGTTTGTGTGGAGCGAATGTTTTCAGGATGGTTGATATCAGCTCGTTGCGGGATACTATTTTAGTAGCCATGGAGCCATTTTAATGTCAGTCAAATTTCAAACAACAGGATCCTTGAACAAGATGGGGTGACTCGCCATACGTCAAGACCAACAATGAACTTTTTAAGGGAACATTATCCTGGGCACCTGATTTCGTTGCGTGGGGATTTTGAATGGCCTCCTCAGTCACCAGACCTGTCATCTTGTGACTACTTTTTATGGGACTACTTAAAATCGAAAGTTTACATAGACAAACCGCGAACTCTTGAGGATCTTTCCGGAACCATAACGCGCGAAATTGAAACGATTCCTCGTGCCAAGCTCGAAAGGAGTATGGAAGCTTTTGCCATCCGTCAACAAGAATGCCTCGACAAAAATGGACGCCACTTAACTGACGTGATTTTTCGCAGCTGAATATTATGTTATGTATTCTACAATAGCAATATGCGACTAATGTCTAAAAACAATAGATTTTAAAAATCGTTCAAAAACAAGCGTGCGTCATTCTTTTCAAAAACACCATTATACCTCCCTGCCGGACCTTGTAGCTTCAATGAATAATTGCTACTGAAAATATTGATTTATTAAATCGTACTTTTTGGAGAATTCTTCATGAAACACCTGTTGTATCCCATTATTTCGGTATAGAATAATTGCAGTGATAATAACATTATATAAATTCTTCAAATAGTCAAAGCTCTAAAGAATACAAACGGAGCATAAATCATATCATCATATCATATCTTAAAATTCTCAGATCGCTTTTAAGTAGTTAAACCTTTCAACGAATCAGTTAACGTGGATATATTTATAGCCGGATTAAACAATACCTATCCACTGATCAGACTTTCGAGAAATTCTTCGCGAAACACCCGGTGCGTCCTTTTTATATCGATATAACGAGGCCAAGCATTCGCGGCGTGATTTCTGTAGCGTCGCTCTATCGCTGCAGCCATAATAGAGTTATATAAATTCCTGAAATCGTCCGATCGCGCAAGAGCGTGTCCATCAACGATTATAATAATGCCTCCTCCCCGGGTAAAAACTCAAGTGCCTAATAGGCGTAGGAGAATGGAGGATAGGCATGTGGCAACCCGTACCTGGAAACTATACACGAGTACACAGTCTACCTAGCCGCGTATATAATGGATGCGCGGGTAAATTCCCCGGGTGAATTGCGGCTCGCGCTCGGTCTAGATTTTTGCGAATTACTCCGCAGGATGCTTTCACGCGATTTCGCGTCGCCGACGCTCTCGCGGATTTAACGACGTCGTTTCGAACGACTTTGCAGCCAGATTTGTAGGCTTCCTTTATATTGTTTTACGAGGTAGGTAGGTTGGTAGGTAGAGGTATAATTATGCAATTTAAAGAGATTTTGCGGGAAGGATATTGTGTTTCTTTGAGATACCTACCTACAATTTTTCTTAAGTCGTTGTAATTAGTTTTCTAAGTACTTTTTACATTGGATTTTAAATTCTCAGGAACAAATAATAGGTAGACGGAGCAATTATTTAAAAATTTGAAACAAACGTTTTTTAAAAATGGATTGAGAATTTTATAGGGTGGAACAAACGTTTCGATTCAAGCGCGAGTTTAAAACCGATTATTCTGAAAATGGTGTGAGATATATATCGAAAAAAAGGTTAAGTAAAAACTGTTAGTCTATATTTCTATTATGAAAAAGCTAACTCTAACTTCTTACGTATTTCCACTGCGGCTTGAAATAATCGTACTCAAAATTAAACGGACACAGCAGGGATTTTTATCCTGCAAGTATTTGTGTTATCTAAAGTTCGATGGATTTGGAATCAAGTATTACTGCTTCAGAAATAAGAAACTAGCAAAAACACGTCTTATTCCGCTAATAACTATGGGATTTCTACATGGAAAGACTGATATCAGTAAAATTTACTGTATTTACAATAAAAGAGAGATATATATAAGGGTTTTCTCGGATATTCCTACTGTGCTGAAAAATAATTGTTCTTTAGAAACTAATAAACTGTAATGTAAGTAATCATGACTGAATGTTCCCAAACACTGTACCGCTCTGTAAAAACATCTGAAAACTCTCACACGTACGTTTTTTATTGTAAATACAGTACAATAAAATTTACTGTTATCATTCTTTCCGCATAGCATTCGCCATACTGCCCCTTTATAATTAAACGAATACAACCCCTATAGAAGAGAATATCTGGCAGCTAAAAAATTTAAAAAAGACAATTAAAGCTCAAAAATATGTAAGAAAAACGAAACGCGAGAGAATTCAAATTTCTTTCACCGGCGAACTCAATAAGCCGAACAGTGGAAATAGAAAACCATCAAAAACCCCAGCCGATAAGGTGCCTCGAACGACTGATCGTCCTTGCGAGAGGATAATGGCCCGGCCGACGAGAGCTTTTCCGAAACGCGCAATTAAACCAATTACCGCGACCGCGGTGAAACGCGAACGTCGATGTTACGTAAATTAATTGGACGCTCCCGCGCAAGGATTTCCTAAAATGATAATTAACGAGTTATTAAGCGCCGGGTAACCTCTTCGTTGCTCGTCATTATCCTCGAGCACGGACTCTCGGCGGCGTTTCACACGAGCGCCGAGTGAAATCTTTAGCGCGCGATGCGCCGCGGATAGGGACACCGTGATTGTGTGTTAGACGGGAGAACGCGTATCTATAGAGATACGTGTGGCGTCGTATGTGGTTGGCTGTGTTCTCCACCTGTGAAAATACTGAGGTGGAAGTGCGCAAAAGCGCGTCGCAGGTAAGCGCGCGCGCGCTAGCGCGTGTGCGGGGAGTAAGGACAGGATGTAATTACAGCGACTTAAGCGTTATTGTTAAAATAAAAACTTATACCGAGCACAATTCGAGGTTCTCATCGTTTGCTCGCACTCGCGACGTAGTTTTACTCGGGACGTTACCTTTTTCTAAAGATCTGCGGTCTTCTCCATTTTTTATCAGAAGCATAACTTTCGCGTTTGGAGTAGAAAAGGGCGGATTATAGATATTGGGATTAATTGGAGGGTGATCTGTAGAGGCTTATTTGAAAAGGATGTTTCTACGTTCTTTTTTTAAATGGAGTATTTTCTACTGCGAGTTCTCTTTGAATTATAATATTTTTCAAATTTTAGCGGAAATTGGCGATTCTCTTTGATATATTTTTCTATTATACTCGTACAGTGCGCGATTTTCTGCATTTTTAATACTTGAACTTTATTGGAAGCTTATTTTTTCGATCGGAGCAGAAAAGGATGGATTATAGATCTTGTGATCAATTAAAGGGCGATCTTTAGAAATTTATTTAAAAAGGATATTTCTACGTTCTTTTTAAAACAAATGGTCAATTTTCTACTCAACGTTCACATATTTGGATTGTGATTTTCTTCAAATTTTACCAGAAACTGGTGATCCTTCTGTACCTATATTTGTTTTTTATTTTGCGCGATTCCCTGCATTTTTGGTTGAATTTTTAATTTTCCCATTGATCTATTATTTCTGTGATACTAAGGCAGAACCCGATATGTCAAGAAAGTTGATTTTTCAGGAGACGCTTCAAACCACCGACCAATTCAATAGACGTAGAGCGTAATCGGAATATTTTTTTGTTAACCTACAAGTTTGTATAGGTGATTTGGAGCCATATCGGGTTTTGCCATCATATTCTTCATTACTGACTGTACATATTGACATTAAAAACAAAAAATCGCTTTTTTGACATATCGGGTTTTGTCTTAGTACCACAGATTTAGTATCACGAAGTATTGAAGAAAATATATGTATCGTTTACTGATCTTGTGTTATATTACAAGATTCTTCTCGAAGGGAAATAGAATACTCTATCAACGTACAATATTTTTTTTGAAAGATAAATAAAGAGAAAATATGATATAGTGAACAGTAGGTGCCGTATTTATAGACATACAAATGTTAATTTGTATCTAAATTTAGTAGATCTATAAAAAAGAGTAGGTATAATATAACTAAATATTCATTGATAATAACCGCATTATCAACGAATAACCGTTTCATCGTACAGCAAATCTCACAATATCTGCGAGTGATTCATAAATTCTTTCCGGTGAGTCGAAGACCCAAATTGGGAACCCCTGGCCACGGTAATTAGCGTTATGAAGTCCGCTGCTTACCGATGATGACTCTCAGATAACGCGCGCACTCGTTGTTATATTACACACCTTCGGCTAAGCCGCGCGATGCGAGGCTACAATACGTGAAAGCGACCATTATCCAGGCTCTTTGCGCAACGGCGTTATACCTTGCCCAAACGTCGACGCGGACACGTGGCGCGCGACGAGAGAGACCCGCGGGTCTCTTCTCCCAATTGTTTACCCGCCGAGAGGGAATTCCCTCGAGAGAGACAGATTTCCGGTAATTTGTCATCTTTTTTTTTAGAAACTACTTCACGAAATTTCGCATCGTTCAAGGAAATACTGAAATCAGTAAATTGTACTGTATTTACAATAAAAAAAGGGGTACACATGAGGGTTTTCAGCTGTTTTTATAGTACCTATGGTACGATAATTTTTCTTTTGAAAGCATTACATTATGATAGTTTGCGTTACAATTTACCAATTCCTAAGGAAACAGGTACACTTCTTCAGCACAGTGGGAACATTTGAAAACCCTTATGTGGTTCTCTTTTACGATGCTGTTAATACAATAAAATTTACTGGTATCAGTCTTTCCGTATTGAGGAAACTATTTAAAGGATACAGGGATAATTCAATATATTGGTATTGCATGTAAAACTTCGTTGAGTGGTTTCTAAAAATTAACTTAGTAGTTAAAGTATTGTTGCTATTATTAATCGAACGGCCGCAATTTTTTAGAAACCACTCGATTAATTTTTGACTCAATATTAGTATATTGAATTATCTCTACATCCCCTAAACACATTCCTCAACGAAGTACAACTACCCAAAATGTAAAACTCAACAATATTTCTAATTCAGTATTTCGAAATATTGTCGCAGTAATTAATCAAATGTCTGCTATAGGTACCTACATACACTCAGAAAAAAATGGTATATTCAATTAAATCGGCGTTTACGGGTGACGGAATGCAGAATTATTTGTTTCGACTAATAAATTCGGTTATAACGATTACAAGCTGCAGTCTATTCAAGTCTATTATTAGTCCAAGTAACAAAATCTGCATCCCCCATCCGTAACCGCTGATTTATGTATGCATCCGCGAAATATTGGGTTCAGTCTCGAAAAATGCATCAATAGCTCTTCACTTCCTCGAATGCACGTCGTTTGACCGACGAAATTCCAGCCTATGAGAGTAGGCACGAGATTTCCCGTATTATTAGCGCATCGGTACAAGCGATGTTTCCTGCACGACGGAGAGCATGATCCTCGACCATTGCTTTGCATCGGAAACGATATCGTGATCTTCGCTCCTCCCTGTGGTCCGCAAAGAACGAATTCCCTCGAAGTGGCTCATCTCGAAGGCATTGATATGGATAAATCACTCCACTCTGCGTCAAATCTAAAAAAACCCAGAGATATTTATATCCTTCGGGTAGATCGAGTGAAAGAAATAGTTTAACAGCGCAAAACTATCCGGGGTCCATGATGTTAAAAAACACGGGAATTCCTGCATTATCAGCACGTGGAGATAAACAAGCGCATTCTTCGCGTTCGCAGTGAAGCGCGACATGGATTTTAGCTCTGTTTACTCCGTCCTCTGCTTAGAAGGCTTCGCATATTCTTCGAGTTATTCTTCTCCTCCTGATATTCCATCTATAAAGACTCTTCTTCGCCAGAAAGAAAACTCCGAAGCCTAACCGCATACGATAACTGTCGAATCGAACCGTTCAGACTCGAGTCTGAAAAGTGCAGCAATAAATTGCATTCCACTACCGCATCGGTACGAGCAGTTATACACTCTTACCCATTCCCAACCAATCGACTCTATACTATACCTACGCGAAGCTCCATCGGTCCCAGAACAATCGCGATCGTGTTCGATACCACGGGGATTTACAGCCTCCGATGCAGGGTCCACGAAGGCACCTCGCGTAGGGAGCAGAGGTGGAGGAGGAGATCTCATCTGGTCTCATCTCCAGAGACGTCGGAGGAACGCGTGATTGCACGTCTCGGGCTGGACCATGATGGCCGCTGAGCTCGGCTATTGGTCCGACCGTAATCACACGGTCCCTCCTCCCCCTCTTTCAGTTATCGGAGTTACTGCCACCGAGCCGCGGCTATCATTACGCGATCATTTTTTGTTTCCGCGGCATTTAATTTGAATCATCCCTCCCCGTGACTCCCAGCGCCCTCTACCTCCTCCTCCTCCTCCTACCTGCCTACCTACCGCCCTCTATACGACTTTCCTATTATCCCTCCGCGCGTTTCTTCGCTCGCGCGCGAAGAATGCACTCTCGGTCCCTCTCGCTCTGTCATTATCGGGCGCGGGGCTCGTTGCGCGCTCTTCCTCCTCCTTCGCGGAAGAGAGGGCACTTGGCGAGGTGAACCCAGCGTTTCCTCCGGGCATTGCGCGCGATGCACCTCACCCCAACGAAATGCTTATTAGAGAAGGTATCACGATGTACGTTTTTACGTTTACAATTTTCTGATGGCGATGATACCTCAGTCGAAATTGTAATATTATACCCAGCGTGACGGATTCTGTCGCCGGTGACTTTTTAAAGTGCCATTTTTAAACGTACTAGTCAATAAACAATTAGTTTTCATGCTCTCGTTATCTACGGTGGCGTTTGCCCTGGTTATAATGAAAGCGGGAAAATTGATTGATTATTATTGGTTAGTCTACGTTTAAAAATGACATTTTAGAAAGCCACCAGCGACAGAATCCGCGATGCCGGGAGTACTTTCTTAATCTGAATTAGTAAAGATAACTGAGAATTAGTGTAAGTATAGGCACTGAAATCTAGGGAATATAAAGTTATTGTAATTTCAGTAACCTTCTGTTCATTGAATTTTAGTGACTTTTCACTGATTGTCAGTGATTTTCACTCATATAGATTAAGAGAGTAGGTTCGGACCCCTTCGAAGTTTATGAATACTACAATAGTTTGAGCCTAAACTTGACGAAAGCGGACAAATCGGCCACTTGTATATAGGTCCAAATTTATGTTAAATCCTTCGAAGACGTTACCTAAGTAGCAGAAGATATCTGTCAGACATCTATTTACAAGACATTTAGAAAATGACATCTATGTTGGTATAAATGTGGTTGAAATCTAGATATAGACAGCGCGTATATATCTGACAGATATCCTAAGTTGACAAGAATCGATATTCTGTAGTAAGTATAATAATTGTTTAAAATTAAAAGTTAATACTGTTAAACAAACTTAATTATAAAGCTCTGTATTAGTCCTCTCGTCCTTTAATAAAAAACTTTAAAACGAATTAGAAGCTTACATTTTATTAGAGAACGAGAAACCCTCATAGAGCCTTGTAACTCCTTTTTCAAATAAGTACATATTATTAATAATATATTTCATGACATTATTATATTTACCACAGAATATCGATTCTTGTCAACTTAGAATATCTGTTAGGCATCTACGCGCTATTTATATCTCGATTTCAACCGCGTTTATGCCAAATATGGATATTATTTTCTAGACATATAGACATCTTGTATGTCTGACAGATATCTTCTGCTACTTGGTTATTCTACAAGTGGCTGATTTGTCCATTTTCGCCAAGATTAGGCTTAAACTAGTAGGTATTTATAAACTTTGACGGTCTAAACTTAATATTAAAATTTCGATTCGGGTGTACATATACGATGCAGTTTGTGCAGAATTATCTATCGAATGCTTTTATTAGATTCAATTGTATGTGGGCAATTTTGGAGTCTAACAGATGATTCCTAAAGCTGGGAGTACCACGTTCTGAAAAGCTCCTATTTCCGTTATTGGTCCAATTAGATGCTCATATTCATATCTCATTAAGGGGGGAATCAACCCGTAAAATTTTTTTTTTCGATTTTTCGTTTTTTAGCTCAAAAAATAGAGAATTTCTTCCTCTTTAAAACGATGTATTATTTTTTACGATACGAGCACCCGTTCGATCACAGCATCGTTTTTTCTGAACCGATGTCGTAACGCCCAAGTGCGATATTTGGAACACGAAATTGTTTGAACTGTCTTCTAAGTCGATTTTCTCCACTTCCTGTTTTTTGACCTTGCGCGACACTTTTTTCAAAAAGTACTGGATGGATTTACTTCATTTTTTTTGTAAAATGCTCATAAAAGCTTGGTCTTTAATAATAGGAAGCGGTTTGTAAATATTCCAATAAATTTAAAAATTATAGTGCTTTAAACTTGAAATTTTGTAGTAAAAACAAATGTCTAACTTTGAAAATTGGTAACTTTGTCACCAATCATTTTAATTTGATTCTAGTTGGTATTATTCTTGTTTATAACATACTAAAGATGTGCAAAGTCTAAACTCTGTATCTTAAAGAGTTTTAAAAATATCTGTCGCGCAGCACACAGGAAGAATTTTTGTATGTAATTTTAAGGTTATGTTTATATACCAGCTATGTACATATGAGGAGCACAGTTCCAAAACTCGTTTAGTCCATTCGCAGTTTGTCCTATAATTGCTAATAGTTTAGCGATTATAAGACAAACTGCGAATGGACTAAATGAGTTTTGGAACTGTGCTCCTCATATGTACTAATATTTTGCTCTTCACAATACATTATTTTTAATTGGAAAATTATGCTCTTTTTAATGGTGAAAACCGTTTTAAAATCGGCCCAACTAATCAAAAGATATAAAGCTCCAAAGAAAAGTCAATTTTAAGGTATTCAAGGGTTGATTCCCCCCTTAATCTATCTTACATATTAACATTTCTATGCCGAAATAAACTTTAGCATCCACTTCAATCGCGATTATCTCGTGATTTATAAACTTTCAAAAGAAATGTATATAGAACTTTTTGTAGATAAAAACATAGTCTTCAAAAAAGTGTTTCACCTACTTATGCGAAAAGTCCACCGATTACGAGATAATCGCAATCGAAGCGCGCGCCTAATTCTGCTACAGATCGTCGTTACTCCAAAGTGTAGCTATACCCAACCTAACCTGACGTACATCCCAAGCCAGATACACATCAAACGGCCATTCACGATTATATATTTTTCCTTCACGATTTCACCGACAAAAGTTTCACTCGCGAGTGCAGCGCTCACGCGAGAGAAAAAGTGAATATATTATATTATATTACAACTAGAATTGGTCGCTTCTTCGCGGGCTTTATGAGGTGAAAGACGAACTCCCCCGTACGAACCGATCGGAAAAGATAGCCTTCCCTCCTTCCCCCTGTCCCTCCGGCGACCACTACACGAGACGGGCGTGGGTGTATCCGCGTTTTCAGGACTCCACGCGGGGCGAGGACCAATTTGTAGACTCGATCCCCTAATGCGTGGTCGCGCGCGCGGCAAAGTGCAGTCGCTTGGCGCCACAGCAAAGGTCGTCGCCACTAAAAACCAGAGCGAGGACAAAGTTCGTCCCGCGCGTCGAGGAGCGAAGCGACGACGCTCTAGTGGAGCCAGGAGAGAGACGGGCCACCAAACTAATTCCGAGGCATTAGGGACCGGGTCCACTTAACGGGGCCCCCCGAGGGGTCCGCTGAGGGATCCTTGGTACTATACGCTCTCTCTTTCTCCCTCTCTTTCTCTCTCTCTCTCTCTCTCTCTCTCTCTTCCCCTCCCACTCATTCTACACTACTGAATGAAACCGGAGCAAAAATCTAACCCCTCGGGCTCGAGAGGGAAAAAAAAGAACGATCCCCGCCAAGTCTCAATGAAGGAAAAAGAAAAGGAGATAGAAGAAGAAGAAGAAGAAACGGACCCAAAATCTCTGAATGAGTGTAATCTTCCCTCCGGGGGTTTCCTCTGCGAGTTCCGACGCATTCCACCGCAGCCGCGCGCGGTCGTCCACGAAATTATAAGAAATGACACACCCGCTGGATTATCTCGAAAACGACTTATTAGGTCCCGGCGCGTTGGCGAGTGTACAGCCGTGCGAGTGGAGAATCGGTAATGTGTGCGCGCGAGAGGAAAGAGGTATCCTCTCTCTGTGTATTATCGTATAGGGAGTCCACTTATACGCGGGATACCGTAATATGGCCATGCGGTATATACGCGAGGCGATCATCCTCCCTCCCCCTCCACCTTTCGAAGCGGCACCGCCGTCAATGATATGTAATTTCGATAATGAATCATATGTGAACGTCGTTTAATTTTTATAATGACAATAGTGGCTCCATGGGAACCCGGCGAAGGGATCGCTGCGTTAAGGGCGGTAATAAGAGCGGTCGGGAAGGAGTGGTTACCTATGGGCTTACAGTGCAGCTTTAGCGCGGGGCTGCCGAGTCGAGGGGGGAAAATAAGACGGCGAGGTCGAGATCAAACGCTCGCTAAGCGTAAGCGATAACCCGCGAGTCATTGGCGTTCGCTTGGAAAATTGTATGTACTCGTGTACATGGATATATGTGCACGGGCCTGTCGAGGGATATGTGGTGGGTAGCGAGGGGTGCGAAATTATGTGGGTTACTTAAGTGGGGTACGTTTTGGGGTACGGGATCCTTTAGTCGTTTATTATTTATTTGTGCAGATCATGCTAAGCGGAATCCATAATAGGTATATTCTGCATTATAGCTGTTCGTTATTATTTCTGTAAAGCAATGTGTCTATTTAATAGTTTGTGTTTATAGTTTTACTTGTAAGTGAACGTTATGTTCATTTATAGAACTTATATTTATAGTTTTGTTACGACGATGTAACATATGTGTTGCCTTTGTAGAAATAAAGAGTTGCAAATTTTATGTTGGAATCGGTCCACTCATTTTGGTATGCTAAAATTAACTGATTTTTCGTATAAGTCCAAAATTTTTTTTGTTAAAATTAACGCAAAGAATATTAAATTAACACAAAAAATCAGTTAACTAATAAATACAATCGGGTGGACTGATTACAACACAACATTTCCAATTGTGTAATAGTACACAAGGGGCTGCCTATTCTTCTTTTATTTCTTACATTATCTACATACACTGAAAAAGAATTAACTTCATTTAAATATCGAAAAAGAGTCAACAATAGTTTTTCAATAGTATTGCGATATTGTAAAAAGTCATGCCATACATTTTGAGCAAGTAACTGAAACTGGTCTGAGAAGCCCCATAAACTTTTTACCTATATATCGAGGTTGTTGAATTTCATTTTCTTACGTAATATTATATGAAAGAGGGGGGAGGAATGAATGGGAAAAATCTTACTGAATCTTATATGGAGGAGGTGGGAGGGCGTGACTCCTTAAATTCGCCCAACGTAATTTAAGGACAGCCTTTAACTTATAGATAACTGACGATCGAAATAAATAGAAGCAAAAGGAGGAGAAAGAAAGAAAGAAAGATATAATAAGACATAAGAGAGGAAATGAGGAAATCATAAATCATCTCGAATGAAATTTCAAATCGAATAGATCCAAACAATTTTCGTCCTCTTCCAACGATCACGTCACTACTTCGAAAATAGTGCAACGACACCTCCCCTTCTTCTCGCGCTGATGTCGAACCGCGAGGAAAGGAACGAAGAGAGAGAGAGAGAGAGAGAGAGAGAGAGAGAGAGAGAGAGAGAGAGAGAGAGAGATCAAGTGTTCGCTAGGTGTACAAGCGATAACCCAAGTCATTGACGTTCGGTCGACGACTTACCATAGTTATACACAGTCTACGCTGCAGCGCCTATCTCAATACACGTTGTACGGAGGAAGAGAAGCGAGAGAGAGAGAAAGAGAGCGAGGAAAAAGGAAGAGTCAAGAGCGAGAAGCGTGGAAGTATGTGGAAGCGGGGCAAAGCGGGTGAACGAGAGATACAGAGCGAGAGAGATCAACCTCGATGCAATTGCAGCGGCGCTATCGCCGTGCGCGGCGAGTCTCAGGGCGATTTAAATATTTTTCCCCTGCGCCGCCGATAAATTTACGCGCGTCGAGTTCGATTAGCCTTGCGATAGGTAGTTGATACCTACCTAGGTATACACGGTGTACGTCAGTCGAGAAACCCGCGCGGAGAGTAGCCGTATAACGTTTCTGGGGGGGTTATATCTCGTGTGTACGCTCGCGCGTGGGGAGAGAGAGAGAGAGAGTGAGACGCAAAGGGGGGCGGGAGAGAGTCGACGACGCGCGCACCGTGCGGCGAGTGCCGTGGGTGTATTCTTGACCGGTCGACTTCGTCCGGCGAGACTGAGGGGGCACCACCGTCACCACCACCACCACCGCCACCACCACCAACACTCTTCGATCCGGTTATCTAAACACGGAAATAATGACCGGAGGAGACCTCGCGGCTTATCAGTTCCCGAAGAAGGTACAACTTCTAATTATGTTCGAGCCCGAACGCATCCTTCTAACTCTCTTGCCTCCTCCCCTCCCCCCACAGTCCCCTCCTCATCGCCGCGCGTCCTTTTCGACGTCTCCGAGCGCGTCGCTTCTATCCCCGGGTTTGATTTATTTCCCGAAAATCCGACGTCGACGGATGAGGGGAGGCATCGCTCGCGCGCAGAGTGTGTCGCTCTCCTCGGAGGGAGGCAGGCGGCCGAAGGGAGGAAGACGGCGGTGAAGTGTTTTCTTATCTGAAACGGCGCGAGCTGGGCGCGGGAAGTCTCGATCTGGGGGAGAAAAAAATCGATTTTTATTGCTAGTACGATCTTCGATTCCCGTGTCTGCCTGGTTTATTGCGCCGTTTCGAAGACCTCGGGGTCCTCGGCGGGGTCAGGGCCTTCGACGCGTATAGTCGTACTACGTGAAAGCGGTTCCGATCGCGCGGCGTATATCCCTCGGATTTTTCTTCTTCATCCCCTTCGGGGGGGCGCGACACGCTTCGTCGTGGCGAATCGCTCGGGTCTCCGACGAGGGGCGAGGACTAAGTATACGGAGATGCGATGCTTTCCGGGGGTTTCGAGAAGGCGGGATTTTTATAGGCGGTTTTATATGACGGGTCCGTTAAAACGTTTCGAGAAGTGCGTGTATATTGGATTCCGAGACAAATTTCGGTAGAAGGGTTTCGCTGCGAGGGAGGTCTCGCCCCTGAATTGGAAGAGAAGACTCTTTAACTCTAACTCTTCTAACTCTTGATTTCGTTCAAAGAACTGTGAAAAAGATTTGCATTCAATTTCATGTAATTGTATGGAAAGCTTTTACCCAATGAGTGATTATGAAATTTAATATACTCCCTTATGAAATTTGTATTAAATTAATTGTAACTCTCTCTCTACATGAAGACCGATAAATATATCATACAAATTTCACGAGAGAGAGAGTTTATTTATTTTCATAATCACATATGAGTGTTAAAGACTTTATGTATTGTATTATGTTAAATTTAATACAAATTTTTCTCACAGAAAATGTGCCCACTTTATTATCCACTTTCGCAAATTAGATTTGTACCTATACCACTTACGATAACTTCTGACACAGTGGTGTATTGCGAGCCATCGTGGGACAATTTTAATGTGGAAAATTGTACGGATGGCGGCGTTGAAACCGTAATGTAATATCCTTTAATCTTACCGTTCGATCTAGCCGACCGGAAGCGACTGCACGTCAGAAATAACTGACGGGTGGTCTCTCGCACATGATTCCGCTATGCGCTACACCGTAAACAAATTTGTATTAGGCTTAATATAATTGTATATGAAGTTTTCATTGAATACATGATTATGAAAATAATTATATCTCGTTATGAAGTTTCTATTCAATTTAATATAATGTTCGATAAGTTCAATAATTATATAAAGATCGATAAATATTTATTCAAATTTCACACGGGAGTATATTCAATTTCATAATTACTTGTTTTGGATCAAAGTTTTATATACCTACAATTATATGAAAAATATATATTTCTCTTACAGTGTAAATGTGTATCTTTACAATCGTAGATTTAGTTTTTGTTGCGCGGGAAGATATAGGGGACTTATGAGTGCATCTAAATTTTGCCAAGGAGTCTATAGTTTATATGATGATACTTTTTATATAATAGGTAGATACCTACTAATTATATTAGGTGGTTGCATTGAAAGCCGCTGTTTTTTTCTTGTTTCTAAAACATTATGTCATAATAAAATGTATGAATACCCCAATCGAAGTATTTGCCTTGGGAAGCTATAACTTTTTCCTACTTTTTGAGCTAATTCACTCGGCAACCCAGTTTTTGACTTCTTGGTAATTATGGAAGCGTGTATCTTCCGAGTTGTGTTGCATCGGTCTAAATAAATGATGATCACTCAGGGCCAGGTCTGAAGAATACGCTGCCTGCGGGAGAACTTTGCATTCAAGCTCCATCAATGTGTCTTTCACGGCTCAAGCAACACGAGGCCGAGCGAAGTCGTGAAAAAGAATCACTTTTCGGCGATTATCGTGCAATTGATGGTCGTTTTTGCATCAAATTATCATTTAAACGCTCCAATTCTTGTTGATAACGTTCGGCAGTAATTGTTTCATTCGGTTTCAACAGCTCATAATGAACGACATCTTCCATTTCCCACCAAATTGAAAGCATTGTTTTGTGACCGTGGATGTATTGACGTCGATGGTTGATCAGGATCAACCCGTGATTTTTTGCGTTTCTGATTGTCGAAATAGATCCATTTCTCACACATCACCGGTTGCGATATGCCATAAAAAACTTTTCTTGTTATGCTTTACAAGCAAAGATATCGAGATGTTCAGATGATTAGCAATGGCATTTTCGGTCTATTCATGTGGCAGCAATTTTCTTTCTTTTTCAATCTTTCCCGTGGCATGAAGATATCGTGAAATTGTAGATTCGTATCGACTTCAAGCTGTTAAGCCAATTTTTTGAGCGTTTGAGTAGGGTTTTCTTTGAATAGAGCTTGCAGCTGTTCATCTTCGAACTTCTTCGTTTGACCTGGCCGTTGTTTGTCGTGAACATCGCAGTTTACACTTTTGAAGCGACGAAATTAGTCTCTACATACTGTTTCTGATAGAGCAGAATCAGCATAAGTTTGCACAGGTAATTGATTAGCTGCAGCAGCACTTTAAAAAAAAATCAAAGTGGTGAAGAAGTGCACATCGAAAAAACAACTTGTCGCGTTCCATTTTCGTTGGTTATAGACGTAGACTTATATTAACAAGAAATAGCAGTTTAATGACTGAATTTTAGTGAGAAATGTTGATAATTTTGAGTGGTACAAGAAGTATTGGTCGCTGCGCATGAGATGAGTAGTTAGAGAGCCAACAACTTTGTACACCCCCCCCCCCTTCCGGTAAAATCATCCCTAAACAGTCGGAAATGTTGTGTTCGAATCGGTCTACCCATTTTTTATGTTAAAATCAACTGGTTTCTTATCTAAAACTGTAACATTTTATGTATCAAAATGTCAACATTCTTTACGTTTATAGTAACAGAAAAATGTTGAAATAACACGAACAATCGGTTGGTTTTAACGTGCAAAAATGGGTGGACTGATTCCAACATAAAACTTTGATTTGTGTACATACATATATGCATGAAATTCAAGGAAAATCGGTTATCGCGGACTATGAAAAACCTAGAAAAGTCAGAAAACCTTAATTGCTCATCTCGCGCTAACAGAAACCGTAATTACAACCAGAAGAAAGAAAGGCGAAACGAAAATAAATCGAGGCTTATAGCATCCGTCGTCTAGCGCGAGAATGAGAGGCCAACTCAGCGCACAAAAAATTTCACCTAACTCTCTTTCCCCGCATTACGTATCCTCCACCTAAAAGTCTCGACTCGCACATACATTTTAGCCGCGTACGACACGTTACAGACGCGCGTAATGGCTACCTGTATATCCCCCAATCTGCCATTTTAATCTCTCCGACCGGAAGTAACTGTTCGCCATAATTTAAGCGACGCGCGGCGCGCGGTCCCTCATAACTGCGCGCATGTGTGTGTGCCCAGGGTATATAGTTTCTCGCGCGCTCGCTAACTCCCGGGTTTACCGCGGCTCGTACTTTTTCCTTTTTTCCTCCGTGCCGGTGCGTGTCGCCTGCGTGGCTTTTACGTACCTATACGGCGCAGGTTGCAGTCCTCTCGAGTACATATACATACTCGTTTAAACCGACTGACACATATTGTATAGGGCATTCCACGCCACTTCAGCCACTCAAAAAATTAATGTATTCCAAAACATATCTGAAAATTAAATTATGCTAATACAATAATTCTGCCAAATTACAGATCAATCCTCCCATAAATCATGGAGTATTCGTATCTTCTTATTTTTATTTTTGTAATTAAGATCGAAGCGTTATCGGCGTAGATTTTTTTCTTCGTATTCAACAAGTAAAAGGAAAATTTTGCACAAAGCTACATCATAGAACTCGTAGCCGTTTGAGAGGTACAGCGAATTTTCGATTTTCTCTTTTAGACGGAGACAAAATTAGTATACTCTCTCTCTATCTATAGATTTGACTAAATTCGCGGTCACGACCGAAGGAACGCCGATTTGGTTACTTGAATTGAATAATTTAGTTATATAATGATTGACAACTGTTTAACGGAAACAAGCTATAATCAATTCTAGCAAATTATTAGTTCAAGTAACTAAATGTGCGTTCCCCCGTCCATGACCGCTAATTTAGTCGATTAATATACATTTTTTTTTCTCAGAGTATAGAATCGCTGTTTTCTGAAACGACTTGGAATTCCATGATGTAATTTTCCAGAAAAATTTGCTTTCATTTTTTACTATGAAGAAAAAAAAAAGGTATCATCGATATAGAGCTTGGCCCTCTATTTAAAAAATAAAAGTAATAAAATACGATTACTCCGTGATTTACACTGTAAAAAATCAGGAGTGAATTTGCGGAGTGAATGCGGAGTGGATGATTTTTAATTAATTTAATCCCGTCCGGAGTGAAATTCACTCCGAAAAGGATTTTACTTAAATTATTTATAAAATTAACTCCGCGGATGAATATCAGATAGGAGTCCTTCACGAAATATTAAATTATAATACAAATAATGAAATTATATTATTATTATTATTTTAATATTAATAATAATATTTTAACTCCATGTTCACTCCGTCCGCGGAGTACTTTTTTGTTGTCACTCCGAAACTCCGAGTGATGGGAGTGAAAACTCATTCCGGATTCACTCCCGATTTTTTACAGTGTACAGGAGGATTGCTGTGTAATTTGATAGAATTATCTCGTATTCGTATAATTTCATTACTAGATATTTTTTGTGATAGCTACATTCATTTTTCGAGTGTCCGAACTGGCGTGGAATGCTCCATATATGTCCGCAAGGGGTATACATATACATACATAAAGGAGAGTGGGCATTCACATACGCTTAGCGAAACAATTAGGTGATTTTATCGCGAGCGCGGACACACCGGTGCATTCTGTCCCCTGCGCTCGTACCTACCGTGTGCGCGCGAGCGAGCCCCCAAGTAAACCGGAAGCTGCGGTCGCGCGGGAGGGACGAGCCACTTCCGGCGACGCTCATTAACGCCCGCTCGGCACGGATTTGTTATCCGTAATTGTGCCCGGTTAATTCGATTTGACGCGTTGCATTATTTTCTCACGTCCCCCCCACCACCCCTCTATCCCCCTCGGCCCCCTGCCTTCCCATTCCTCTTCTACCGCGCTTCTCTTTCACATCCTCGTTCATGAGAGAGGACCCGCTGCCGGTGCGATTGGCGGATCTATACAGATTCGTTTCTCCACGGCCCAGGTATACGCGTGTGATAGCTATACGCGTCCGCCTTTGTGCGTACTTTAAAACGGAGGGCAGGTGTCTTAATGACACTAATGACTTGTGGTATCCCGGCGGGGAGAATTGTAAAACGTCGAGGTTAAGGGAAGCAACATCGATTGCTCGCCTGATCGCCTTGAAATCGTTGATTGGTTAATTAGTTGGGTTGCCGGGAGGTGCGCCGGAAGTTGCTGATTTCATGTGGGTATACTATGGAAGAAAGAGGAAGTCGAAGCTAAGTGCGAATAAACATCGATCGTGCTTCGATAAATATTATAATTTCTCATTAGTAAATAATACGTGGTTGCAGTGAAAAGAATGTTTGCTTCATTCAATCAACGAACGGTGAGGTTGCATACGATGAACTTCACGGTGTAATTGTATCAATACCAAAAAGCTGTAAGGAAAAATAAAGAGTTAAAGCAACAAATTTGAAATTATAGCGAAATTCTCAAGATTTACAACTTCAATTACGTTTTCTCATCCAGTTGGCCGGTAAGGCCCTTTTATTTTTTAACATTACATTTTTTAACCGTTTCAGAAATATATTAAACAGTTTTTGTGTGTCATAAATCAGCAGCATACAAGTCATGTCTACATATGCATCAATGCTTAAGAACTCATTTTCAATTCAATTTTTCTCGTGAAAATCTTCTGTAACCTGTCTTCAAATTTTATTAACAAAGCAATACTAGTTTTGTAAATGTTATATCAAAAATAAAATTTTTCTGTAATCTTTCGTCTGGTGATAGAGCTACCTTAAATCAATTGAACAACTATGTGTGCCGTGCTGTTAAATCTACCACATTAATTTAGATTTATCGACCTTCATTTAGTCATATTAAGCAAAATTCGATGAAATTGACTACAAATTCTCTATGTGGTTTAGTTGCAAATATAACAATTTTTTTTAGTGCACATACCGTTACAATAGAGATACGTGTTTTTTAAATGCAACACCGAGTTACGTGATTTCTTTTCAGACACGTCGATACATCACACTAAAAAAATTTGCTTCATTAAACTATCGGTGTGGTTGAATACGGCGAAACTCACGGTATGTGATTGTTTCAAATAGATATTCACCTATTTTAAAGTACGAGTATAACTGCCATGCATCCTCTAAACTAATGAATGGAAGAATAATTCAAAAAATGTTTAATTTTTTTACATTGATCCGTATATTATCAGTTATGAGTAAAAACATTTTTTTTTACTAATTTAGTCGGGCCCTTCCTACACACCCACCAAATACGGCCCTACATAATAGAACTACCTTAACTAGTAATGCAGTTGTCTCAAATCTTTAGAGGTCGAAACAATAGTTGGATGATTGAATGAACTATATTATTCACTTTATTATCAATCCAGTGCTTCAATAAATTCATTCAAGTTCCTAAACAAATTATCACCACCCCCGGTACGGTTTATAAAAAACCATCGCCCAACTGCGACGCGCAGTTGGGACAACCTCGCGTTTGGGTTCCGCGTATTTAACATCGCGTTGTTGGTGGCTTAATTGGTATTCAGTTGAATCAACGGATACTTTTTCTCAGTGGGGCTGTATTTGGGAGGATAAAAACTGCGAGTTAAAAGTACAATAAATATATATAGAACCCCATCCGACCGCGATTCTAATCGTAGGACGAGGAATGAGCTGTGGTAGAAAAAAACTTAGAGGTGGGCGTATCCCCCCTTGGAGCGTTTAAGCCCGGAGATAACAGTTTTTCGCGATAATCGAGGAAATTGCTAAAGTGCATGCTCGCAGGTGATCTACGTTAATGGGGGGGAGGTGAACTCGTCCGACAGCCTTCCGGATAATTTATCGGCCGAAACTACAGGTTTCTCTCTCCCCCTCTTCAACCCCTCGTCGCACAGCGATCGGCAAAGCCAAAGAACGCGCGCCGCAAATGACTCTCCGGAACAAAATATATATCGAACGAATCCTCCTCCAGTTTTTCTCCCAACGAGATTTTCACCCCCGCGCCGGATGCCAATTTTTGTGAACTGTCGTTTAATTTTCTCCCGGTCCAGAGTGTGTATGGTGCGGGGGGAGACCGTGTCCCGCGGCACCGGATGCCGCTGCGGCGATTTTCGAGAAAAGGCCCCCGCAATCGGTGCCATTAAAAAGAGATTTCAGGCGTATATATATATATATATATACACGCGGCGCGGGGCCCCGCGGCAAAACGGCCCGTGAATGGGCCCCGTATAATTGGCTCTGCCAGCCTCCCTCCCGCCGGCCTTTTCGAGGATTTTCACTCATTTTTGTCCAATTTTAGGAGACATTGTTTCTTCTCTCTCTCTCCAACATCTCTCTCACTCCTCTTCCAGCCCCTTATTCTTATTGAATTGACTTCTTTCTACTGATTTTGTTTAACTGTTTTGTTTACCAGCGTGTTTATATTTGTTACTCTTAAATGTGAGAGATCGCTTATATATTATGCTTACACTATCACTTTGTTGTTATACTTACACTTTTATTTTGTTATTATGCTTACACTTACACTATATTACTTTGTTATTATGCTTATAGTTTTATGCACCCGCTCATACGATTATTATGTGTACTTTATACATTGCGCTGCTGCTATTTGATTTTCACCTTGCTGGCTCATAAAATGTTCTGATTTCAGAGGATTATTATTTTGTTCTATTTGAATAATAAACATTCCATCAATCAATCAATCAATCAATCAATTCTAGCTTTTCTGGCCACTCAAACTCGAAAGCTCATCTGCACTCAGAGAAAAGTGTATTTACAGTTAATAAATGTACCTATACTTGATTATGTCGAAAGAAATATTTCGTTGAGCTAAGTAAATATATGTTAATAATTAGAATGTCTCTTTCATGAATGAAAATAGAAATAGAATAATACGCTATTAAAAATTTCTGTTTTGAATTTATAAATTGTGTTGGAAGCTTTTAACAAATACAAGTGTGTGATAAAATTATTGACAATTTGATGCAGAAACACAATTTACATAAGGGATGTATAGGAAAATCACAATGAATATATTGTAGAATCACAATAAGATATCATAAAATCATAATACATCGCACACCTAGATCAAAACAGCATCAACTCAAAAAAAATTGTTTTTCAGAAAAAGTAAACCCCTTATCAAATATCGACATGTGAGAATCAGTTTTTTTGCCATTTCTGAAAAACAAGTTTTTTTTGAGTTGATACTGTTTTGATCTAGGTGTGCGATCGTAAATTTCCAATTGTCTTTGAATTTCACAATTAGCTTTGTAAATTTAATTTACAAATGTGTTGGAAGCTTTTAATAACTTCTAACAATGTAGTTAACGAATATTTGCTTGTCCGAAAGAAATATTTTTTTTCGCCACAATCGAGTATAGGTACATATGAAGGGCTTATTGGAAAAACGTGACAAGCCACACTCTGTTCAAAAATAAACAGTTTAATTTGTATTAGTCCCCTGCATTTTTGTTTCATAGTTTAAGATTGTAGACGTTAATATATGAGCTAGAGTACATCTGTTAAAAACACTGAGGGGTTATATTAATCAAATATGCATTTTAGAGATTTCTTTGAAACTTCAAAGCTCGTCTTCTCAATCAAATTATTTTGTGGCTTGTCATGTTTTTCCAATAAGCCCTTCATATATTAATCATAAATAAGCTGTTTTTTCAGTGTGGTTCAACGTTCGGTTTTCAAAATCCGGTTGCAGATCTGTAATTTTGCAAGAACTGGTTTTTGGCAAATTATACCGAATATTAATTTATGGCATTCATACATACATTCTAGAGTAAAAATGATAAACACCTGAGTGTTAAAGTGCAAGTTCAAGGTTGGTTATCTTGAGAGTGATTGGAGATATCGAAAAGGAGTTTAAATAAAAAATGTTTATCTGTATTTTTACTGTGAAAAAGATACTTTCGAATTTTTATGTATCTTTATTGCATTCCGAGATAATCACGTTCAAAGCTGAACGGAAACTAGAGCTTTTACACCCAGGGAAAATGTCTAATTGAATATGTACCTAATACAAAAATTTGTTTGAGATGAATAGGAATTTATTCACATCGAACAAAAATCTATTTGAATTTGATAAATGTTCTTCTACGTTGGTAATGCCAATAAATACCTATTTATCTCAAATAAATTTTTCTATCAAGTTCGTATTCAACTAGACCTTTTCTCTCAATGTATCCCACTATTATTTAGTACGAATGTGTAGAGGAATGCGTTCCGTTATGAGTACCACATTCAAACGGAATTGGACGAATGATACGAAGCAATAAATATCGCTTCGAAAATCGATAGAATAAATATTTGCCCCATTTTTACGTCAACTTTATACAGAATTTTAAATATAGCCGACATTCGAATGGGTTTTTAGTTCAATTTGAAGTGGTATTTTTTTAGTTTCATGAGATTTCGATCACGTATTAATTTAGATATCATATCAAAGACAAAGTCCAGCACAAAATTCGTCTTCAAATATACAGAAAATATTTTTAAAAAGCGGTATATACGAGTTGGCCCTTGACTGTCACTATTTCACACGGTAGCCAGGGGTATATTCCGGTATTTCGTCCCGTCTTGCATTCCCCATACCGCTCGTGTCCATCGCCTCACGCTTCCGTGAGTTTTTGTATAGCCGACGTATATGTATGTATATGGGGCGGGAGAGAAGGGCACTGGGGGCCATCTCGGTAGCCCATTTTCGGTAGTGACGGACGCCAATTTGTTCACGATTATATTTCGGCGGGGCGGGAAGAGGGGAGGCTCCCACACGGAAACGGCATCCCTGCAGCGCCGAAACGGCAACACAACACGCGCAAAGGTGCGTTTCGACGTCGGAGGGGGTTCCGCGCGCGCGGGATCTCGAGTGGAAAAAGGGCCACGGCAGATGGTCAGGTGTTGCGGCGCTCCGGGGTCGCGCGCGCGGGGAACGTTTTCTCTCTTTTTATTTTCTCTTTCGTCCGACTCCGTTAATCGTTGTCTCTGGAATATTAGTTACCTGGTGTCCCGGTCTGACGATCGTTCCGCGGGAATCGCGACGCTCCTCGCGCTGATATCGTGGGTTGGCTTATTTTCCCAGGGATATCTAATCGTTTTTGGAAAACGTAGGTACATATAGCTTCACTACTAAAAGTTTCCTTAATTTTTAGACATGGTAATACGCGAATGTGCCTTAAATTTACGAAATTATACCCTTAATTTTAAAGAACGTATGTATCTTAATTTAAAGTAATAATTTTGTAATATTTCAATTGTTTCTTAATTTTAAAATACAACTTCATAAAATTTCATGTTAAGAACTTCAGTACTTCTTTGAAGTTTAAAATAAATATTTTAACAGTGTAAGCTATTATTATATTCATTGAAATAACGATGTAATTCATAATTTTCTCTACACGTAAAAACTAATAAGAAATCTACCCAAAAAAATTCTTACCGGATGCACTAATATTTTTAGCTGCTACAATGACCTGTGTGAAGTTAGCACCCCCATGACGGAATTTCGAAAATTCAAATGCGTGATCGTTTGTCCTTTGTTTGCCCCTGATTGACCATCACTTCGTTTTTTTTGTCCAACTCACCGTTTCGAAGAGCTAGCAACGTCACGAAAAAGTTAATTTTAGTTCGGCTGGTTTTTTGATATTTCCTTTCTTATTGAAGTTAGGTAGGGATGCGGTAGGTCTGGCACCTGGGAGCGGTTGCGTTTACTTCTGCGGTTCCCTTCTGTACAAGTAAAAAATAGGGTAAAATATAGGATTATCTCGAAATTGATTGCAGGTAACGAAGAAAAGTTTAGATAAAAAGTGTTTATCTATATTTTTACTGTAAAAAAGTCGCTACGCATTTTTCACATATCTCCACTGCGTTTCGAGATAATCGAGTTCAAAGTTAAACAGAGACTGCGGCATCTGTCCTACTTTTACCCTAGGCATTTTGAAATCATTTTAAGATAAATTTTTTTTTCATAATTTTGTATGTCTTTTTAGTAATAGAAATTTATAATTGCCAGACAGTTTTGTTGTTGCTAACAGTGTGCCAGATCCAATTTTAGTTATTAAAAATAATAATTTTCAAACCATTTTAGTATAGCTCAAATTTTAACATGATATAGTTCTGTAATCAACGAATACACTATTAATTAGCCATATGGAAATTCCGTTGTTTAATTAGGAATCAGACCAATTTAAGTCTCGGGAAGAATAGGTGAGTTAGAAGAGTGCGGCAGCTTATTCGTTGGTTGCGGGAGAGAGATAACTGTACAGAAGGGATGCGCAGAAGCAAACGCAACCGCTCCCAGGTGCCAGACCTACCGCATCCCTACCTAACTTCAATAAGACATGAAATATCAAAAAACTAGCCGACCTAAAATTCAATCTCGAAATCGTTGCTAGCTCTCGGTCTAATAGGGGGGGGGGGGGGGGGGGGGGGTGCTAACTTCACGCTAGCACCCCCATGGCGGAATTTCGAAAATTCAAATGCGTGATCGTTTGTTCTTTGTTTGTCCATGATTGACCATCACTTTGTTTTTTATGTCCAACTCACCGTTTCGGAGATATGGGGGGGGGGGAACTATTAGAGGGGAACAACTTTGCTGCCGCCGCTTTCGCATAGATATTATATGAGGAATATATATATATATATACGGCTACACCTCGGCATTGTTTGTCCATCTCTAGATACAGTCTCCGTACTACTTTGCGTCGTTTGTCCAACCCCTGAAACCCCTCTACAAGAATTTTTTTTATACAAAAAAATTCAAAATCGTATTTCTATATATACTTCTTGTAGAGGGGTTTCAGGGGTTGGACAAACGACGAAAAGTAGTACGGAGACTGTATCTAGAGATGGACAAACAATGCCGAGGTGATATCACCGAAAATACGATTTTGAATTTTTTTGTATCAAAAAAACTTCTTGTAGAGGGGTTTCAGGGGTTGGACAAACGACGCAAAGGAGTACGGAGGCTGTATCTAGAGATGGACAAACGATGCCGAGGTGTAGCTGTATATATATTATATTCCTCATATATAATATCTATGCGAAAGCGGCGGCAGCAAAGTTGTTCCCCTAATAGAGTCTCCCCCCCTATATCACCGAAACGGTGAGTTGGACAAAAAAAAAACAAAGTGATGGCCAATCATGGACAAACAAAGGACAAACGATCACGTATTTGAATTTTCGAAATTCCGCCATGGGGGTGCTAACTTCACACAGGTGCTACAATGGCAGCCAGGAATACCGCTGCATACCGACGCGGTCAACTAAAAGTAATCCATGATTAATGAAATATCCCAGTAGCATATTAGTAGTGGGCAGTAGCCCAGTAGTATTATGAGTATTAGGATCTTGACAGTTCCACTGACGAAAGGCTGCTTTATAAAAAAAATTGCAATGACATGTGCAACAACCCATTCATTTACGTTTCTACTCGAAATCGAAAGCAAATCTTACGTTTCCGGTCTTACAAGACTCATCAGCAACGCCGTAGGAGTCTGCTTCTGCTTCTGTCTATAGTTCTTGTGACAGATATTTATGAAAGTGCCCATATGTATGTATGCAGTGCGAATGGCTGATAGCTGACAGATAGCTGACAGCGATGCTCATTCCGTGGTCTTGTAAATAGAATCTCGTAAAAATTCAGAAGTATTATTTTTAAAAAGGATGAATATCACTATCACACCTGCAGAATCTGTAGCGAGTGGTGGGGGGATCGAATCGCAAGATGCCTTGCATATTTCTGTTATAAGTGTTGCACACATTTGTCATTCATATATGTATATGGAAAGTAAGCCACGCAGCAAGACAAAGTCAAGAGAATTCAAGAGAGAATAGAGCAATTACTAGATTCTTTAACATCAAATATTATAACAAACCAAACGAATTAATAATTATAATGATTTTGTAAGTAAAACATTTAAATAGGCTCATTTTATTACTATGATTAATATTTGTATCCAAGGCACAACACCTATAGGGGTCCGAGGTCTATATATCCTTCTATTGTGTACCTTGGATCTAAATCCACTTTTTCTTTAAATGACAAGTCAACACTGAAGTAATGGCATTTATTTTTCACAAAAAATTTATAACGTGTCTAAGAGATACTAGAAATGAATAAGCTGCAGCTAGTAAAATTAGCTATAGCAATTCATAAAAAAATCAAAAGTGAAAATAAGTCGGAGGTACAATAGGCATGTACGTTCGTACGGGGAAGAGCCCGAGCACATTCGGAGTCACTCTCTCGAGACGCTAATAGGTCGCGCTCCTCGACGATATATCGTTATAATTTACTTATTACCGGTGCGTTCGGTGGAAACGGAGGAGGGAAAAAAAACGGAGGAAGTTGCGGTAACGGTGGGCTGCCGTATTTTCGCGGACGACCGGCTACGAACACTGGATCGAGAGGGACGCGTATAGATCGGCGCGAGCGAGAGGGAGGAAGCAGTGTATACGTATATACACAACCAGAAGAGTGGAAGATCCGGGATGAATCGTCAGTTTTACCGCGTATATACGAGCCATCTGCCACGCATTCCCGTTTATGTATACGCCTCTTTCTCTCTCTCTCTCTCTCTCTCTCTCTACCCTCCCGCGTGTCTATACGCGGAGCCTAGCTCTGCTCGACCGCCACGGCCCACCTGAGCCTAATTGTTATTTAATTATCCGTCCGCCATGCTGCGCGGTCCACACAAGTATCGCTGTGCTACGATTATTATTACGGAGTTGGCAAACGCGGGCAACCATCCGCGGCGCTGCTGTACGCTCGCCTTGCACTTGAGCGCTGGGCTTGGGGCATGAAAATGTATCGGCGAAGAGAGAAGTCGCATACGAAGGTCGCAAGCCGCGGCTCGGTTGCACTGACGTATTTAGTTAGCTAAGTGCCACTTATAACTATATAAGTATTACTTAAATTACTGAACTGTTGTACAGATCATTGCACCGTTTGGCTTTGCTAAGGGAGAAATTTCTAGTGATTTTAATTTGTCTAGATTAGCAGCCTCTCTCGATATATAGTCGACTGAGAGATCGGAAAAATATAATCTGAATATTGACTTTCAGTTGATTCTAAATGTTAACGATTGTATTAAATTAAAATCGCGGTGACGACGACGTAGGAAAAGTAATACAAGGACTAAATATTATAATAAGTAGATGACTATATCCTCTAGTTATAGGACGATCAATTTTGAAAGACAACTAATTATGCTAGCGATAAATTGAAACAATTCATACGCATGTACCGAGAAAACAATTTATTTATACTTGATAAACGTATTAATTATATTTGAATGTTTGTTCATTTTAAAGAGTTATATACATTAAAACATTGATTAGAATCAAATAGATATTTTTAATAGAGAGTTAATAAATATCTATAATTGTTTCATCTCTAACGGATCGATACAACCGAAAAAGCGGTTATTTATCGGTTAATTCTCAGTTTTATACTTGTAGAGTTTATCTCTTGAGTATATATTTGTAGAATTAAATCGAAAATAATGTCGATTTACGGTTGCAAAGCGGTTCATTTTTTGCCTAAGAAACCAAACAATTCTGCTAATCAACTGAAATATTATTTAGTTTATTTTCAGCCTCGACTCTTTTCATATACGTAGCATTAAATAAGCCCAAATTATTTCCGAAACTCATAACTGCTATTCAACGGTAACGAAATCGTAAAATAATAAAATTACTGCTAACAGACAATCCAGCACACGTTGGCGGTCATATTGTTATGATAATAACATTTTTATTAATTCGAATTCTACCTTCACCTGATTCTAGTTCGGAAACGTAGTATGACATGTAGTTTTTGGAAAAAATTATTTCACTATGCGAGAGAGAGAGGGCGAGGGGGGAGATGGAGAGGGGAGGGGATGGGATGGGTAGATGGAGAGTGGGGTGGAAAGGGGGTTACGTAAAGAGAGAGAGGGAGGGGGGGGGGTCGTTGCAGAGAAAGTAGTCAAGAAATTTTTCCATTATAGTGATAATTTTCCGTAAACATCATTGGTTTGAAAATGAGGAACTGTATGGGACTCTTGAAATTGAAGGAAAACTGGTTCCAACGAGCTACAAATGAGAATTTCCCACTGACTCCAAAGAGACTCCTTAACTGGGGACGTAGTATCCTCGAGACACCAGGGCAAGTTTATATTACGATATTTCTTAAACCATTAAATGTTCCCATAATTATGAAAGTGGTCTGTCAAAATTAAAAAAAAATAAATTTGTCAGTTATCAATTTAGTTTAAAATAATGTGGTGTGAAATAACTGATAAACTCATTTTTTTTTAATTTTGACAGACCACTTTCATAATTATGGGCACAAATATCGTGTACTGAAACTTCATGTAGGATTCTTCTAGCAACTATTCTTCAACACGAAACAGTTGAAATCAGAAAATGAAAGATCATACTGTTAGACAATTAAATACTCCATAAAACTTTTCTCTAGTATTTTTTTTATATCTCATATTTCATGAGATATTATAGACCGTTCATATCTCTCAAGCGCGCTGCTTGGCGTCTTGGAGACACAGTTATGTAGGAACAGCAAATGCGCCCAGTTGAGGTTAAAGATGGCTTCTAGTGCGCAATAAGATTTTTGCTGACGTAGGTACAAAATTCTGCTCGATCCTCGGGAAGCGAAGATACGAAAGATTTCGGTGACGAATTTGAAATCGAAGCTCCAATGAATTTTGGGGGCAGTTTGGTTTCGAAATTTGGGGTTAATTATATTTTTTTAAGGGTAGCTCAAGTTTTCCTTTACTTAAAATACAAGGAGGTTAGTCAGTGTTTACTAGAGGGTCCAAGTGTATGTGACAACAGCACTTTGTTCTCATTTCTCGAAACACGAGTTTAAACGAATTTCGTAATCGAACGATTATTGCGATGGAAGGTTGTTCGACGCACTTCCAGATGACAATATTGCTTATAAATCTTCTTCCAGTTTTGTATCGCTGGCAATAATCATTACGACGTCGATGTAACATCGTCAGTACCATCGAATTGCCTGGAAAGTACCTTCTAATGGAATCGTCAGCTTCCTCCGAAATCCTCCCATAAACATTTCGACTCGCTAGACGCGATATTGGCTCGCACCTCTGAAAAATATCGCCCGTTAAAATCGAAATCATTACGCGTACGAGCCACTCAAAATCGTCTTCAGAAGCGACCATTTATGTATCCCCCCTCGCCGATATTCCCACAAAACAGTCGTTTCGACCAACTCTGTACTCGAAAATAATCGTATTCCACATATTCCGGTGCAAATAGCCTCTAAATGGACGGACCCCGGACGTTATACGCGCATGCGTGTCATACATATACACGTATGCGTATCCCCACGAAATATCACCTCTTCAGCGCCCGAAACATCGACACTTCGAATCGCGTGACGATTTCGATCGTACCGCGCGGCACGAAACGCGTCTTTCCAGGAAACCTTCAGAATTTTATCGTCCCTCCTCCCACTCTCTCCTGCCCCGCTCTCCCCCCCTCTCCCTCTCTCTTTCTCTCTCTTTATAACGTCCAGCTACGCGAGAGCCTGATTTGAATAGTACAACAATAACAAATCCCGCTAATAACCGAGCCTGCCGTTCCGGCGGCTACCGCCGCGCGCGGCGGCGTGTTCGGATTTGCATTCGTAAAAATCGTCCTTGTCCAGGATAATGCGTTACCCGGGGCACGCTGGCCTCGGCGAGACTTCTCGCGTACCGCGCGGGTCGCGCGGGCCGGACCGTGGCGCGCGGGACGACACTCGGCACGGAGATACCGTAAAGTTTCGTCTTTATTACCGGCGCGTAGTGGGGGGGATGATTGATGCTACCTCCTTATCAGAGACATGGGCCCGGGAGATAGTCCGGGTCCTGGGTCTCATTACTACGACACGAAATGCTCATATTATCATTATTTTTATTAAACACCGCTCACGCCCGAAGTTACCCGTCCGCGCGACGCGGCGACATCGAGCGTAGCCTAGCGCCCGTCGTCGCGGCGTTTCGTACGGAGGACGAGAAAACGGCGAGGAGCGTCGTTCGCTCGCGGGAGGTGGACGCGAGGAGAATAGAACGCGGTGGAGGGTTCTTTTTATTCTTCCGGTTGTTCGGGGTGCGAGTGGGACCTTTGAAAATAATTTTATGAAGTGTCAGAGATAGCGGTGTGGAAAAAATGACGCTTCTAATCGAGATGATTAGTATTTTTTTTTAATTTTAGAACGATATACAGCCGACGAAAAGTGCTGTAACTTTTGTGTGAAATTTTCTTTTTCTTTTTGTGATATGTTAAATTGAAATAACCGGACTGTAAGTCACAATCGGGAATTGTCAAATGTTGAAATTATTAATTAGTTGACAATCTGCGAGCTGTAAAGGCAGAGCCATGCGCGGAAAAATCGAAAAAGATCACTGCTTACTAATCCTAGAATGATACGCATGCACGGAGAGACTAATACCAGTAAATTTTACTGTATTTACTATAAAAGGGATACATATAAAAGCTTTCGAATGTTCCTACTGTGCCGAAGAATAATTTTTCTCCGAAAACTAGTAAATAGTAATGTAAGCTATCATGATTTAATGTTTTCGAAAGAAAAATTACTATACTGCACTGTTGTGGAAACATTTGAAAACCCTTATGTGGGCCTTTTTTATTGCAATTAGTTAATAACAGTAAAATTTACTGTTATCAGTCTTTCCGTGCGAGTCACACGTACCCGGAGAGTTTTTTTATAGCGAATCCGACTAGGGGAAAAAGTGTAGTACCAGGTGTACACTGGTACAACACTTTCGTGACGTATTCGTGACATTATACATTCTTGGTACACTTTTTAATAATTAAACGCCATGTAATGAATTCAAGTCATTTCATTTGTATAATAGTAGCATAGTAGCATATGGGCTAAGAAAGAATAATACCAGCGTACACCGTTTTTCCCAGTTGAAAACGCTATTAGTCTGCTTCTGTCGGTTTTGGGTACCGAGTATAGATCTGCACCATTATAAGAATACAAAAATATATGTACCGTTCTAGGGTTAATTGATAATTATCAATTAATTATAATCCATTTATTTGGATTGGGATGGAAATAGGATCAAAGTGAAAATCATTTAGCGACTTTGCGTATTACAGGAGGGACTGATACACTGCAAAAAATTCTGCGGTGCGGATCTAAAATATATAGACTACTTTTATATATAGCGTTAGATAACAGTGGCATAAGACTGAATGACACCAGACGTGATACATATAGTGACTATAGGCCTACACCGGTGAAATGGTGTTAAAAATTAACACCACTTTTTTTATTGTGTACGTACGAAGTGTAAATAGAATGTTTAATTAATAGTCATATTTCAATCTAAACAAAAGGTTTATATCTCAAAATCATTGAAAATTGAATAAGTAATTTTACATGCATTGTTGAAGTCGTGATTGGATCAGTCTACTTGCAATATATAAATCTCATTACATATCTGAACAGGAGCCTTCCTACAGAGAACAGTTGTGAACTGCAGTTGCAGCGTGCTGCGATGTCATGAATGAAAGGGGAAGTCCATACTTTGGCCTTCCAGAGCCACCGTTACCCGCTGCTAAATTCTGAGCACGCGAGATCGTTCGTCGATATAAGTCTTTACCAACTTTTTTATCGTACTTCAATGTTTCCCCTGTACTCTTGTCCTTATCGCGGCAACACTAATATCCTTCGAGGAAAGGAAGCAAAATAAAAATCCGTAAAACTACATTGAGAAAAAATATTCTTTGACTCAACTGGGTATCAGCTAAGTCAACCACACCCCGATGTTAAACACGCAGACCCTAAACGTGAAGTTGTCCTAACTGCGCGTCGCAGTTGGGTAATGGTTTTCCATAAATTTTATCGGTAGCTGAGATAATTAGTTTAGGAACATAGATGAATTTATTGAAGCATTGGATTGATATATAATCAACAGAATATTATAATTAATTCAAATACCCAACGGTACCGTTGTTTCAATTTTTAAGCATTTGAGACACCGCATTAGTAGTTGAGTCATCTGAACAAGTCAACTATGCTGTGCAGTTGAATCTACCACAGTAACTTAGTTTCATCGACCTTCATTTAGTTATCTAAGTAGGCTGGAAGAACAGGGAATTCTGATTTCTAGCTCTTTGGAGCCAGCTTTCCTTCAAGTGCAAGAGTTTCATACAGTTTCACATTTTCTAACCAATAATGTTTACGGAAAATTATTACTATATTTAGAAAATTTGTTTCGCCGGTTTCTCCGCAAATATTTATTTTCTGCGAAGTGAAATAATTTTTTTTTCGACATTTACGCGGCTTACTAAATTTTCTGAAATAAAATCGACTTAGATTACGAGTCAAATTAATAAAAATATTATTATTATGATGATATAGCCGCTGTCGTGTACCGGATTGTTTGCTAGCAGTAATTTTATTTATTTTCCGATTTCAGGAAATAATTTCATTCCATTTACATAGGTATGAAAAGTGCATTCACTTTATGATTGTCGTTCTAATCACGGAGAAAGTTGCGAAACAAATCCTAGTTACTCTTCTGGAAAAATTAAGTTCCACATTTGCCTAGAAAGAGCCACTAGTTATACTCCACAGTAGCCTAGGCCCACTTAGGAAAAATTCGGTTAAATTCACTACAAATTCTTTGACCACGTGGTGCAGTTGCAAATAGAACAATTTTTTTCAGTGATATATACCAATGCTCTCGCGTCACAATCGATCGCCAATGTCCAATTGCTCGACTCCGAGCTCATCGGAGTACATTATCAGTCACCGCGTCGTTTACGGGAAGTTTCCAAGCATCCGTTACCCGCGTACATATGTATACGCGCACCTTAACTACGGTGCATTAACAACATCGTGTAAATATACCAATACTCTCCTAAGATCGACACGAGATAAATACAAGTAGGTACTCACGATCGCGCCTCTGACACCCGTTCGTATGCAACGCGCGTATATAAAGCCGAAAGCGAGGCATCGACAGATAAGGACAGAAATTTGTGGATTGTCTGGAGAGGGAGACAGACCGCGCGCGCGCACGCGTATATATAGCAGCGCCCTCTACGGACGCTCGCGCGTCTTCCACAAACGAGAGACACCCGTTACACACACACACACACACCAGCCATCGACACCTTCCTTACCTGCGCGCGTATAAGGTATACCTATAGATACAGCGTACACGCGTTACGTTCACGAACCCTCCTCTTTCCTCCTCTACTCCATCCGTTCCATCGACTTCTCTCGCTCCTTCTTTCTCGCTATAAGGAGTTCGAACCGAAAGAGGCCTTTATAAATGGGAACGATTTAGCCTAGTACCGGGGCTAGTGGATATCTTAATTTCGTGAACATTCCCGGCTGGATAGACGCGGGGACAGGGGGTCCGCGCCCGAAAGCGATTCGGGAATCTCAGCTTCGGCCGTAAGGCGCGCTTTATCTCGGGCGCGGGTCTTGTAGCTAATTTATACGCGTTAACGCGATACGGGCAGCTGTTCACAAATTAAATGTCTCTATCTGTCGATCCGTCCGTCCGTCCGTCCGTCTATTCTCTTCCATCCGGCGAAGTCGGAACGCGTATATATATGCGTGTCTATATTTTCTCTCTCGCTCGGTTTTTTTTTCTACGACTATACGTCTGTTCCGGTTGTCTCCGTTGGCTCGTTTTACCTTCTTATCCGTATTTACACGTTGATATTTATACGGATTAGGCGTTACTGTGTCTCCTTCTCTCGCTGGAGATCGTTATCTGCTTTTTTCTCTATTTTTTCTGTCTTTCTCCTTTCGTATACGATAATGCGCCACGTGGATGCATTATACTCTTACGGGTTGTATTTATTTTCTGTCGTTTCTGATTCTTTTTTATCTAGGCATATTTTTTTGGTTCGTCTATTCTTCTCAGGAAGAAATTGAAATTCTAGTCATCGCTTTTCGTTCATTTTTGCATTTTACTCCGCGTCATCTTTCCTTTTCTTCTTGTTTTCTCTTTCTCCTCTTCTTTTCTTCTTCCCTGTTTCCTTTCTTCTCCTTTCCCTCTTTCTCCCTTGCCTTCTTCCCCTTCGCCCCCTTTCTCTTATTTTATTTCTTCATCGCGTCACGCCGCGCGTGAACCATTATCGCGGTAACAGGCTTTACTAATTTCCGAACGCGCCTATAATATACGTCGTCCTTTATCGCTGCTCGTTGTCTTTCTCCTCCTCTTTCTCCTCCTCCGAATTCTCTCTGGGACGGCGATATCTCGTGGTCATCTCGATCTCTTTTTCTTTTCTCCTTCGTCCGTTTCTTCGGGCGAGTTGAAGTTTCTGGTTTTCCATCCCTCCCCCCGTCTCAACCACCCCTCCTCGAGAAAGTATAACGCACTCGGCTTTTTCGGTGGTTCCTCATCGCGTGATTAATTGTATAGCGCATCGCGAGGTGAATGTAAATCTGATCAAAAAAATTCTCCTGTGTAGAGGGGTTATTATAATTAAGCAATAGTGACAAACATTATCGTTGAGTATTATCTATCAACAGCTTGTATGTGTTAATCCATGAATTCAGTTCTAAAATTTCAAACTGAAAACTCGTCGAGCAGCTCGTCATATGTAAATCTAGTCAAAAGAATTTCACCGCATAGAGAGACTATTATAATTATGCAGGAACAAAAATTGTCGTTGACTATTATTATCTACGAAAAACTTACAGTAGCGGCCATAAGTTTAATTGTCTGTGGTCACACGTCCGTACAGTTCTGCGATGGTCACACATGGATCATATGAACCCAACCGACTTTTAAATAATAGCCACATGAACATCCGTCCAATTTAGACCGATAAATTATGGGAAATTCTTCGGACATTGTAATATAGAATATCTAATCACTGTGTCTACGTAAGAAATGAAATGATATTTAGTCCCTTAAACTAAACAATTTTCATTTAAAAGTTTTTGTTATATTATATATCTCGCTTTGGTTGTAAAGTAATTTGAATGAACCAATCTCCAAAACTCGACACACTCGAAGCTATCGTTACGCAAAACGGGATACAAAATATTTTTTAGACAAAAATTGTATAGCAAATTATTGAAATTAAGCAACTTTCACCTAAAAGATTTTATTGTCATGCATATCTGCTCATTTTTTCTTTTGAAAATCCAATTTCTATTATAAGCATAATATAAAGACTTATAAAAATACAGACAATATATATCGTATATAGATATAGATTTAGTCATGTTGCGCGAGTTAATTTTGATTGCAAAATGAAAGTTATGCTTGGTGTGCAAAGACAAGCGAAACCGAGGGGTGAAACAGAGTAAATTTGAGGCCCACAGAAACCATTGCCTATCACAGTAATCAAGGATCAACTCAACTTTCCCCTTCACCCCATATTACAACTACCCCTCGTTGGTCTCCTCTGCTTTTCAACTAAAAAATCTTAGAATCACCCCTCTCTCTTCCCCTCCACTCGCGATCACTCGTACAGTTTCCGATTTCCCACCCCCTGAACGCCACCTTCCGCGCCCTCCTCACGCTTCACGCCGTCTCGTCAAAAGTACATCACACTCCCCCGCGATCGAGGAGGTCGTGCGTATCTGCTTCTCGCGCGGTCTCGGGGATGCGCGTGAGCCGCCTCCCTAAAGACGCGGGGCGCCGCGGCGACCTCCCCTGAATTTTTGACGGGGCGCGCGGCGTACCTGATGCGTGAAACGAAACTTATGCCCGGTACACAGGCGCGCGACGTAAATCGATAAATAACGAGATAAGTGGCGACACTGTAAATCAGTAGATAAAAGCGCGCGGGAGAGTTACGAGGTCTATACACGGTGTCTCGTGTATTAACGCGCGGTATAGCGCGCGCTCGTATTATAGCGACCGCCGGGGTGAAACGGGATTTTTTGGGGGCGAGACTCTGTATAGGAAGAGTTATCGCGCGCGCTGCTTCCTAGATTGGGGAGCTCGCTCTTTGCGCTTCTTATCCGCGCTACAATAAAAGCCACTTATGATAATTATTGTTAAATGGAAATTAATAATAGAGCCGCTTTTGTCGGTGGGCAAACGATGGAGGCGCGCTTTAGGCTACGCCGTGTCGTCGACGGAGGTGCATAAGAACGTCGACGGTTGTCCGCCTAATAGGTCTAAACGGTTATCGCGCGGTTGCTTAATTAATTCAACGTAGGTAAATCATCGGGTGCTAAAAAAAACTCGCCACGCGCGGTGTCTCATCTTCGTTTTACAGTAAAATCCACTTATGATAAGCGTAAACTCGCTGGCGATAGAAAAGTAATAATACTGTGTGATTCTCGGGGATGATTAAATCGACACTGACATCCCGCGTATATAAAAAGAAAAGTATGGCGGAAGTCTGGAAAAAGTTAAACCAAAAAAGTATGGCTATACAGATCGTAACCAAGATTTTCAGCCAGACAATTTTTTCATATTGGATATGAAGAAAATCTATCGACTTACCTGTATTTTTGATTCAATTCTGTTGCACACACACACATGAGCGCTTCATTATAAAACTATTAGGTGTACAAAGGACTACAACTTTGCTTCCGTCGTTTTTCTCATAAGCCATCTATAGGAAAACGGCGGAAGCAAAGTTGTACACCTAATATGACTCGTTCGATACTAGAATATAGTTCCTTATTAATAATTGAAGAGTTTAATAAAAAAATTAATCGAAATAATATCAATTGATAAGAACAGATATCGATTACAGAATAATCTCGTACAAATACTTTTTTTTACGCGGGATCAATCTCTATAATTTTTTTATTACTGAAAAAGTTTACTGTGTCTACTGTATATCCGTGCAGAAATTTTGTCAGGGCCCCGATAAGTTTGTAGTAGGGTCTCATATACTATTGTAGGAATCGCATCAGGACGCCCTGATAAGGACTAATGAGGAAATGTAACGCTTAGTTGTTAAGATTCCAAGCGGGAATCATAGATTCCAAGCGAGAGAATCCTTATATGAATCTAATCGGATTCTACAAGGATCCTTATTAAATGAAGAGTGAAATATGCAAAAAGGTCTAAGTGCCATTTTTCCTGACGCAAAAATATTTGTGCTGCAAGTTTCACGTGGCACTTAGATTCCATAAAAGCAATAATCTCCATTTCAGGAAAAATGGCACTTAGACCCTTTTGCATATTTCACTCTTCAAATATCCATAAGGGCCCTTCAAAATTATAAGAAATACCAAAAATGGCTCTGTTGGGGATCTAAACGATAATAAAATAATCCTATAACGTTTTGATGCAAAATTATTGTTCTCTGCATTGAAATAAATTGTCAAAAATATAAAATAGAAATCAATCGCTACATGATTAAAGAAAGTAAAATAAGTAAATTATCTTAGTGCACGTTATCCATTCCTGTCTCTTTCGTGTTGTTTATAGCTCCTAACGCTTTGCGAACCATGTTGTCACTTACTGGGCCACCATCCCTTTAAGTATGCTTATGAATCAAAAAACTCCTGTGAATGTTATCTTAAATTAAATTAAAATCATTCTCATTTGCCGGGTGCTCCGAAAGTACAAAATTTTTAATTTCGACTTCAACGAAAGCATTGTCTGCAAATGATTCATTATCACTAATAATTATAGTAATACCTTTTAATAATTAATCATTTTTAGTAGGTAATTGATATTTTTCTTTCTGAGTTAAATTAAAAACTAGAAAAAAACAAGATATTTCTTACTGTCTGGAAGGAAATCAGGAACCTCACTCGGATCTCTGTTTACTATGTCAAATTCTGGCAATTCCCGCTGAAGTTCTTGTGAATTTGTCGGTGTCTACGCACTCGTAATTGAGTTCTTTCTCATGGAGTATTATTTAGATGCAGCAATTTTTTAAAATATGACAAATTAACTTTCTCTCGATATGCAAAGCCTGCGGTTCGATGCTGTACAGGTTATGTCCGTATAGTTCACGTTTCCCACGCGTATGCATGAATCTAATAAGAATCCTATATGGTCACCCTATTAATTGGTAGCACCATTAGCTCGCGAACTGCTTACTAATTCGAATATAGGTTATGTTTTCTCCTGACAGATTTCTTACAAGGATCTCACCTTTCTGCCCTGCCTGCAGGTGTTGCCAAAGGTTTGCGTGATGTTTGCTTATTCTTAATAAAAATCCTGTAAGTTCCTAACTGGAATCTCATCAGACGTCCCTAACATGGAAATCCCGATCAGAATCCTATATACGGAATAGGGTTTCCCCAACTAACTTTTGCCCGGTTATTCGGACATTTCGAAATGATTCCTGCAATGCAAATTGTTTATAAGATTTTTCTAACACCGGGTTACAATCGGCCCCAAATTGACCCCAACTCGAGCCTCTTCTTTCACCACCCCGTGAGTATTATAGAAGACTATCACAAATAGCAGAGTAACTTTCTCTAACTAAACGGTTATCGGTAGTAAAAAGTCGATAAAATCCTCCGCCACACTTTCACACAATGCAGCGGCCTGCAACCGCATCCACGTACGACGACCGCTCGGGCTCCTCCCTGTCTGCGCCTCTTCCACGTCCAACACCGTCGCGTCCTGCTCCCCTCGCGCGAGATCTAAACGGTTATCGGTTAATTAATTCAAAATAAATCACCGCGTGCCAAACAAACCCGATTTCCCACACGTTAAACTCGCGCCTCTCGTTTCTTCTTCGATGCTTCCCTCTCTTTTTTTGTTCCCTCCTCCGAAACGGGCCACGAAAACGATCCTTCTTATATACATATATACGGTATATACACGTATATAGTTACCCACGTATCCTGCCTACTATCTGCCGGACGGACACGATATTAGTATAGGCACTCGGGTTATCTTAACAGAGTCCGGGCATTCGGGTCCGAGTCTCGCTCGCCCACCTATTCACGACTCTATTTAGATCTAAGAGACTCGCTTCTTTTAAGAGGATATCCGTGTTAAGCGGACTTACCGACGGTTAATCGCTCGAAATTCGCCGTGACTCGCGTGGAAAGGATTCTCGTTAGGTATACGTTGTATGTGCAGGTGTACGTGTGTCTATAGGGTGGGATGCTCTTTGCGTCGTGGCGATTATTATTGCATTCGAAGAGGGGGGCGTGCATGGAAAAAAATGCTGATGTTTGGTTTACGAAGTCAAAGTTGTAAATATATTCTTGTTAATGTAATCAAACTCGGTGTGCAATTAATTAGGGGAGAGGTGGGATGAAAGGGACATACTGCCCTGCGTCTGTTATATATAATAAGCGTAGACTATTTTAAAATTTGCAGCAACTGGTGTACTGTTTACATCCAATTTTTTTTCCGTATGGAATAAGAATCTTCTTTTTTTCTTTCAGTAACGACGATAGAAGCGTTTTGACTGCGATTTCTTTCTACTGTGATTATTTCAAATTAGAGGGCGAGTTGTTTTTCTTTTTACATTTCGATTGTCGAGTGCTCGTTAAAAATTATGTTTGGTGGTAAATTCAATTTGGAGTATTATAGGTTGCTTTGATGACCTCTTATCATCGCGATTGACAACATCAACTAGGGACCATGAAATAAGTGTTCGATATCAGAAATATATACTTCTTCTCTATCTCGTTTCCATTTAACAGCAGGATGACCGCTTGCCTGGAAAATCAGGAAACCGTGAAAACTGCGTGAATTTCATCTATGAACCATGTATTTTTTAACAAGTTATTGAGTATTACATAATCTTACTAAACATTCATGAAAAGTAATTAATTTTCGTTGCGAAATTCTCTTATAGATATATTTTGTTTTCTTTTTATTAACGCAACTGATACATGGACGTTCCCATAACTAATATTTAAAAGTTTTCTTATTACATTTCGTTTTTCTGCTATATTTTCAGAGAGTATTGTAGTAAAAATACACCGGGAAAATTGGCATTTTAAGCCAAGAAAACCGGTAATTATGCGGAAACTTTTGCTTTACGTTTGAGTATGGCTATCCTGTTAACATTTCATAAAGAACACTTTCTATTCCTGTTGCAGTAATTTATCATAAGTAGAAAAGGAAAGTGTATAATTCCCCTGTATAATTTCATTCGACGCTCCTTCGGTCGATGCGATCGCGCGCGAGTGCACCTCTCGACGCGTTTTATCTGCTTGTGCACCGGCCACTTACTTAAAGTCGCCTCGCGCGCTGTCGACGTGCGCGAGAGATACCGACGCGCGTCCATCTCCCGGCCAATAAGAAGGCGACCCATACCGAACGCTAAGTCGTTATTACGGTGCTGAGCGATCGAAACGATTTTGCCGCGGCTTATTAGCGGCCGCTTCGTCAAAATAACGCGCAACCACGTCCGGGCATCGGGGCCTTCAGCTGTTTATTAAAATTGATATTTCGCCCATCCATTATTGTTATTACGACGGGCAGGTGGCGGTGGTGGAGTGCTTTTGTAGTTACGGTGGTTTGATTTCGCGTGACTGCCCTCTACACTCGGCGGAGCTCGTGTGCGTGCGCGGCTCTGGGACGCGTGTGTACATTTATGAAACGTATAAAGGAACATCCGAGTGAATAAATATCTGTAAACATATAGATAGGTACATATGAGGTATTCCACATCACTTGAGCCACTCGAAAAAATTAATGAATCCTAAAAAAAAGTCTAATAATCAAGTTACATGGGTGCAATAATTCTACCAAATTACACACTAATTATTATCCTATAAATCACAGAGTAATCGTATTTCTTTATTTCTGAAATTTAGGGCAAGCTCTAACTATGGTACCTTTTCTTCTTCATAATCGATAAATAAAATGAAAATTGTATGCAGTTACATCATAGAACTCCCAGTCGTTTTTCAATGGTATAACGTCTTATAAAAGTGAAAATCGAAATTTCTCTTTAGCTCTCAAACCACCTAGGAGTTTCATGATGTATATAATTTTGTAAAAAACTTTCTTTTTATTTATCGATTAAAACGAAATAAAAGTATTGTATATACAGATTGACACTCAATTTCAAAAATAAAAACTAAGATACGATTACTCCGTGATTTATGGAAGGATTGGAGCCTAATTTAGTAGAGTTATTGTAATTGTATTACTTGATTATTAGAAATTTTTTTAAGATTCATTCATTTTTTGCGGCTGAAGTGATGTGAAAAGCTTCACATATGTATATATTTACGGTGAAGGCACGACCGAAAGTCGTACCTATTAATTTCGACGTAGTTTTTAGGAATAAATTTATGTGTGCATCGTGTTTTTTTTTCACAAAAAATATTATCAAAATATTCTCTATATTCGCCGAGACAAATAATTCCACGGTATTTATTTTAAAATTATAGTGTCTGACGGATATTATGCGCGAGCTAGATTTCGTAGATTGTTTGAAATAGTTTTTGTTAGTATAAAAGTGGTTCGGGGCCATATGTGAATACAAAAGGGGACCGAGTCAAGGGACTAGCTCCGCGGCGGTAAAACAACAGAAGAAAAGCGACGAATAGAACGGCCAGTTCCGGCTTATTGTCAGTTTCTTTAATGGGCAAGTCGAATTTAGCTATGCTCGTTGGTAACCCCTTCGTAGCACGCTCGCTTGCGTGCTACTGTGGTACGAAATGCACGTAATAAGGTACATCCGAGTAAGTGCGCTCCCGTGTGAATGAGTAATATAGTAACGTGTACGTATATGTGATGCATAGGTAGATGAATTAAACGCGTCTCTAGATATACAGGGTGCCGCAGAATCACCGGACCTCGCGTTAACAGATGAACAAAACTGGTGGAAATTCTATCCGATTATATTTTGTCATATACAAAGATTCCACATCGATTTTAACCTTCGATTGTCACGAGAAACGCCACCGTTAGCGATAAAAATTCAAAGGATCTGTGGGATATCCCATATAAAAAACTCGAGGCCGACACGAATGAGTTACATCATGAATATGGGTACCGCGTGAACATATGCAGCGAGGAACCCTATCGCCAACAGCTGACCACCACGCTAATGTTTCTAATTACATCCTTGCTTGATTCCTGTTTGTTCAAGGCGCACCTCGAAACTGCACGGTCATTAATTTTAGTTGAGATAAAAAGTCGATACCTTTTTTTTTATTTTCGCAATGTCAGGGGAAATCTGATTTTATCTGAATCCTTATTAACAATTTTGGTTATATTTTCTTAAAAAGTATCGACGTAAGAGGCTATGATCGACTCGTAAAAATCTCGACTGATAAGAAAAGCGACACTTTTTGCAAAAACATTAATTGCCATACATAAGAAAACCAAAATAGGGGAGACCGGGGCCAAATTATTTCCGTAAAGTTCAAATTGATAGAGCTTGATTATGGGAGAAGATAGAAGTCTGTAATTTTGCATACATCTAGTTCTGTCATTCGTTTATATTGCACGTTTTTTTTTCAAAACTTTGTGTTCGATCAAGACAAAGTTATAGTTAAAATTGTTAAGTACTGTAAAGGAATTGTTTTGTTCCTACGGGAGGAGTAAAATGGTCCCCTCTATATACAAAATAACTGGGAAAACTGATTTTTAGAGTTTATTCACAATATTACTGAATAATGAGACTACAGTACAGTTAAATAATAGAATGAAATGAACAGAGCGCTTACCTTACATCAGGCTATCGAAAAATGAATTTTATTTAATTGTTGAACGATAGAGATACTCGTATTTTAATGGGCACTACTACATTGTAGTTATTCGAAAATTATACTAGGAATATATTGTCGTACTGATCCAGTAGTTTTCGTCAGTGACACCAAAATCATAGAGGATTATTTAACAGCGAAGGATCGTTTTGTCTCGGTCTCCCCTGATTACATTATTTGGTAGAATAAAATAGCTCATAAGAAATGTCAGAGAGAGAGTATACCAATTTCCTTTTCGTCTTCATTTCCGAGGTTCCTGTTTTCCAAAATAGTACTTTGGTACTTTTTGAATTGCACGATATCTTGGTAATGTAAAGTCGTACATTTCCATGGGACTCCTTGTTTCAGGATACCACGAGGGACAGATTGCTGGGTGGAAGCCACGACGTTTCGTGAGGGTGTCAAGGGAATTTGCATACACAAATTAACAACGCCGCTCCACCCCACATAGGTAGGTAAGTACTTGCATCTCTCGAGACTGCGTGCGAGACTCAATTGTAACATAGGTATATAATATTGGGATCAGGCGCGCGATTACATCGCTACAAATCGTTTAGACTTTATTTATCATTAGACCTTTCCTTCAGAGAAAAATTCTTTAAGCAAATAATTTTTCTTTCATTTCTTCTTCCTAATTTTTAATTCTGAAATACAGAGCGTATAAATCGTAACGTTAACACATAACCAAGATATGCTATCACCTGCAGCTGTTGTTTTGCGACAATAATTTCGGATCTTCTACGACGATTTTGAACTTTTTTTTAATTGTACAATATGTTAAATTATACAGAGAAAACTCAATAGTAACGATTACTATCAAAGCAACACACTTTATATAAAATAATGATACTCATTAAATAACGTCATTTTTCTTTGTCAAAATGACAGCAAACATCAAAGATCTTTCAGAAATGACAAAATAATAAGGTTTTTATTTAAATAACAACCGAACAAATGATACATTTTATAAACAATTTGTTCATCACTGGAAGTATTACTTTGTTGATATATCATTTATGAGTTGCATCAATACACTGAGGGAAAATCCGAGTCGAAATTTTGCCCTTATTTTGATGGCCACAGCGACTTTAAAACCTATTTTGATGCTATTATGATCGTCGAGCTCCTATTTTGATGCTTTTTGAACCTATCTATAAAATTTGCTCCGGCTTTGATGGCCAGAGACCCTTCACTGGGTAGAAGCTATGGCATTGAAAATAGGGTCTCCTCGTGAGTCGACATTTTGCCCCTACTTTGATGGCCACAGCACCTCTAGTGGGTAGAAGCTATGGCATTCAAAATAGGGCCTCGTTGCGAATTAAAATTTTGCTTCTAATTTGATGGCCAAAGCCCCTTTACTGTGTCAGAGTTTCGAACTTAAAATATTTTCAACACGACGAACGGGACTTAGAAAAATTTCGGTCTCCTGCATACTATCTGTCCCTTTCAATACACGCCAGCGTAGCGGGTTGCATATCGGTTGACGCCTTGCGCCGGATACAGGCGCATGGCCCCTGCAGCGGATCGGAGGCGTCAACCGATATGCAACCCGCTACGCTGGCGTGTATTGAAAGGGACGGATAGTATAGGGACTTGAAAATTTATTTGTGAATGAATGGACAAAAATTCTAATTTGTTCAATTATTAAATCAATAAATTATTTACTTCGAGTCCCCAGAGTATGTTGAGTAAGTTATAAATTATATTGTTTATTGTTTATTTATATTGTTTATTAAAAATCATAGATTATTATAGCAAGTCAAAGACAATTGATTAATGCAGGATGAATAAACATTCATATAATTATTTATTTATTAATATCAATTTGCGTTTATGCAAGAATATTGATCAAAAGATATAATCATAAATTTAGAAAAATGTTGAGAAAAGAATAATACAATTATAAAATCTTACTTATTCTAGCTCTTTCTTATTGACTGGAAAAGCAACACATTTGTAAGTACATACATCAAACTTCGTATGAACACCAATAGTAAAACTTAATATCACAGGAGCGTGCAGCAGATGATTAAGCAGCAAAAATTGCAGATGGTAGTCGGATGGGTGACCGCCCGCGAGTCTGAAATTTTTCCCCTATTTTGATGGCCAGAACCTTTTCATTGAGTAGAAGCTAAGGCATGCAAAGTAGGTCCTCGCTCTATGTTATTTTGCTTCTACGTTGAAGCTACAAGTGGAAAATGCGAAAATTTCTCCGATTTTTAGCTTTAAAGTAGAAGCAAAATAACTTCTACTTTGAAGCTAAAAGTGGAAAATGTGAAAATTTCTCCGATTTTAAGCTTCAAAGTAGAAGCAAAATAACAGAGCGAGAACCTACTTTGGATGCCTAGTAGTTTCTACTCAATGGAGAGGCTCTGGCCATCAAAATAGGGGCAAAATTTCGACTCGGGAAGGTCTAGTTGAATACGAACCTGTGATAGAAAAATTTATTTGAGGAAAATAGGAATTTATTCACATCGAGCAGAAGTCTATTTGAATTAACCAAATCTTTTGCATATTTTTTAAATCGAATATGAACATAATAAAACATTTATTTAATTCAAATAGACTTTTATTCGATGTGAATAAATTTCTATTCATCTCAAATAAATTTGTCTACCACACAGCTTCGTATTCAACTAGATCTTTTCCCTCGGTGCACTCGATCATTCACTTCTATTTCGTCAAAACAATCGAAACGCCCCGCAACGAAATTCCGGGCACGAAAAGAAATCCAGTTTCAGAAGCTATAAAGAAAAAGGTCGCATTACATACATAGGGACATATACAGTATGTCCCATTGGTAACGCAAGTATTTGAATTTCCCTGACATTTGACTTTGATAGTGCTTGGAACGGTGCTGTAGTTAGAGTTGGCTTCAGAAGAGTGCGTTGCGTTCTTACGAGTGTGGCGGCCCGCCACCAGATGGCGCTGCTCTTCTCACTAGTGGTCGAACACGAGTACGTTTCTACATAAGACGGAAGCTGTTCGACAACCACGGAGGACAGAGCACACAGAGCGTCTAAGGCAGGAGTCGGCCGAGCCTTACTGATGAGTCCACAGGCCGACTCCGGGACGAAACGCTCCGCCGATAACATGGCGATCGCTCTTTTCGCCAAACGAGCCGTGTTTCGCGCGCGAAACCTGTAATATTATTTCTCATCACGGCTCATAAGAACGCAGCGCACTCTTCTGAAGCCAACTCTAACTACAGCACCGTTCCAAGCACTACCAAAGTCAAATGTCAGGGAAATTCAAATACTTGCGTTTTACCAATGGGACACATACTGTATATTTAGGTTTTTCGGCCCCGTGTAAATGAAGATCTCGCGCCCAAAGCCTGACAATCGGGAAATCGTCGCCTTTGAGCCGCTAGCACTGGGTTCTTGATATCGGTTCGCTTTGAACGCGCGCTAGAGACGAGCTCCGTCGTATGAATTTCAAATAAAGCCACCCCTTCCCGGGGATGCTCTCGGCGGCACCCGCATCACCGCGCAAACACCCGGAGCATCGACGACTCTCTCCGCATCCCTTTCGCTCTTTTCCTTCTTCCTATCACCATCACCCTATCCGTCGCCCACGCGCGCTCTTGTGACGATGTGCAGACTTTCCAACACCTCGCGAATGTGAGCGAGTTGGATCGTTGAAATCTTACATTTTTCAGGAGACGCGCTCGCTGGCTCCTACATCAGTGGAGCTAGCGATGGGTTTGCGCGACGCTTGAGTGAAAAAACCTTTCTTGGAGATACAGTACATTGCGTTTTTAATATGATTTTATATAAAGCTTTTTTACAATGCATGTGTAATTATGAAAATTAATATACCTATTCATTAATTTTCATAATCACATATTGGATAAAATCTTCATATAGGTATAATTGTAGTGATTTTAATACAAATTTTTTTACAGTAATTAGTTTTTCAGTTTTAATTGAAACATAACGAAGACAATAGAATTTTCCTCGTAGATATTATCGCTTACAATCGAACCGTTTTTATATGTACGTCTTATAATTTAATTAGACACCGGTGGTGTTAGTTTAAATTCGGCGTACGAGATGGCGATACGAAAAGCTCCGCTATATTTTGTTGCACTGAGAAAAAAAATTTGCTTTACAAGGTATTTTGGACAGTCCTAGGAGCTCATTTATTCAATTAGAATAATATCGATTGGATGTATATAAGCATTATTCATTAATTGAAAATTAGTTCGATCAAAAGAAATACGTAGTAGATAAGCTATAAGAGACCTGCGCCACCTACCCCCACTCCCCAGCCTCGCGACCGGTGACACCATACCTACAGGTTAGGTTTGCTCTTGGCAATCTTGCTTTCGACGCCCCCTCTCTAACCTCACCCGGGCAATCTCACTTTCATGCTACAGGGTGCGGCAACATAACTTCCTTTTTTCAAAACGCAATAAAACCCATTTTTCGAATCAGATTATTTTTCATTTTTTTAAAATAATGTAGGTACATATCTAAAGTTTTGTTTTACACAGTTTTAAAAATCATACCAGGTAGGTGACGCCCCCTATTGCCCATACACTGAATAAGCCGATTTCTGGCGTTTGTCATGACCCTTACCAGCATAGCAGCGGATATGTTGGCAATTTCTGCCCGGATCAGGTCTTGTAGGGTCCTTAGATGGTTGACATAAACGCGGGGTTTCAAAAAACCCCACAAAAAAAATCGCAAGGGACTAGATCGGTGGAGCGGGCTGGCCACTCAAAATCATCCCTTATTGAGATGAGCCGCTCTGGGAAGTGTTCCCTCAAAACAGCCATCGATTTCCTTGAAGTGTGAGCCATTGCTCCATCCTGTTGGAATCAAATGTCCCCCAATATCAATTCATCAAGTCGCGATTTCGGAAGGCGCGCTGAGTTGCGATCACAGAACATCCGTTCGAAAAGTAGGCTTCGACGGCAAACGCACGCTCCTCACTGTTCCAACGCATGATGGCGACTGATTGGGAAGGAAACAAAACTTTAGAACCACGTCTGTCGAATGAAACCACTTCCGCCCCGCTACGACCTCTACAGCCTGAATGGCGCGCATTTCAAAAAAGGAAGTTATGTTGCCGCACCCTGTATTTCCAGTTGCACGTTGCGCCTCGGGATAAGTCGAAACTCGCGCGCGTGACGTCACCGCAATTTTCACCGGACCGTCATCGTGGTAAACAGTTTTCTCCCGCGTGCGTGCGTCATGGTGGGGGGATTTGAATTCGGGTTTTCAGTTTTCCCCCCGCGTGCGTGCGTCGTGGTGGGGGTTTTGAATTCGGGCTATCGACTGCAGGTTAGGCTTGCTCCGGACAATCCCGCTTTCGATGAAAGTATTGTGTGTGCGACGTGAAATACCTTACCAGTTTTCCGGAAAAATACGTGACGATATGCACAGACGAGAGTGCTGCAAGATTGCCCGGAGCAATTTGGAAAGCGCATACGTGATCAGTTTGGAGCCTGCATGCGCAGTTTTCGGCGGAAAATACGTGACGATAGGCATGTCGGAATCAACTTGAAATATCTTACTGCATGGAAATATTGCTCGGAGCAATTTAGAAACCGCGTACGCGATCAATTTGGAAAGTGCATGCGTGACGTCACCGCAATTTCCCCCGAAATATCATCGCGGTAAACAGTTTTCCCTACCACTGAGCAGAGTGTTCGAGTATAAGAATCCCACGTCTTTGAGGTACAACCATCAGTCACAGCTAGAAGAGCTAGAACAACTATAAAAATAGACCTTTTGAAACTTAACGAACTTGGTAAATCAACTGGTTATCTGGAAACAAAGAAGTTGGTCGAGCTGGAGATCGGCAAGGAATTTCTGATTACAAAAGCAAAGTAGGTCAACACAAGATACGGTCTCAAGATAGTATTGGACTTGGAAAATAGCTTTTCGAACTCCTCATCATAGTCATTACCATCTTCGAAGATCTTATTAACTCGTGCTAGGAGGAAGATTGAAAAGCTATTTTCCAAGTCCAATACTATGTTGAGACCGTATCTAGTGTTGACCTTCTTTGCTTTTGTAATCAGAAATTCCTTGCCGATCTCCAGCTCGACCAACTTCTTTGATTCCAGATATCCAGTTGATTTACCAAGTTCGTTAAGTTTCAAAAGGTCCATTTTTATAGCTGTTCTAGCTGTTCTAGCTGTGACTGATGGTTGTACCTCAAAGACGTGGGGTTCTTATACTCGAACACTGCTCAGTGGTAGGGAAAACTATTTACCGCGATGATATTTCGGTTGAAATTCGGTTTCGCAATGTGCAACTGGAAATAGCATGAAAGTGAGATTGCCCGGGGCAAGGTTAGGAGGTGGGGGTGTCGAAAGCGAGATTACCCGGGTGAGGTTAGAAAGGGGGTGTCGAAAGCAAGACTGCCAAGAGCAAGCCTAACCTGCAGGTATGGTGTCACCGGTCGCGAGGCTTGGAGTGGGGGTAGGTGGCGCAGAACTCTTATAGCTTATCTACTTATGTTTATATCGAACAAGCAAATTTTATTCTCAGTAGGTATGTTAACCGGAAAGGTCGGCAGAAAGATAACCCAAACATGACGATAATGTTGCATAATTTATAAATTAAATGTGATACGTATATCATTCTGCTTATATGACATCCAAAATATAAAATTTGAAAAAAAAAATTATAGCATATAGACAAGTTTTAAGAAAGAATAATTTCAGAAATCCTCGAGGGATGAGGAAATGCGGGTGATACGTTTCTATTTTTTTTTCTCGTTTTGATTCAGTAGAAGATACAAAGAAAATCCACTAAAAATTCATCCCCATAAGAGCGCGCGTAAGAAAGCGCACGGTCGGGTTCCTTATATGCGCGCGTTTCGCGGAGAGGGTAGCGCGTCGCGCTTGGGAATGGAAAGCACGGAGGGCCTCGCTGTTTTGCATGAATACCGAAACGAGCGCGCGACAGTCGTTTGATGTCGGCATTTTAATATTGAAATTGGCGCAATCTGGCAAAACCGAGAAGATTTCCATCCCCCGCGCACGAAGAATCCTAGCATCCTCTCATCCCCCCCCCCCCCCTCCTTCGATGCCTCCAACGCTCTTCCATCGCTGTGAAGAAAGCTTGTTCGCGTGCGACAATCTTAGTACGTTCGCGCCGCTGGATTCCATTCGCTCCCTATCCACTTTGTCTCTTATTCCCTATGAAAATAGCATCTTATGCGCTTCCATACTTGTGCATTTTCCACGTGCCGCTGATGCATCTACACGGGTGCGACGCCAACGTCTCTTCCTTCCTTCCTTTGACTCTCGGAAGCTCAGCGACGCGAGTACTGCGAAGTTAGATGAACAATAAGTTGGCACGACTTGAATAACCGTCTAGCTAGTTTATCGTACTCGAACTATTTCGTTCTCCAGAATGAGCTATTCCTATTACAGGGTGGCAAGCGACTCTTGAATCCTTAAAAACCTGGAAAAATCGTTGTCTTTTATAACCTTGAAAAATCCTGGAATAACCCTTAATTTTACTTAAATAACCTGGAATTTTTTTCAGAGCGCGTCTAAATCAAAAAGCGAAGACAAACGAGTTTTACGTGTATTGGGATGATGTGTTCATTTAAACTCGCCAAGATTTTATTACAAAGTTTGAAATTGTTATTTTGTAAGTCAAGCTATATAGATGTTCAAAGTTAAGTGAATACACGGAGAAAAAAAAAGTGAAAAATTCCCCTTTTTTATGGGTTTAGCTGCACCATTGTGACAATCAACCAGAAATTACCGTGAGATAGGTAAGAAATTATCAAAGGGCTGGAAAATTATTCTTCTGCAAAAGGGGAATTTTCGGTGCATTTTCAAATTCCAGCAAAATAAAATAAAAACTACGCAGCAGAGAGAGAGAGTATAGTATGTACTAGCTTTACTGTTTATGGTGAACATATATTTTTCTGCACTGGATTTTTTCCCCTTTTACTGGAGAAAATCTTCACTATCAAGTGCTAATGTTACATTCGGTCTTATAGACCAATCAGGATCAAGTATTCCGTTGTCCGTAACCCCACCACAACGGAATCTTAAACAAGATTTGTCGCTAAGGGATTAAACAAGATACTAAAAGGAAGACGTTTTGCTAAGAGATGTAAACACGGGGAGAGGAGTATCGGAAATTATTTTTCGTGTGAGAAAATTCATTTCGTGGACGAGATCTATCTTGGAAGGGATTTTCGAATCGTTAACGAAAATGTTTGACGAAACTTTACATCCGTTAACGAATTACTTTCCGTCCACGAAAAACATTTCTCACGCGTCGAGAATAGCTCCCCTGACCAATTGAATCTTTATTAATATTCTTTTTATTGAGAAATAAATAAATTTATGATTTGTCGTTTTTAACAAGGAAAACTTACATTTACATGGGTTAAATTTTACTAGTTTATTCATCAAAAATTACTTTTCGATTTTGATGAAAAAATCTCATTCCAAACGGGGAAAAATTCTGTCGTTTGTCAATTCGGTGCCCAGTTAGTCAGAAAAATGATACTTTTTCCTCATCTTCTAGGTTAGAGAAGTTCTCTTTTTTTTCTCTCCGTGTATGAACAATGAAAACAGAATAAAATTTTACTTTCTGCCATACGACTTGTACACTTTCTACCATGGTCTTGCGCACTAGTAAAATGCGACATTTAGTCTTTAAAAAGCATTGAAAAATGAAAACTTTATAATCTGGAAAACCTGGGAAAACCTTTGAATTTGAAAACATTGGTTATCGCTGGTCACTCTGCATTAGTTGAAGAAGTGCTTATTTTCGGCAGACATAAAAGTTCAAAGGGGAGAGACTTATTTTATCTTCTTACCAATAGTGATTATTATTATTGGGTACCCTTGAATGAGGATTGTATTAGGATAGCGAAAAATAGATATATGTTGATGACTGTAAAATTGCATCTGCTTGAGATACTAATACATGTTTTAAATATTTATTTGAAAAGATATAATTAATTAAATATCTAAACTTGCTCTGACGAAATTAGAATAATAGATATATGCCGATGACTGTAAAATTGCATCTGCTTGAGATACTAATACATGTTTTAAATATTTATTTGAAAAGATATAATTAATTAAATATCTAAACTTGCTCTGACGAAATTAGAATTAATATCGTAGTTGAGAGATTCTAGATACCATTACGTATATTAATTAGCATTTCTTTTCACACTACAAAACATTTGTATTAAATGTAATGTGGTTGTACACAAAGTGTTTATCTACAATACGTATTATAAAAATTAATATAGGTACCTTCTTCCTTATGAGATTCGTATTAAATTTTATGAACTTTTATACGAAACTTAATAAATATTTGATACAAAGTTCATAAGGGAATATATTATTTTCATAATTACCTATTAGATATAAGCTTTATATATAATTATGAGTATTAAATTTACTACAAATTTGTTTACAGTAAAGGCTATTTAGAAAAAAACGTGTGGCCGCCAGACGCGGAAGAAGTCAAACTTCGATACCAGTTTCTCTGAATTTGATTCCATTGATTTTGGACTGAAATCGACGGTAGGGGTATCGTGCATTTTCGGGGGAAATTTTTTGGACTGAAATCGACGGTAGGGGTATCGTGCATTTTCGGGGAAATTTTTTTGGACTGAAATCGACGGTAGGAGTATCGTGCATTTTCGGGGAATGAATTAGGATTTTTCCCTACCGATTGGTATAGGTTTCATCCTACCCAGATTAATTTGCATCTCATATGCTATAATGACTAGACTACTGGGGAATTTCCGAGGCCCGTGCCTGGTCAAGCCAGGTAATCAGGGTTCCCGATCGGTCATTTATTCAGTTCGTTATTCTCCCCTTTTTAAGCTAATTTAATGTTCTAAGTATAGCGGTATCCATTGAAACAAGTATTGCGGGACTCGTCCAGCAATTAATCCCTTCAGGAAAGGTGCGGGAGTGTAGTTGGGTCGAAAATTCGGCCGCCTTGTTATGTCCTGGGTCCTTTGACTCGGGCCAAAAACCGACAAGAAATGGAGTGCTGGCGAGGCGAGTCGAGACACAGCGAGGCGAGGCGAGGTTGCCTTCCACGCTCTCGCGCTCGGCCAGTCTCGCCGTGCCTCGGCGAGAGTGTAGTGCCTGCATTAGTAGACAGTGGCTCGGTCGTGAGCGGTGGGATGGGGCAGAGTCGAGAGTGGTGTTGTGGGGCAGGGTCGCGGTCGCTGTATGAGTGAGGCACGTGCGGTAGCGCTGGAGTGTGTGGGTTTCGTTACGGTTTTTCGTTGCATCGAGCGCGCTTTTAGTACCCTCAGCAAAGAAGAGTTTCACTTCAATAATATAAACGATAATTCGCAATGATTCAATGCATACAACCTAAATTTTGTCTCGTTTCGAATGCATTTCCTTATTTATTTAACGACGAATCGCTGTGAAGAATTCTATTTCACATTAAAAGAACACAGTATTCTCGAGAGATTCTTAAATGAAAAATATTCTAATATCTATCAATTCTAATTAACTACGACATGTAATCGATGCAATATCCATTGCCATTGCCGTTAACGAATAACACGATCATTTGTCTCCACTCGGCTTGGTGTGTCCACTTTGCCCGGCCTCCCCCCCACTTATATACACGTCCCGCACGCCGCAGCTGCATCGCGGTGCAATCGCGCGGCCGGGTTTCCGTCACGAACGACAGCGCGCGGGGGAAGGAACCGCAAGAAAATCAATCGCGGGCCAGATTTTTCTTCGAGATCAAACAATAGGAAAAAAAGAGGAAGGAACGGGAGGGGGGGGGGAGGCACATCGCGTGCCGCCGATCTTTAGGGCCGCCCGCCGTTGCCGCATAACAGTTGCGACCGGAATCGGCTTGCGGTCGGCCGTCATGTGCTGAGGGAAGTTTTCGTTGAAAGGGCACAAAACGCGATCAGTCAAGGAGCATATGCCTAATCGTCGATCGTGCGCCGGCCGCAGAATCGAGAAATCTGGATACAGGAGAGAATCGATCGGATATCGTTGAAGACTTTTGCGGTGTAGGGTGAACCGCGGGGCGCGTTGGACACCTGCTGCTCGATGTACTTTCGCTCGCGGGATTGGCCCGCATCGGTGGGTCAGGTGCGCGTCGTATACATATATGTATGTGCGAGTTGTTATAGCCTCCTTATTCGTTCTAGTCTTAATCGGGGTTGCGGTTTGATCGATACGCGCATGTATATAGTCTACGGTATCATTTATATTGATATATCGTGTATTTTTTTTTTATATATTTCGACATTATTCCAAATTCTGAAAAGCTAGTTTTCTTAGAAATGCTATGGTAAACATTTTGGAATACATCTAATTTGGATTTTTCAATTGAATTTAATTTAAGGATGTATCACCTATATATGGACGCTGTTAAGCAAAACAGTGTCAACCAACAATGAAAACATTTTGCTTAACAACGTCCATGTAGTACATACCTATTAAAAGAAATTTACGAAATTTGCACAGATAATGAATGTATAAATAAATTAAGTTTATCAGCCCGAAGTCAATCGTCTATCTCGTCACTAATGAATTTTACTAATTTTATACGAGCTCTTATGGAGAGACGAATATTGTTCAGTAAAATGAATCGAAATAGTAACTAGGAAGAATTCTTGGAATTTTTCAGGTTTACGAAAGGGTTAAATATGAATGACTATACTAAATTTCATTAACTTCCATTTTTCATGTTTTGGTATGGTCATTAACCCCTTCGTAAACCAAAAGAATTTCAGGATTTTTTTTCAGCTACTTCGATTTATTTCACTGTCCACGCACACAATATCTGTCTCTCTATAAGAGCCGGTGTAAGATTAATAGAATTCATTAGTGCACTATTTTTTAATTAGACTCAGATAGCACGAGTAGCTCATTCACTACAGGTTGTTAGTAGTAGAAATTTTGAAAATAAGTGCATTTTATTTGAAAGCAACTCATCGGGTGAAAATATAAGAAGTAAAATGTGCTATACGTTGTACTTACTGAAAAGACTCGTAAATGAGGAACTTTTGGATCCTTTCTAAAGATTCTATTTCGAAAAATAAGTAGTAGAATTTATTGAATTCCATTCTTTATCTACTACATTCTGCCTACTTTCTTACTACTGTAGATATTACTGGAGAGAAAAATTTCACCTTACGCCTGGTAGGCGCAAAGTATCTAACTATTATATTTTAATATTTGGAACCTTTGAGCTATTATACTTTGTAAGCTGGTTTCTATCGATATGTTAGTAGAACGACCATAGAAGTATAATTCTTCACTTGTCGTGCTGTCTGGAGGATGAAGGATCAAATTCAAATTTCGCAAGTGAACTTGTGTTTTAATCGTAATATCTGTGCAAGTTTCATAAATCTGTTGGGATTTCAATACCTATATGTGGCTAATAAATTATCAAAGCACGGGGACAATTTTTTTCATCGATAAACTAATTGTTCCTCACTTATAGGTATATGGGATAAATACGCGTTTCTCTGAAACACATTTTTGGATTAAACCCCTTCCTGCATCTTGTACCATATACCTATTGCACAAACGACTTTTTACTCATTATCTTCTGTAAAGAACCTTTAAATGTGAAAAATACAACGTTTTTCTTTGCTTCAATAAAGATAGAAACTGTTTTTATAAGTTGTTGTTTAGAAAATTGTTTTATGTCATATACATACCTAGTTATTTAGAAAAATGGTTTTATGTCATATATTTTTTTGTACAAAAGATAGAAAAATCATGCAGTAAGTGGTTGATGTTACAAATTGTAAGTAATGATCATAGATCAGCATACATGAATATATAAATGTACCCACGAGTTTAACCCTGCGTTAGTATGGTGAAACAATGTAATGTGAAAAATTGCATTTAGTTGGGGTATGATATACCCCACCTTACCAACGGAGGGTTAATTCGATTCGACTCTCGGAAACGTGTACCTACTATAACGCTCGATCGACTCGCGAAATAAATAAACACTTTGAAGAGACGATCGAAGGATACGTGCCGCGCGTCGGCGTTGGCGGCGCGGGAATCGAATATCCATGAATTTTTGTGAAATATTCAAATCGCGGAGATCAAATATCTGGAGATGATGTCGCCCCCGACGCGAGGTCTCCAGCCATGAATATCATGACTGACCAAATTCTCTGGCTTCGCTGTACGCACGCTCGGCCGATTTCGAAGGAAAAATATATCGGAAGAGCGCGGCGTCGTTATATTCATGGGTATGAAAAAATTATAACGGTATCATTGCCGCATATTTTCCTCCTTTTACACCCTATATACATTACCTGCCTTCTTCCCGTATCAAATTACGTGACGACGAAGGCGCGGTCTCTACAATATAATCGTGCATTGACGAAATTATTTTTCAAAGCCCTACGAAATGAGGAATTCCACCTCGTTATCGCAATCTTCCCCTTCTAACACTCGACAATTCCACTTATCAATCGTCGACTCCTCCTCTCTACCGATTGCTCTATTCTCACTCTAAAGGTGTCATACGATTGCCCCTCTCGTTTCTCCAACCTCCGCCCTCCCCTTCTCGGTTACCAAAGCCTGATCCGGTTGCAAAGAAGTCGTGAGTTCACTTTTCGTTTAACGTAATTCTGGCGATAATGATTCTTGCGGCTATTACATATCTCCATCCAGGTCAAAATGTGAAAAGTGAATATCATTCGGCCAATTATAGTACTTACTTCCTTTCCTTTACGTCCATCAGGTGATTAATTGAGCGTTATTCGTTTTTTACATTTTCACTTCTGATGTGGATACGTAATAGACCCTCTGATCGACCTGTTTTAGGTGATGGAACTTTATTGGAGTCGCTCATATAGCTGAACAGTTCCAGCGAATCTTATTGTTTTGCCATGGAAGCTAAATCTAATTGGTCCTTCGTAGCAAAACAAGAAGATTCACTTGTACCGTTCAGCTACGATAGGAGAGGTTAAACAGGATCGGCAACTGTATAGTGATGAAACTCTTAAACTGAGAAAAGTACTCCTGATTTTAACCAAAACTAGAGAAAGATCTGGTAAGAATCAGGCGTACCTATATATCTCAGTTTAAGGGTTTCATCATTACAGTTGCCGATTCTGCTTAACCTCTTTTATCCATCACGACGAATCAAAGATAACGCTCATCATTTATAGTTCCACAAATCGTATACATTATATTTGCTATATTGCATGTCCAGTGAATAACGCTGTATAGTGTTTCAAATTAGAGGTTAAAATTTCGAATTGTCAATACTAAATTTTAACTACCGTCATTAGCAGTAAGTTATCCTCCATCAGTAGTAACAGTAATTACTGTCGATTGCCCACCTATGACTACTACTTGCCAAAAATGACTATAAAGTTGTCTAGTTAGTTTTGGGGCACCTCTAATTTGAATTAGTGTACCTACATAATTATACCTATATGTTCGTGTAGAAATTTGGTTAGAGATTCACTGAGAGTTTACCCAAGTCGAAATTTTGCTCCTATTTTGATGGCCAGAGTCTCTCCATTGAGTAGAAGCTAAGTCATCCAAAGTAGGTTCTCGCTCTGTTATTTTGCTTCTACTTTGAAGCTAAAAATCGGAGAAATTTCCGCATTTTCCACTTTTAGCTTCAAAGTAGAAGCAAAATAACATAGAGCGAGAACCTACTTTGGATGCCTTAGCTTCTACTCACAATCAATGGAGAGGCTCTGGCCATCAAAATAGGGACAACATTTCGACTCGGGCGGTCACCCATCGAACTACTGTCTGCAATTTTTCCTGCTTAAGGTTTCTCGAGCGGTACTGGGCCTTTTTCCCTGCTAAAAGTTAGTCCACTAAAGTACAGTAACACTCTAAAGTATGTTCTTCGTGCGATGTGGCAACAACGTTTGACGCACAATAGTATGTGTATATCTGTGAGTTCAAAGATGGAGCCCAAAACATCTGGTCATGCATATGTGACGTCATGCAACGTTGCCACATTGACTTATCAAAGGTTAAATTTATAAAGAACAATTAATAAAAAAATAACAGGCTTCTTAATGAACGTGAAAATTGGTATAGATGATTTTAGCTCATTAAACTTGCTGTTCAAAATATTTCAGAATTTTTTCACTATTTTTCTTAGAAATATCGCGGTCTGTTAGCTATAACCCATAAAAACACATGTTATTTTGTTATTCAAAAATCTTTGCAACGAGCTTCTTAAAAGACTTGAAAATTTAACTGAATGTTTTTTTTACTTCAATCTACCGAATGCAATCATTTTCAAGCATTTCTCACTATTTTTAGTATAACGCTCGAGAATCCTTAACTTCGTTGATTGGTCAGTGTCCTCGAGTCCTCATCTGCTGCACGCTCCTGTGATATTAAGTATTAGGTACTATTCTGCCCAACTATGGAGAAAGGCAGTAACTAGCAAAACAAACCGAGATGCGTTTTTTGATACCATTGAATATCTTGAATCATTTTGTACCCAAATCTTGTACCCTTCTTTAATGTTAAAGCTAGGTTTCATTAGTAATGTGTCTTGGAAACCCTTCGGCTAAAGGCATCAAAGTTACAGTTGATTTTCCACAAGTTTGTCGGTTAGCAGTTACTGCCTTTCTCCATAGTTGGGCAGTATTGGTGTTCATATGAAGTTTGATGTACAAATGTACATATGTTGCTTTTCCAGTCAATAAGAAAGAGCTAGAATAAATAAGATTTTATAATTGTATTATACTTTTCTCAACATTTTTCTAAATTTATGATTACATATTTTGATAAATATTCTTGCAGACGCAAATTGATATTAATAAATAAATAATTATATGAATGTTTATTCATCTTACATTAATTTATTGTCTTTGATTTACTATAATAATTTGTGCTTTTTAATAAACAATATAAATAAAGAATAAACAATCTTGTTTATAACTTGCTCAACATACTCTGGAGACTCGAAATCAAATAATTTATTGATTTAATAATTGAACAAATTACAATTTTTGTCCATTTATTCACAAATAAATTTTCAAGTTCCCGTATGCAGGAGACCGAAATTTTTCTAAGTCCCGTTCGTCATGTTGAAAATATTCTAAGTCCGAAACTGACACTAAAGGGGCTCTGGTCATCAAAATAGAAACAAAATTTTAATTCGCGACGAGGCCCTATTTTGAATGATATAGTTTCTACCCAGTGAAGGTGCTGTGCCCATCAAAGTAGGAGCAAAATTTCGACTCGCGCGCGAGGAGACCCTATTTTAAATGCCATAGCTTCTATCCATTGAAGGGGCTCTGGCCATCAAAGCAGGAGCAAATTTTACAGATAGGTTCAAAAAGCATCAAAATAGGAGCTCGACGATCATGAGCATCAAGATAGGTTTGAAAAGTCGCTCTGGCCATCAAAGTACGTAAATAATTATTGTAATTCTGCTTAATGTATGGAGGCATAAAACCAACCCCTTTCGTGACTAGAAAGCCGAAATAAATCTATCTATCTATTGTAATTCTGCTCGAAATATTGTCGCCTGTCAAATTTTCTTAGTATTCATGGATGGTAATGGGCATCGCCTATGATTTTCTTAATCAAGTAATACATTTTTAGACGATTTGAAATAAAAAACTGCACGCCAGCGGTCTGGTAATAGTTAAAAACGATAGATTAAAATTAATCTATCGGCGTATATGAGTAAATACACGGAGAAAAATGAAGTTGAAATGTCGAGCATTGGATGCCCGAATTCTGTCACTATATGCCCTTGGTATGGCGTTACATGCACTTCGTACGGCACTGTAGTGACAACGCAAAATTATGTGAAAGATATGAAAGATATTGCTATACCTACAGAATGGCATTTCATGCTCAGCGTATAGCAAGCTTTAATACAATGTCACATATTTTCAGATAATTTGAAAGGTTATATTGCGACAAATGCCAATGGCTGTATTATAAAACCGCCATATGGTGGTATCATAAAAAATGCCAATTAGTTATATTACAAAGAATGTCAATGGTTGTACTGTAGAAAATGTAACGATGACTGTATTGTAAAATATTAAATTATCTTAAAACATACAACATTAGATTAACGTTTGCTATACGCAGAGAATAAAATGCTCTATTCTATATGGCAATATTTTTCCCAATTTTGAGTTATCACTACAGTGCCATGCAAAGCGTAGCTATGTACGCAATGCCATACAAAAAACATATAGTGCCAGAAATTCGGGCATCTCTCCAGTGCTCGTCATTTCAACTTCATTTTTCTCCGTGTGGGGAAAGAGATATTTCGGGACTGCTGATTTGTGTCAATTTTGCCAACATAATATAATGTTAAAAGACGCCCCTTAAGGACATCGCGAGACGCGCAACGAGGGGAATCGATGTATCCTATACATGACTCCCGGACGATGGAAAGTAGCCCCGATATGGGGACGACGTCGCGGTGCCTCTTTAAAAAGGCGGCTTAGTGTGACGCCATCGATTCGCCCGGACCCATTGTGCCCGGCAATTTCCCGACAAAGAAAGCGCTGAATCGGGTCTTAGCCGCGCTCGAAATCACGACAAATATCGCCGCGCGGCGCGCGAGGGACGGCTCGCCGGTTATAAATCGATTGGCTCTCGTCGATAGCGCCGGTTTTCTTATGGCTCGCCCCCTTCTTCGCCACGAGGAGACGCGAGAGAATGCCGCGACGTGCGCGTAATTGAATAAATTTGTGCGCTCATTGTCGACCGGCGAGCTTTAAATAATGAACGGACACCTGGCGTCGACTCACGATGGCGCGTTTCGTCATTTTCCCACCTCGATTTAGGGGGGATGTGAGGGGAAGGGGGTGCAAATTGATTTTGGAAGGGCGCATCGGGGGGTGTTCGACTTGACGCTTCGCGAGGACTCGATCGGTGATTCGATGTGTCGATTTAAATATCAAATTTTATTTTTGGAACCGGTTCATCCAATTTTGAACGGTAAAATCAATTGATTCTTTGTGTAAATTTAACAATCTTTCTGTTAATTCTAACATTCTTTGTGTTAATGTAACATAACGCTAGTGGACATTTTTCTCTGCCAAATCTCTGCCAAAACTGTGTTAAAAATTCTGCGACAAGTCTAGCATTTATTTACGAATATTCCAATTTTAATAGTTGGTATAGAAATAGCAGAGCTCTGGTAAACATTTTAGCAGAGCTGGTAGAGACTTTGATAGAGCTGGCAGAGAATTCGCCAGAATTGATAAAATTTCGTTAAAGTCCGCAAAGTCGATAGAGATTTTTCAAAAATGGTATACCAACTGCGTGAACTCTGATAAAATTCTTGTGAACTCTACCAAAATATCTGCCAACTCTGCCATCTCTACCGAAATCTCTATCATTTCTGCCAAAATGTCTCTGTCAGTTCTTAAGGTTGGAACATCCGCAGAGAAACGACAGACTTTCGGCAGAGATTTAGTAGAGATTTGACAGAGAAAAACTTCCATTAGGGAAAAGATGTTGAATTATAATACGAAGATTTGATTGATTTTAACATATCGATGTCAACACAAAATTTCCAACAGTACCTATACCTACCTATATAAGAAAAATTAGCGGATATTTTATTTCCAAAATTCGACCCTAAAATATACCGCACGAGAACTTATCCAATTTATGATCATATTTATGAACATAATCGTAATATTTCGGGATTGGTATAATATTTACGATTTTTCAATTCAGTTATAACATTCTTCAATATACAGACGCAAACTTTCAATGAAACTTCCTTTACCGATCGACCGATTCGACCGAATACCTACAAATCACGTATAGGTACCGATCGTCCCGATCGTCGCCAATCAAAAGCGAATAAACGCGCGATCCGTCGCGTCGCCGCGGTCGTCGTTAAATCGAAATAGTTTCGAAGCCGACGGCGCAGTCAAAGAGCGACCGGCCACCCCGCGCGAACCCCACCTTTCAATGGGAACGCTTTTACAGCCATCGACGGCGCGTAATTTTTCCTTTTCTGTCTGACACCGTCGGCCGGATTTAAAGCGGGGCTTTAAATCGTTTTTAAATTGAAAAACCGACGCGCTTCCCTCTATTCGTCCGTCTCTATATGCGCGGTTCGCTTCGACTCTCGCGTAACGGGGATGGCTCTCTCTGTAGCTGGTAAGAGAGAAATAGGAGGAGAGAGGGCTTTGCCACGTCATAAACTATAAAGTCGGGCAGTTAACACCCGACAGCCGAATAGCATCACGCTACTTGACTACCAGGCCCTCCTCCTCCTCCTCCTCCTCCTCCTCCTCCTCCTCCTCCTCCTCGTTCATCTCCTCTTTCTCCTTCTACATCCCGTCGTCCTCCACCCCCTTCACGCTATACGAATCGTCGCGTCGCAATGATCTATAATTTTCCGGGTATCTCGATGCGATGGTTCTCAATTTAATCGTCGTTGATGGAGTACTTTCAGGGTTAAAGATGGATTGTTTTATAAAGTCACACGTATCACAAAGTATAGGTAAAGTTGGAACATGGAGCGTTCTAGTGTGAGATTAGTATAATGTCCGATTTCTTTACTTCTGGTTAAAATTTGTCTCAGGTCTCTACTATGAGTCGTTTAGGGATAAGTGTTATTGGTGCACTGACAAGGAAAGTACTCGAGGTGTACCTCACCGATTTTCTTCATTTTGCGATATGTTGTAGTATATCAAAAAACATTAGACACGTATTTTTTTGTACGTGCTAATTCGGACATTTAAGGGGTGAAAATCACCCCTAAACTTGACCACCTAAAACCAATTTTCTACGTTTTCTCAAAAACTACGTTGAATTTCTTAATGAAACAAATTGAATATTATTCCTCATCGAATATTCAATTTGTTTCATTAAGAAATTCAACGTAGTTTTTGAGAAATCGTAGAAAATTGGTTTTAGGAGGTCAAGTTTAGGGGTGATTTTCACCCCTTAAATGACCGAATTAGCACGTACAAAAAATACTTGTCTAATGTTTTTTGATATACTACAACATATCGCAGAATGAAGAAAATCGATGAGGTACACCTCGAGTACTTTACTTGTGAGAGAAAAAACGCTATATTTTCAATTAAATCTGTGTTTACGGATGGAGTTATACAGAATTAATTGCTCCGATTAATAAATTTGGTTATAACGGTTAACGGTAATTTGAAGGAAAAAGGCTGTAGTCCATTCGAGTCAATTATTAGTTTAGATAACTAAATCTGCATTCTCCTACCCGTAACCGCCGATTTAGTCGAATTTACTACATTTTTCTCTCAGTGTGGAGAAGATATGTTTATCTAGAAGTTAAATATTAAACAACGAGAGAAGAAATAAAGTTGAACATTAGTTTGGTGTATAATATATACAATTTGATACGTTTCAAATATACCTACTTCGCAATAAGTGGATTTAGCGGTTGTCTTCCATCAGGCGCAGCTGGAGTCATTTAGGGATCCGTCCAGGTTGATTTAGAATCGAGTCTGATCGTCACGCACCTCGCGACTGAAATACATGCGGAGTTAATCACGTGGGATTGAAATTGATGCAAAAGCGTAGAAGAAGAATTTCATTACACCAGTACAGATAGATTCATTTTCCCATAATTTGATGCCCCCTTTTCTACGTCATTCTTACCAACGTATCTGCCGTCTAGCGACAAAACTGGAAACTGCTTAGCTAGCCAGCAACAGCTGATGTCAGTTGTGAATTTACATCGGCTTTCATTTGCAGAGAAATAATATTTCACCAATGAACTATGATTTTTTCGACAAAGGAGGTCTTCAGATTGTTACACGTGGCCTTCGTTTTGTATTTTAAAATACCGTATTTTTTTCGGTAATCGATGCTTCTTCCGTATTAAGGAGTGGGAGTCTACTCCTAGGGATTTTCATAGCAGTATGTTTTTATCAAATAAACATTTTTTTAGATCACATGTAACAATTTCAGAACCTCCTTTGTCGCAAGAGAACCACAATTTATTACTGAAGTATTCTTTATTTGGAAATGAGAACCGGTGTAAAATCTAAGAAAAAACATCGCAGCTTTACAGGGAATTTCAAACTAAGTTCTTGCAATCAGTGGGGAATTTTGATTTGTAGCCCGTTGGAGTCAGGTTTCCTCCAATTACAAGAGTCCTATATGAGGACCTTAGAAGTCAAGGGATACAAGTGCCCTTTTCTTAGTTTTGAGATAATCGATTTCAAAGTTTGGCTATATTGTTCTAAATTTAGGATTTCCTTTTAGATAGAGTTAACAACTACATTATATTTTTATCATTTATATTGTCTGTTCAGTGTTATAAGTTTGTTAGTCATATTTTGTATAAGAAACATGTTGAACTTGTGTCCTTGTTGAAATGTTGCACTTGTATCCCTAGGCTTTTAAGGTCCTCATATAGTTCCTCATTTTCCAACCAATGATGTTTATGAAAAATTCTCATTAGATTGGAAAAAATTGTGTTGACAACTTTCTTTGCACTTACTCTCTCTCGCGTAATGAAATATTTTTTTCCGAAATTTACGTGTCACACTACGTTTCCGAATCTAGTATCGACTAAGGGTACGACTCAAATTAATACAATCTATTATTATCATAACAATTGTATTACACGTGAAGTATGGAACGTATCACCTCGCATATCCTTCGAATAAGAAGACATCTTCGTCTCCCATTTCGGAGTATCTCCGAATAATCCCTCGATAATTCAAGAGAAACAGTTGACCCCTCGGAGTCCCGAGAAAGCAAATATTCCGGCCTCTCGTATTGACCAACGGGTGTTAGCGGCGATCATGGATGTTTGCACGGGGAAAATCATGACTAAATATTAGCTCGCGAGCCCGGTAGCTTCGTTCCGTAAATATTCGCCCCCCTTCCTTCTTCCATCCGTTCGTTTTCCCTACAAAAACGCCTGTCACCTCTCCATTCCAAATCCGTCATTATGATACACTGAATACAATTTTCAAGTCGCACGGTAATCGGCGCATAGTTCTTAAAGCCTTATACTTCGAGGCTAAACGACAGATTAACTTGACAGTACCTACAGGTAGTATAAGTATACTGAAAAAAATTCATGTTTCAAAATGTAGCAATTAATACCACAAAGTATGAGGAAAAAACTCCAGTGAGATGGGACAGTTATGATTTCGGTTAAATACTATACTTAGATACTGTACAGGACTTAAGTACATCTACGTCTGAGAGAGAGAGAGAGGTAAATTATATCTATACGTAGGGGAGACTGTTGTGCCTTGAGGATAGTGTACCTTGAAACGATTCGTATTTATGACAAATATCGCCATCTATCAACTCAAAATTCAGGTATAATCTTCACTTGCTTGGCCTTCAGTAGTGCATTTATGTTTAACGCGTCACAGACGTATTTTGAGGTTGTGAAATAAAAATAAGTTTTTTCGCCACAAGAATATAATTAGCGTCGTATTCGTGTGCAGATAATTTGAGAACTGATCACTTTAAAACTATTAATCAATTTTTGTGTGTAACAGTGTTCAATGGTGAGTAAAAATACAGTGTTATTTTTCTTTGTAAACTTAGCTTCGGCGTGGAGGCAGCCGTTTTTAGTAATATTGCACCATCTTGTACCTTGGAAGATTAATACTGAACGTTAATTTTTTATTTCAAAATTTTTCCAATTATGCCGCGTAGTAAGAAGGTAAAAAAAGAGATACTGTCAATCTTGTCAATCATATTTTGAGTTTTTCATCACCAAAAAGAAAAGAAGCATAGTTAAATTCTAAGTTGCTTTTTCTCAAATGTTTTGTTCTTTTTTACAAGTGCTTTTGTTCATTTATGATACCTGGTACAATTTATATTGTTAAATAATATACATGGTACAAGACCATCTTGTACCTTGGAACAATTTGTAGCTAATATAAATTGTGGTGGAAAACACCTTGGAATCAATATTTGTAAAATTTCCTTTACATCTCGTGTACCTGAATAGATATCTTATCGATTCAGCAGGAGAGAAATGCCGTTTAAATATTTTCCCAATCATCAGTTAAAGTAAAATTTTCAATAATCGTTCCAAGGTACAACAGTCTCCCCTCTCTCTATAGCGTTTAACCGAATTCATAACTACACTATCACTAAATTTCTTATCTGGAGTTTTTTCCTCGTAATTTCTGGGATTGATTGCTACATTTTGAAACATCCTCTTTCTCAGTGTAGCAATACACAGTAAAAAAGTGGTGTTCATTTTTAATACCATTTCACCGGTGTGGACCTGTATATGTATACCACATCCGGTGTCATTCAGTCTTATGCCATTGTTATCTAGCATCAAAAGTGGTTTATACCTACAGGTCAACGCCGCAGAATTTTTTACAATGTATCAATGTGATAAGAGCAATAACCATTGTCGAAATACCTATACGTATAATTGAAACAGATATTCATTACCTATGTGGTAAAATAGAAATTAGTATTGCGAAGGCAAGCAGAACATATTTTTATACTAATAAACTACTATCATTGCCGTGCAATCCATACAATTTTTCTCAGTGTAGCAATACACTGAGCGCCGGCTACAGAATACCGGCCAGAGTCGCGCGAACGCGAGAGCCGAAATCATCCCGACGCGCGCATAAAATTGTCTTCCCGCCGCCGCACTACACGCGGAACGACCCCGCGCGATATTCTTCGGCCGTCGGCGATGGGACGCGTAAAACCGGGCGCGATAACCCGCCGTTGCAGCCGCCGAAGGGAAAGGCGGCGTGGGTGGAGGCGCATCACTGCGATGTGAGAATTTGTTAGGAAACAATGGAGAAACAACGCCGTTCGGACGCTATGGCGCTCGTAAGGCAGGCTCTTGGGCGCGCGCTTGCGCGGACGCCCGCGCTCTCTCTATCTCCCGGGTTTATACGTCATGGCGACGACTATATCGCGCGCGGATGGACCGGGTGCTCTATTCCATTCCATCGGGGGGAGTAGGTATTATTCGTTCGCTGGCGCCAGCGCGACTCGCTTCATCGGTCTACTCGCGGCGTACATACGTACCTATGTGTTGCAGATTCCTAGTTGTTTCTTCTTTCGGGACAAATTAGGGTTTTCTTTTTGTTTCGAGAAATGGAGAGGGAAAGAGAAAGAGGGGTTGGGATACACGAAGCTTGTAGGGTTACGCCTACGATATCTGTATTCGACGCTAGATGAGGTTATGTATACGACGTGTGGTTAGTTTGATAATTTACCGTCGAATAGTTCCTTCTTTTTGGGGCAAATTAGGAGTTCCTTCTCGTTTCGAGAGAGATAGAGAGATGGGGGATAATAAGAGGAGAGAGGAATTGAGATACACGAAGCTCGCGCTGGGTTACGCCTACGATACTTGTACTCAGATCTAGAGTAAGTTATACAGCTAGTATGCAGTTGATTTGATGATTTACTCTTGATGCTGATTTATCATGTTTCGATATATTGAAATAAAAGATAACATGTGCAGTCTAACAAGAATTCTCTTTAACCAAGATACAACATAATATATAACTCAACGAGTTTCGTGTATTTCAATCCTTCTCTCACATCTGTTCTCTTTCTCTCTCCCCCCATCTCTCCCCCTCACCCCTCTCTCTGTAAACAAGAAGAAAATCTGGATGTTTCATCTTTTTTTAGAGGGAGAAGAAGAAGAACAGAGGAATGAAAGGTTGAGATGCAAAAACCTTGTAGATTGTCTTTTATAAGACGAAGAAAACGTTATTTAAAAATGTTCAACGCGATATCCAGTGTAGAAATTACGTTAATGTTAAAATAGGGCACCGAATAAAATTCTCTAACTTAAATTAGGCCCCAATAGGGAAGCTTTATGTAGACCTTCAAAGGGGTGTGACACTATTAATTAGGGCCTTTAAAAAAGGGAACTATTTACTGAGGCCAGATCGGGATTACCTTTCATTTCCCTATGTATTTAATTTGGCACGTCTTCATTTATTAAAATTTGGGTACTTTCAAACAACGATCATTCGAATATTGCTAATATTTCTCTCCTTTCTTGGACTCAACAGAAATGAATGAAAATGTATAGGTATATCATTTGAATCAAACGTATGTACGTAAGATATTATTTGTTGCATCTCTTTGGCGCGTACATAATAAATGTGTAATTACTCCCACATATTTTTTCCTTTCAAATCTCTGTAATATTTTTAGTTATAGGTAGAAGGAAGGTTCACATAACCAATTTTTGTGAATACATTCATTATTTTAACCTTGGCATCATTTTCTTGTACAGTCATAGTCAGAATATAGTAAGGAACTCCATAATATAGGGTCTAGACTTGGATTTGCAACATAATTTTTTGGAAACATAGACGACGAACGTCATCGTTAATTATTAGTCGTGGTGGGTAGGAGAGATTAAGCAGGACTGACATCTGTTAATAATGAAACTCAGTAATGATTGAGAAAAATACTATATCCAAAAACATGAAACACGAAACAGTGTGCCTCAATTCAGGTAACTATTTATATTATAATAAGAACCATACCTCGAAAAAATGCCCAGAATTGTCTTCCTTATAGGGCAATAAAAACTCTCAAATGCGTAATACTCAAAACTAATAGAACAGGCCTTAGGATAGTATTCTTCTCAACCGACGAATTGCTGGATTACAATAGTTTACCGTGAAAAACGAAGGCCACGCGCAACAATTTGATGGTCTCCTCTACCAGAAACACTATAGGTCATCAGTGAAATCATTTTTATTTGGAAAAAAGGAGGAATTTAAATTTTCACTATCATCACCTGATTTGCACTATCCAGGTAGACTCTGCATATAAGAGAATACGTAAAATATGACGGCTTCACCAACCAGGACACGATCCTTAATGGAACCTGATTTCCGTATCTAATTTCTGCACGGGATGTTGTAGAGCTTGTGCTATTTCCAAGACGCTGCCTAATCGCAGTCGATGAAACGAAGCGCGCCTGATAATCCGAGACGACAATTTATTCTCGTCGTGGCGAACGCGCGCGCCAGAAATATTATTCATAGTGTGTTGCTCATTTGAACACGCTCCGCGCTGCTAAACCGAGGTTTCACCGTACAGCTCGCGCTGTCACGTGTCGACACGTGACGGTGCGTGCGTTACACGCGTAAGCGGGCCGTAAAAGGAAGTAGTCAAATACTGGGACGATCGTTCTCTGTGGATTATTCGCGCGATGGGGCTTTACGGATGACGGAATGTAATGGCTCGGATCTGCATTCATTCGCGGCGGCGGCGGCGGTTAATAACAATTCGTATCGCAACGTAAAATCACTTTTTTCTTCCGTAAAACGCTCGCCGCACGCGTGTCGATATTTCATATTTTTACTTCCGTCGCGGGAAATTGTGCTAGACGCAATTGTCTATGATTATCGCAATTACGAAATGTATAATAATAATGAGAGTTATAATTTTTCAATGAAAGATGAATACGACTTAATATTGAATACACTGCACGAGGAGCTATATATAACCTCGGTTATTAATTGTAGCTAGAAGAGCACAACAAATGTAATTAACCAATTGTAATTAATACGTAACGTTGTAATTGAGGCTTTAGTTTCTCTGAATGCAGTGTTAGCTCGTTACAATCCATTCGTAAAAAGGACATGTCACGTAAGACTCTTTCCGACATTCTCATTGGCTAATATTCGCGAAAAATGAATCTCACTTTTCCGTGAATTTTATTAGCTGAATTCGTTATCGCGAATCTGGTATCTTGAAAGAATACGAGTGAATGCCGTTTCCCAATGATTGAAGCATAGAAATCTATGTGATTAAGTAATGATGAATAAGCGAAAAGCATGAAGAAAATGAAATACAGTCGAACAGAGTGCCCGAACTATGTAATTGGGATCGGACTACGTTCGGATAATCGAACAAGTATTTTGCAGCTTTGTGTAGGCTAAACAGCTGAGAGAGAGCATGAATTTCATATTAAACCACTTTTTTTATTCACGCAACAAAGAAATCATTGAATATTAGAATATAATTAACCAACGATAAAATGATATCTACATTCTTAATCAATCACACAAGTTTGAAGTAATCGTACATCTTTGGCAGCTTTATGCACACTAGAACAACCATAGAGGTTTAAAGTAATCGTTCATTTTTGACTGCTATTTCTGGAGAATCAGCTATACTAGCTATTTTAAAAAAGAGACATCGTACTTGTATTTCAAAAGTGACACAATTGTTTCTATATTAGTTCAGATGATCGACAATTCGGATAATATCGGAGTTCAACTGTAGTAACGATTACTATATCAGAATAGTAAGTTGGTGAAAGCTTCAACAATAGTGTATTAAATAATATGCGGCATAGTAGTAATTACCATTCAATTAATCATGATTACTATTCCGCAGATAATTCAACACGACATTGTCGAAGCTGTCACTGTGGCTTACTATTCTGGCATAGTAATCGTTAGGTACTATTCAATTTTCTCCGTGAGTGCGTGTGAAGCGCGTACGACGCGTTGTTGCTAGTTACTCACTAAAAAAAAAAGATCAAACCACAAAAAGACTCCAAAAGACTCGACCAATCAACGATATTCACTAGTTCGACTCGACGCAATGAAAAAGAAAAAGAAAACGACAGATCGGTTATTCGCAACCCCTCGATTCCGCGCGTCGAACGGTAACAAAAAGAGAAGGACCGGCTCGAAAAGGCACGGCAATCTCTCGCAACCAGTTGCATGTTCGAGGACCCCGTAAGAGAGCGTCGAGAGGAGGCTCGAGCCTCAATGAAAATCGCTCGATAGTGTATTTAACCCCGAGTGCGTAATGACCGTGCGAGGGGTGGTGCGATCGCTCGCACGGACGCGCGTCGCATACGGGGTGACACCGCGAAGAAGGCAGCGTTGCGGAGCTCCCTCGCTGTAACCGGCGCGACGCGCGTGGGTCGCTCACCGCGTAGATATTATTTTTTAAGTGGGCGTCGGTTTAGCATGCCACTTGACAGGACGCATGGCGTCACGGGGTAATCAAAGTGCCATTATCCATGGGAAATTGTAACTCCCCGTGCCTCCCCTGTATATTCATGCGAGCGAACGCTCCTGATCGGTGGTGCGGCGGGGTCATTACGCGACCCCCAGGTCCACGCGTTGTACATATCGAGGGGGCCCTGTGAGTGCGCGGTGTCAAACCGAAGTCAACCGCTGAAAAATGGCCCCTGCTTCCTGGGAGTCCTGCGAGGCCGTATAGGTACTCTCGATATTGGGCGATATTGTGTATTTTCTTTTCTTTTTATGTTCAGTGTGCCTTTTCCGAAACGTTTTCTGCAGTAGCTACTGTTCTTATTGATTGATATCTTTATTACTGCATTTGGACTGATACTTACTCGAGAACGACAATACGAAATATTAAGTATCTTTTGTTTGATGTTTTATCTTTAGAGATCAGGTTTCCAATTTTGTTGTCATATTTATGAAGAGAACACAGCAACAATTTAAGAAGAATATTCCCTTACAAATTATTTAAAGACCTCAGCAATAATGTATTAAGGAGTGAATAGGTACTAAGCTGGTCAGAAAACTAAATAGCATAGCAGTACGTTGTGAAATTCAAAAAAGTTTTATCAGCTTCATGGAAGGGAAAAATAGTCCAGCTCAGATTGACTCAAATGAATTCTGGACAGTAAATTTTTCATTATCTGAACAAATTTCAATGAGCACAATGTTCGCAACTTGTTTTATAATTTGGAGGCATGTTATAAAAAAAATATAAGTTTTACCAGACTGTCTCTTTCAATACGATTATTTGCTATGTTGTCTTACACAAAAATGTCCTTTTCCTTCCATCTCTCCTCTAAAGTGTTATAAGTATGAGACGAGAAAAGTTTGCGGTAATCAGTTTCACACTGGATAGTAGAAAACTTTTTGGGAAAGGCTATGCCCTCTTTTACTATACGTGTGGCAATAGTTGTCATGCGGAAAGGAAAAAAACGCATCTTCAAACTTATCGCTTTATACCCTATATTTCTGTGACTTGGTTCTAAAAGGGCCAAAGTCATAAAATGCTCATTTAGGCATATGTCCACATTGGTCTTTTTAACTATAAAATAAAATGTTTTTTGGATTTGAACATTGGCCCTACGCACTTTTATAGCACGGTTGTTATTGTAAGTACACATTAGCCCTTTTTACATTTAAAGGTTCTCTTGAAGTACAGCTTGATTATGCACTTTGGCCCAAATCTCGAAAAATTGACATTGGCCCTTTTAGAACCAAGCCATAGATTTGGTTTAATACACGCCAGTCTAACGGGTTGTATGTCGACTGGCAGGTACACCCCGTCCACTGTAGTTTCCTATAGTTCGGTGGAAATACACAGAGCCTACATCCGAACAAAATGACACTGTTTACGTTTATTTAATTAATTATTCGAAAAAACACAAACAAGTACCTATTGAAACTGTATTGGAGCGTCTGTCACTTGAACCACTAATGAAATGACCGATGTTTCTCAGACTGTAGTTCTACAGTCGAACCTCGATTATCCGAACGCTTTTGCATCGTATCCGAATGTTTAATTACCCATCCAAACTAAATTAGAAAGTGTTTTTAATTTTGTCATTTTTGAAATACAGTCGACACTCGAAATACAGGCGCCTTCCTCTATACATTGCAGCCGAGGTTTTCCCTCACATTCTAAACAAGAGATAAGGATTTATTCTCTGTGTCTCGATTGCGGGCTCGCTTCTGCTCGTCGCGTTCGCGCCTACAATGGGGGCAACAGATGTAAACACGAATATGTCAGACACGTACGCAACAGTGTGACTCGCGCGTACTTAGTGGTGGTACAACATTTCCTGGAATTATATTCCCCTTACCCCGCCATTTCGGTGCCCACTATCGAGTGTCGACTGTAAAAATACGATATCTCCTTTCTCTTTTTAAATATCTAGCTTGGCTGATTCTCCATAAATTGAGTTGTAGGTACTTACTACTTATTCATCTATAATTTTTAAGTGTGTACTACATATTGTACATACATTATATCTCGTGATTTTATATTTGTTAAGTAAATAAAAAAGTGTTTTAATATGAAATTCATGTTCTTAGTTGTTTAGTCCCAAGCTGAAAAATTTGTTTGATTATCCGAACGTAGTCCGATCACAATTAATTCCGATAATCCAAGTTAAACTGTATTTGGCTCGGATCTCGGCTGTCGGTATTACCACCAAATTACAATAAACCACAGCGGACGGAGTGCACCAAGCGATATGCAACCCGTTGCGCTGCCGTGTATTAAACCAAACACAGGATATGTTGGGGAAAGTGGAGTGAAATGGCCGCTTTATTTCGCCTTTCATTACAATATTTGTATGGATTATATAATTACGTTAATAAGAATCCTTCATTTTTTAGTCAGGGAAGAAACTGGTTTATTTTGGAAATTCCACAATTGTAGTAATGTAACAAAGCATCTTCTTTAGTTGAATAAAATTTGATATAATTTAAAGACTATTTTTTTCTATACAGATTTATCATTATCCTAAATCCTAATGATTATAAACCAGGCGTTAAAATTCTAAAAAAGAAATGTATCTATCGTGGCGTTAAAAGTCGTCATCGTCGACTTTCGTCAAGAAATTCCATCTCCTTCGCGTCAAAGACGATTTCGAGATATCACGGCACACGTCCGACCGTCGCGTCGCCGGCGTGAAATTCCGCGAGTCCGGTTCGTCGACGAGGTTTCCTCCCTGCGAACGCCCCTCCCTCGCCATCACCACCACCTCTCTTTCCTCCCTTCTCACCGCCGCGCCGGAGGACCCGGGGGTTGACTCGGCGGCGGTGGAGGTTAGGGGTTGGGATCCGGGGTTCGAATCCCAGCCCATGCATACCAATCGGGCGCTACCTAACAACGGTTAACCGCAGCCAGTCGACCCGCTGCTAATCAGAAAATCACCGTCCGCAGAAATCCCAACGGGAGTTCGAGCCTGCGGAGCCATTCGATATCGCGAACGTGTGAGTGCGTTCGAGGTGTAGACCACCCACACTCGCCTATATACACCTACTCGCAAGCGTATGCGCGAGCTCCCGGATTATTATCGGGAGGGGCTGACGTGTCGGTAATTACCAGGTTAAATATCAAGGGGTTAATAGCTAACCAATGAAGCGGCACGTGATCACTTTTACACGTATATGTATACCTGTGTACAAACGAAGGCGATCTATAGCTTCGAGTTTTATACCCGCGGATCTCTGTACACTGTGTGTGTGATTGTGAGAAAAATAATTTACCGATCCAAGTAACCGTCGACATGAATAGTGCCAAGAACATATCTGTACCCCAGGATAAAAGTGTATTAAGTCCAATTTGTAAAAATTGGACTTAATACACTTTTATCCTGGGGTACAGATATACTTGTATGTACCTACTTAAGACAAGTGTACCCGTGTCGAAAAATAAGGATGGCTTAGTCGTGAATTAGTACTGACAGAGAAGAGAATTTACTTCTATATCGTTTCCTATACCGATTTAGTTCTGGTAGTCATGAATACGTTATACTAAGTTCAGGTCTCGTAAGTTCAGGTAGTTATGCTTTAGTAGAGTGCTTAGTTTTGGATTCCACAACTAAAATGTCTAAATCATGACTTGCCAGAGCTATTTGCAAGTTCTAGTAGGCAGGGTTTGGTACTGTATTACATGACTAAAATGCCCAAATCATGACTTCACAAGAATGAAATGCATGTAACGAATTAATCAATGAATCTTTTTTATTAACCTTGTTTATTTTCCAATTGTTACCGTCGGTTAGGAATTAACAACGGTTATAAATACTCAATTGATATAGTTGATGAGTTAAATTTTCATATCTATGTTCATGAATGTGTACACTGATGTAACAAAAATCAACTCAATTACCTCAATCAGCCTAGCATATTCGAAATAAGGAGGGGTTGTGTATCTATCTTTCTGGGACATCTATCCCACTTTTTTACTCTATTTATGACAATAAAAAGAATATTTGTATTTTAATTTAATGAACACAATAGAAGCGATTCCTCCTCCACCCTCAGGAGGTTCTGCGGGATAAAAAAGTTCTCTTAGTCGCATCAGGCCATTCATATATTATGAAGTGGTAACTCGTTCACAAGAGTCAGGTCTATAAAAACACAAAACACGAAAATATCATAAGCTTGAGCTTGTGAACATTACATCCATACAGATATCTATATATTTTTTGTCGCTTACTTACTATAGGTTGTGTTATATAGTCGAACATCTCTATGCCTACAGTATCTTGTATCCTTTTGGCAGAATAACTGGTCATACCCACTCAACGAAATTTTTGGCAGTTTTCTTCTGGTTATAACACTATTCGATTTAATGCGTTCCCGATTTTATAAATATATACAATATGCGAAGACGATTCGAGGATCTAACAAAATCACGACAACAACGCTACATCGCAAGCATACGTCCACGCAAAATAAATGTCAACGACACTGGCAAGTAAGTACATCGAACTATCTTCCTTTAAAGCTCAGAAGAGTACTGAGGCAGATAGTGAAGGATTTTCTTCTTCACGCTAAAGAGGCAAAGGGTGTATCGACCATATTCTATACCTATACTCTTTTATCTTTAGTCTTTAGTTTTTCAAATTTTTATTTTATCATTTTTGGACCATTTTTATGTGCCTATTTCTATCTGTTTTTTATTAGCCATTTTGGCTTTTACAACACCAAAAGGGCGTAAAATGGCTTATACGACCTTTTGGCATTAATGACGCGTTATTCAAAATACGTAGTGATTTCCTCGAGTTTTTTACATAAATTACATGAAAAAGTTTCCAAGCAGGCGACTTGTGCAAGAAACAGACTGTATATCCAAATAGCACAAATATCGAAATGACGTTTTTAAAAAGTCGTCTTTTTAAAAAAGTCTTTGGGAGACTATTGATGAAATGTCTTAAAGACGTTATTTCAGTGGACGCAACACGTCATATTTAAATGGTCTAAGACATCAGAAAGATGACTTATAGATATCTTCGTACTATCTGGGTAACAAAATATACCTTATAACACATAGTAACTCTGAAGAAATATAATATGATCGAACCAAAACTTATCTTACAAGAATCATTTCGATTTCCCTTGTACCTTGTCCTGCATTTCTACCTTCTCCTTCTGCAAATTCCAATAATCTGGAAATTCCGCTAATCCGACAGTTGCCGATTATGTGTACTGTACTTTGCCCCCCAGCGCGAACTACTCGAGAGAGAAATTTTTCGTCCCCTCGACGTCGGCTGCGAAGTGAACGCTTCGAGTACGTATATAGTAAAACAGAGACGACTCTCAAGAGCGTCACGTCGCGAAGTCGAGGAGATCGACGCGCTCTCACGGGCCTCCCGTCATCCCGCGGCAACCCCCTGTACTGCACCGGTAAACCCACCCTTGTCGAGAGTTGCACTCAAGGCTCGACAGTATCGAGGGAGAAAAACCCGCGTCGATAAAGTCGAAACGGGTTTAATACATTTACGACCGCTTGACGATTGTTTTCGAAGGGGTGGAGTAGAGGGGTGTCGTTGGTTGGGTGGAAGAACGACGGGGTTGATACACGGACGAGGTAACCATCGGGTCAAGTGCGCATTTGCAAGTATAGGGATATTCTAATGAGTGAATACGTCTGACGGCAAAACCGAAGACTTCAGGGGGTGGAAATCAGGGGTGGAAAGTACGTGGGTGTGCGGGGGGAGTGGAATGGACCGGAGAAGTTCTCGATAGCGGAGACTACAGCCTGTTGGATTTTCGAGAGCTCCACCCCCATACGAAGCGTGATTTATTTTTTGCGCATCTTTTACGGCGTGATTTAATGTCGCAACGCTCGAGTCTTTCTTAAACTTTATGGCCGATTAAAGTGAGATGTTAATTCAAATTTTTTGCGAGTCTCTTTCGGCATTTTAAGTATGAGTTCTGGTAAGTTTTTCTTTTCTTGGTCATATCTTACTCGCTATGACAATCAGATTAGCAATAAAAGTTGATTCCGATTTATCTAAGATAATTTCTTTTTAATTATTGTGATCTCCTCATTTCAGTATCGTTAAGCAGCTCTTTTAAAGGTATTCCCGCTACTGCACGGAAAGATTTCTAAAAGGGCGACGGGAAAAATTCGAAAACCTTCGGATAAACAACCCCCATTTTCCGCCAACTCGTTACATGCTCAAAGAGGAAAAATAAAAATATCTGGACCATCCGCGAAGTCGATATTATACGAAACGCGCCGTTTGTCCGCGCTTATCCCGTCTTTTGAGATGCTCCCGGCGTGCCGGAAGTTCGAAATCTAATTTGGCCCTCGGGTAATCTCCGTCTTTTTCGAGGGGTATTTTCCGCCGGATCTCGACCGGAGATGAAAACAGTTGGAGTCTGCGTCGATAAACAGATCCTTCGCAGAATCGAGCTCGCGTTTCTCATTCGCATTTAATTAGTTCAATTGCTATCAATCTTAACGTTTTTACTGTTAAAAAAAGAAAAATAAAGGAACGCAATAACGAACTCTGCAATAATCGTATAAGAAAACGTATCATCATGTTTAAACATTGTTACCACTTAATTTGAAGAGAACTAAAATGCTCTTAAAACATATATATGTACTCTTAAATTATCCAATGGTCAAATGAAAAATAGCGCGAGCTAATTTCCCGCTCGTTTCGCGCGTTGTACGTTCGAGTACCGCTCCGATCGCAGGATCGTTATAGGTACAGATATACGCGCGCAAAGCTCGCGCGCCAGCAACGAAAATGCTTCGGGAAAGAAAGAAAAGGAGCCCGCGCGGGAGGAGTCCCAAGAAAAGTTTCGCCAGGCCGGAAACGGGGAAGTTTTACCGTATTTGCGCGTCCGGTACCATAAATCTCGGCTCCTTCCCGCCTCCACGCGACCGCGCGGTGGCCAAGTCACGGAGTGTCTACGGCGAATAAATTTGCAAATGTATCCCGCTTTTTCAGGCCGCGCGCTCCTATCGGCCCCTCCCTTTTCTGTCCGGGGTATCTTCCTCGCTCTGGACGTAGACGGAATTTGTTGTGAAAATTTCGCAAAAAGAATCATACCGCTGTCGTATACTTTCGTTCAATTTTTCTTTTAAACTACACTGAGAAGAATAATTAGGTTGAAATGACAAAACGCATCTAAATAAACACATTTAGTTATTCTAATCAAAATACGGGTCAGTGGAACCAAATATTCAGTTATTCTAACAAAACTTGGAGTTATTCCAACTAAACATTTAGTTATTCTAACCAAAAAGTGGTCAGTTTAACCAAACAAATGGAGGATCCATATCTATTTCACTAAACTGTTTGGTCATCGTCTCCAGGATTTGGATTAAATTGATCAAAACATTTTTCTCGGTGTATGCAGGGTAAAAGTGGGATAGATGTCCCTGGAGGATAGACGTCCACATCCTCCTCTTATTTCGAATATGCTAGCACGATTCAGGCAATATGGAGTATTTCTGTTACATCAAATATTATACATATTCATGAGCATGGACATGAAAAATTGACCCATCAACTGTATTCATTAAATATTGATAATAGTTTTAAATAGAGAGCACAGCTTGTTAATTTCAGGTGAAACTGCCTCCGCTAAAATAACGTTTGTAGGATATTCTACAAAGAAATTCGACATGGAAGTAATTTTTCCGGATTGGTAGGGTTAACCGATGAAGAACGATAACTGCTATCAGATTTTAATCTTGCATGTCGGAATAATTACCTATTGGTGAGGCAACCGTTAGTCTTTCGTGAGAGGATTAGATGCCCCATTAGCGACGGAAGATATCTAGATGCCCTACTTGCGAAGGAGGATAGATGCCTCTATTTTATTAACGATTTAAATATTGGTATTCTTGCAGTCTCGGAAGATAATACGGTGTAGAATCTACCGGTTATTATTTACTCATTTATTATTATCAGCTTTCTAAGGAAAATAGAAAACGGCTTTTTCACATATTTCGTAATGATTGTTGAAAGAGGGGAAAAACAAAGGAGTGAAACAAAAGCAAAGTTGTAGCGACTGTGTACTAGGTTGCTATCTCGTGGCGGAGCGTTTCGTCCCGGAGTCGGCCTGTGAACTCGTCAGAACTAGGCCGACTCCTGCCTTAGACGCTCTGTGGTCCTCCGTGAGAGACGGGCAGTTGCCGTCTTATATAGTGGCTGCCCGTCGTCGGACCACTAACGAGAGCCGAGAGAGTCGGCGACATCTGGCGGTAGGCCGCCGTAGCGTGACGGGTCGCCACAAAGTCATCAGAGTCGACAAGATAATAATAGTAATGCTGTGAACTTTCAATTATTTCTGCTTATCCATTTATTGATAATTGTGTTTTCTTTATCGTTTTATTTTAGAATGCCTATATGTGAGATGTTAGGTATATTTATTATGAAATTCGTTTTCTTTACACCTAAAATGAATACTTCAGTTTATCAAACACCCGGAGCATCTACAATATCTTCCAAAATGTTGAAAACGGAATTTCTTATTTCTTTGACTATTTAAGCTTGTTTTATCCAAATTATATTTGTCTAGTATAGAAATTATTATATTCTAGTAAATAGACCATGTATTATCATTCTAACAAAAACGAATATTCCTATATAATTTGTATTCCTTAGGAGGGGCATCTGTCCCATTTTTACCCTAAATGTATATTCTTTCAGTAAATTTTTAGGACGTTTCACCGCCATTTATGTTCTATAAAAATACGCGACTTGGACGTACTAATTTTCTCCCGTTACGATCGTATCGTCCCGCCAAACTACATTTGAAAAAAGAGGCACGCTCTTCATCGTGTAACTTACAGCAGATCGTAATCAAATTGACTTCCCTGATAGGTCCAGCCTCGTACACGCCCGTTACAACTTCGAGACGTATAAATCGCTCGTGGCAAATCATACTTCCCGCATTTCGTTTCATTGCACGATCGCACTTGCAATAATAATGCCGACCGCAACGTATCATTTCCACGGCGGAACAATCGCGTTTCGCCCGCGCCGCGCACCGCTTCTAGGAACGCCGCGCGCGTACGTAACTTCCCCTTCCCCCGTGCGATTAGGAATCGCGACGGGCTTCCGATAGACCGTGGCGCGAGAGCATGAAATCATAATCCGCGGCAAGCTTTCCCCCTCGTTCGCCATCGACTGACCAACCTTTTGTCGATCCGTTTTTATGGGTTATTGATGGCCGAGGCGTCTACTGCCCACCCCTCTCTCCCCCCGGCATCCCCTCCAGAATCCCTCGCATGCCGCATAATAACATAATTACGCGCGTGTTGACAAATTGAATCGATTCCAATTTATTCTTTTCATCGAACAGCCCCAGCGACCGCGGCGCGCTCGCCTAGCCTCTCTCTCTCTCTCTGCGTTATAAATATTTCATGGCCCCGCCGGGGCATCCCCGCGTGTCCGTGGAAAATCGCCAGACCCGGGATGACGCCCCCTCCCGTTGTTGCCGCCACTTCCATCCGCCGACCTCGTCGAATTTTCGCCTGGAAACCATAAAAATCCGATAATCTTTCATCAATCAGAATCAGACGCGTCGAACGAGTCGACTAACCACGTCGTTCGCTCGCATCCTATCCGTATCGCTTCGCGGCGGAAATCTCTAACTAAATGCACCGCGTCGTCATTGTCGTTATACGACAATCGCAAAGTTGAGTCATCGGAGGACTACATCGATGAGTCACTAAAAAATCGTGTGTTGCTTTCTAACGTAATTCACGAGAGGGATCGAGAATTAGCGATCCATAATTTATGATAGTTTGGTAGCCAATTGTCTAATTTGTTATGCGTTGGTATCGAAGCGCTCTAACTAATTACACGTCGATAAAGTAGGAACTCGTTGACCGTCGGTGGGTAACATTGAGTCCTACGATTGACGATTTGGAATTATTCTAGGTATCCAGGCGGAAGCCGGAAGTAACGGCTCAAGCGAAGCTGTTAAACCCCCGTACACGTCACGAATCAACATCCCCATCCCGGCAGTCCGACGAACCCGATCGCGTTTTCATTGGCGCCAAATTGGCAATATTCTAGCCAGTGACGATTCTTGAATTATGCATCAATCCCCGGGACAGTCGCTTCGAAGTTTATCCACTGCGGCTATTCCATCGAGCCACCTCACGTCTTTTCCGTGTACCTGTGCACGCGTGTGCGCGAGCCTCTCCTCTCTTTCGACTAGCTTCCTCTCTTTCTAAATAGTTTTCTCCCTTTTCCTCTCGCTCGTGGTACAGAAACGACATTTATTGGTCGAGCGAGGGCTGCGATATAAAAGGTGGAGAATGGGGAGGCGGAGGGGTGAATCCGGCGAGTGGCATCGTCATTCCGAGAATCGAACTCTCGCTGGGCTTTACGAAGACTTTATTAAATCGTTGTTGCGAGACGCTTGCGCGCGGCGTCCAACCCCGTGTGGGGTGGAAATAAAGATGTGGTGTTTTCGCGTGCGATGGTAAACAATCTGATGATAGCTTTTATACCTTGGAAGACGGTGGGATTATTTAGATAGGTGTTTCCGAAATGTTTCTAACTAAATAATTCACTTTTCCGGTTTTTCCTATCTTAATCCTTTGTCGGGTGCAAATAATCTAATAGATTCAAATTGAGTTCGTTCTCGCCTACATTAAGAAGACAGTATATTCATAGTTAATAAATATAATTTGAAATACAGGGAAATAAATATTTTATTAGGATAAGAAAATATATGTTAATTATTAAAATGTTTATTTTGTCATATTTAAACAATAACTTATTAACTAAAAATAAGTTGTCTTCTCGGTGTATCTTCCTTTAGTACCGCAAGGTTTCACTAGTCGTATTTGTAATTTTAATTTTTTTTATGTTCTGTTTTCTCGTTGAACAGCAAATTATCTTTTATTTTGTAGTTTTTTAAAGTTATTAATTAATGTAAATATATATTTACAAATTCTGCATATTATCTGTCATTATTTTATCTTAATTAATATTTGTAGACATAAATCTATTAGATGCGTTGCGACTCAATTCGTTATTTTCCAATGATGCCCGACAAAGGGTTAAAACGTATTTAATTACCCCGAAGAGATGTCATTACACCACCACTTCGCTATCCGTATTCCCATGTAAGTTTGACGAGTTCATTCGTCGTGCTACGCTATATACAAGGGATGTAAAGATGCACCCTCCTACTCTAAAAAAGACAGAAAACGATCAGAAGGGAGGGGGAAACCGGAAGCAACTCGGAAATCGGCAAATTATATGTTGGAAAGTGGCCCTTAACCCGGCGGTGTCTTTATTTCGCGAAAATGTCGCGGTAAGAGTAGGGGCCGGGGAGACAATGGGAGGTAAAAGTAAAATAACGTCTCGGGAATCGAGGGTGCTCACCCCGATAATAAAATGATAGCGGCCCTTCTTCGGGCTCCCGGGTTTCCCCCCTCCGGCCAGTCGTATATAAATGTCGGTATTATTGTAACGAGGCGCTCTTTTGATGTCAATTTCATCGCTCGCACACGCCATCGCTCTCGCGCGACTGTGTGCGTCGCCGCGTTCGCGCGCACCTCGCGTGTACACGCACGAACTACGCGGAATCAAATCCAGTGATGGAACCGATCTCCGGCAGTAGAGATCGATTTCCTATTTGTAGCCGTCCCCTGTGTTCCCCTTCCGCGCTGACTTCCCATTCCGTCTAGCGTGGCGTGCTCAGAGGAAGGGATGGAATGGGATTCCCCGCGATATACCGCGCTCGACTCGATCTCTTCTGTCCAACGTCTGTGGGCTTTCGATGTTTTGACGGGAGAAGAACGTAGGAATTGATGGAAGCAAGGTGATTTGGAGTGAATTAATTAACAAAACGTAACTGAGTGGAAGTGATATTTATTAAGCCAATACGACTTATGTCCTCACTCTTAGGAGAGCTCCGAGAGACTGACGCACAAAGAAAAACTTCTAATGCACTTGGTCCTTAGTTCTTTCTCTCTCCCTATCGTTTCATATAAACATATACGATATTTGAGAGCGGACCCTACGTGCTGCTTTCTTATGAATAGTTCCCTTGTGAGATCATCGGTTCGCCGTATCAGATTATTTAATAAATCTACTGAGCTGATTTTTGCTAATACCAATACTCCCACTCAAAAATTAGATCATTTATATTTCTTATTAATTTCATTCATTATTGGGGAATACACTGATAGGTCCAACATTTGTTGCTAGGGTTTGGGAAAAACCCCAATTTATAAAAACCCAACCAGACCTTCGTTAAATACATAGCTTTTACATGTCTCTACATCTGACATCAAAAGAAATACATGATTTTTGTTTGTCTATTAACGTCTTACATTTTGTTATTACATTTCTTTGTGTCTCAAATAAAGGATTATTATGTTTCCTCCCTCCTTTTTTTGAGTAAAAAGAAAAATAGAAAGTTGACGCTTAAGAGTTGACGCTTAAGAGTTGACGCTTAAGAGTTGACGCTTAAGAAGTTTTGGGATCCTGTAGACCAATCTGTTCACGAATGCTTAAGAATTTTATTAGAGGTAATGATTTCGTGAATGCATCCGCCAACTGGTTACCTGTGGAAATATATTTAATTATTACTTCTTTCTGTTCGATCTTTTCTCGTGAAAAGTGATACTTGACATCAATGTGTTTCGATCGTTTGTGATCTGTTGGATTGTTTGCTATAGCAATACATCCATTGTTATCTTCAAAGATAACTATTGGCTTCACTAATTCTACTTTAATGCTTAGTAAAAGTGATTTGAGCCAACATGCTTCTTTAATGCCCTCAAAAAGAGCCATGTACTCGGCTTCTGTTGAAGATGTTGCTACCGAGTTTTGCCGTTTTGTATTCCAACAGATCGTGTTGTGATCGAACATTTTGAATAAGTATCCCGTTGTGCTTTTGCGGTCGATTTCGTTGCCCGCCCAATCAGAATCTACATAGCCGATTAACAAATTTTCATAATTATTTTTTCTGTAAATCAACTTGAGTTCTAATGACCCTTTAACATATCGTAAAACTCTTTTCAAGCAATGCCAGAGTTCTTTGTTGTTTTTAATTTGATATCGACTTAGCAAATTCAGGGCAGTACAAAGATCTGGCCTTGTACACAACATAGCGTACATCAAACAACCAATTAGGTTTTTACAAGGCGCATCATAAAATTCGTCAGAGTTAAGTTCGGTATAATTTAATTTAACCTCTAATGGACTACTAGCAGGTTTACAGTCATTCATATTGAATTTCTGTAATATTTTGTTTAAATACGAGCTCTGATCTAAAGTTATAATTCCATTTTTTCTTTCAATATTAATACCCAAGAAGAATTTTACTTCTTTCATGTCTACCATTGAGAATTTATTAATTAAATACCCTTTAAAATTTATCATTGTATTCTCTTCGAATGTTATTATCAAAATGTCATCTACGTAAAGTAGAACGTAAATGTTTTTAATAACTTGACCTCTGTCTAAGATATACAAGCAATGATCAACTGAGGAGTTTGTGAATTCATGTTCTTTAAGTACTTTGTCAAATTTTTGAAACCAGCACCGAGCTGATTGTTTCAAACCATATAACGCCTTCTTCAGTTTACATACATAGTTTTGCTTTGACTCTACTCCCTCAGGTATTCGCATGTATATTTCTTCTATTAATGACCCATTAAGAAATGCAGTTTTAACGTCCATTTGATGGATCATTAAATCGTTTTGATTTGCAAAAGCCAACATTAAACGTAAAGTTGTTATTCGTGCGACAGGAGCAAAAGTTTCACAATAATCAGATGGATATTGCTGGCTAAAACCTTTTGCAACTAGCCTTGCTTTATATTTAAGCGGGTTTCCCTCAGAATCATTTTTAATGTTAAAAACCCATTTGCAATCAACAATATTCTTTCCAATTGGGCAAGGTACTAATTCCCATGTATTATTTTGTAATAAAGATTCCATCTCATCTTTTATTGCCTTCTCCCACTTAAATCTATCATCTCGATCTTTTATTGCTTTATATGACTGGGGAATATCGTTTACCACCTGTGCACTTATTTGATAGCATTGTTCCTCATTATAAGAAACAGGAGACATATTTTTAATTCGTGCACTACGTCGTGGTATAGGATCGTTTGTTTTAGCTTGAGAGTTTATGTCGCTTTGCGGCATTTTTTTTACTTGATCTGTTTCCGCCACAGATTTATTTATATTACTCTCTTCGCTCCTACTGATTTCCATTTTATCATCAGTTTTCTGCCTTTTTATACTTGAATTCTCAAATTCAATTTCATTAATGTGTACTGGACGTGAGATTTTAAAATTAACTTCATCAAATATAACGTCTCTAGCAATTATGAATTTATTTGTTTCGACGTTCAGCACTTTATAGCCACTTTGGTAGTAACCAACTAATATCCCTTTGAATGACTTTTTATCAAACTTCCCTTTTCTTGTTTTATCAAGAATGTAAACAGTGCTACCGAAAATTTTTAGGTGATTTAATTTTGGTTTTCTATCGTGCCAAAGTTCGTATGGAGTTTTATTTCCATTAATGGCTTTTGTGGGGGTTATATTAATTAAATACGTAGCGGTTAAAACTGCTTCCCCCCATAACTCCTTTCCCAAATTAGCCCCGTGTAACATTGCACGCGCTTTTTCGACTATTGTCCTGTTCATCCGTTCTGATATCGGATTTTGTTGAGGAGTGTGCGGTACTGTTAAATGATATTGAATCCCATTTTGTACACAAAATTCTTTGAATTCGTTAGACAGATATTCACCCCCATTGTCACAATTAAGATAAGCAATTTTCGAATCGAAATGTGTCTCACTTTTCTTAACAAAATCTTGAAATACAGTGAATGTATCTGATTTGCGCGCAATTAAATAAACGACTGTATAGTGAGTATATTCATCGATAAAAGAAGCAAAATAGCTTTTTCCGTCAATTGTTGCAGGTAACATTGGACCACATAAGTCAGAATGAATTATAAATAATGGCCTTTTTACGTGAGACCTATCTCTTGATTTTGCGAATGAGAGACGCGCCTGTTTCCCGTATATACAACCTTCACAAATTTCATCCGTGGGATTTACGGCTTGTAATTGTTTATTATCAAGAACTAAATCGTTTCTTTTCATTTCTAAAAATTTCGATTTTTCTATATGCCCAAGTCGCTCATGCCAAAGTTTATACATTGTTTTCTCATTCGCGTTGGTTTGATTACACATTTTCTTACGAATGGTGAAATTAATACAACATAAATTGTTAAATGACTCACCAGTTGCAATAACCTTGTCACCTTTCTCAATCGTTACCTTTCCATACTCTTTGAATGTTACTCGCATTCCAGCTTGTTGAATTCTGCTTACAGATAGCAGATTGTAAGGTAGATCAGGTGCGTACAGGACGTTGTCTAAGGTTCCTTGAACTCCTTGGTCTGTTGTCACCTCTATTCTTCCTCTTTTTATTGCAGTTATAGTTTCGCTCTTCTTTGCAATTGTTATTTTAATCGGTTCCTCCAAATCGGTTACAGCTGCAAATATGTCCAGATCATTAGTTAAATGGTCAGTAGCACCTGAATCCAGTAGAAAGGTTGATTTATCTGCAGTGTCTGAATGATTGGTTGAAAGAGATCCGACTCCACTCATAAATGCGAAGCTCCCATTATCATCTTGAATCTGGACAGTTTGTATTGTCTTTGGGCGGTCGTCAGTTTCTGTTGCAAAAGTAAGCATTGAGTCACTCAGGTGTTCGATGATTATAGCTTTTGCCACTCTTTCTGCCTTTCTCCATTTATCAGTCAATTCTTCAGGAGGTGTTTTGTCCAGAACGTCCAGTGCATCTTCTTCCTCAATCGCGGATCGGATTCGGAATTTCCAGATGGCATACTTCTCACCATTAAAGGGATTAATGTTTTTTCTTTTTCTTTTCTTTTCGTCACTCATTGTCACTGATTTTTTTTTTTAAAGAAACACTATTCACATTTGCACTTACAGTGTCAATAACGAGTTTTTATATATTTTAATTAATCACTCCAATCTATGTCTGGGCCCATAACCCGTAGGAATTGATGGAAGCAAGGTGATTTGGAGTGAATTAATTAACAAAACGTAACTGAGTGGAAGTGATATTTATTAAGCCAATACGACTTATGTCCTCACTCTTAGGAGAGCTCCGAGAGACTGACGCACAAAGAAAAACTTCTAATGCACTTGGTCCTTAGTTCTTTCTCTCTCCCTATCGTTTCATATAAACATATACGATATTTGAGAGCGGACCCTACGTGCTGCTTTCTTATGAATAGTTCCCTTGTGAGATCATCGGTTCGCCGTATCAGATTATTTAATAAATCTACTGAGCTGATTTTTGCTAATACCAATAAAGAAAACAGAGAAGACACGAAGAAGTAATTGTTACTTTATTCGAGAATCCACGTCTTATGAAAGCAGCAAGAATCGAATGGTGGTGTGCAATGATGGTAGAATGATATAAACGAAGGAGTGGGATAAATACATACAGCCATATATGTAGTACTCTGGAAAAATAGGAGTTACGGAGGTTCCCGTTGGAAATGCGAGGAGAAAGGAAATGAGAGTGCGTGGCTAGCTGTTGGTGTAGGACGTATCGATAGCTTTTTTTTCATTGGTATGCATCCGGAAAGTAGAAGTAGAGGGTAAAGGTACTTTTTTAAAACAGAGATCACGTAGAAAATGAAGTGGATATTTATTTCTTGAACTACGCATCTACCTCGTGTTTGGTTTAATACACGGCAGTGCAACGGGTTGCATATTGGTAGGTGCACTCGATCCGCTGTGGTTTCTCGTAATTCGATGGTAATACCGATAGCTAAGATCTGAACCAAATGGAACTATCAATCTGAGAAACATCGGACATTTCATTAGTGGTTAAAGTGACAGACGCTTCGATATAGTTTCGACATTCGTTTGCATTTTTTCGAATAATCAAGGAAATAAACGTAAGCAGTGGTCATTTGATTTGGACCTTGGCTATCGGTATTCCTATAATTCAATGGTAATTCTGACAGCCAAATGAAGCCATCGTCGAATTCGACTGGGCGGCCCTAGTATGCACCGTGTGCATTTTCTCTAGATTTCAACCAATGATGGTACTGATAAACTTCCCAAATAAAAAAATGGAAAAGTTAAAGAAAAAGGGCGTAATTGCTGGCAAATATGCCTATTTGGCATTATCTTTTGCGAAATTTTATACTTATCAATGCCAGAAGGATGAATTCACCAAAGTCGAAAAATCTTTACTAATTGAATTAATCTTCAAAAAGTTTATGAAATCTAACGCATGGCATTTGTGGCTGTTAATTGGAATGTAATTTGATCACCCGCGATAAAACAATTATTAGAATATTAGCAAAATTTCCACCGTTTGTTGCTAGTGCAAAATAATGTTCCACATGTGACCACGGACAAATTTTTTAAGGATATTCACCAGACCACGCTATAGGTACTATACCGTTTTGAATTATATAAAATTCATTTTCATTCTTATAGATCGCCCCAGCCATCACGAGTTAATGAAATAAATTTTTTGTGGATACGTCCTTTTTGCTTAAGTAAATATGCTACAAATATAATATCGAAAGGATGTATCCACCGACACATACGCCCTTTTGCTTTTCGTTTTTTAATTTTGTTATTTTGACATACTTATGCTTATTACTCAATTTTTTGGCGAATTACGCCATAAAAAAATTATACGTCCTTTTTTTGCATTTCAATGGACTTTTACGGTGCTTACACCCTTTTGACATTATACACGCGATATATAAATACAAAAGAGGAAGAAATAAAGAGGGATACTGGATTTTTATTATGTTTCATATCACATCTGATACATTACTCTCAAAATAGAATTACAATTATTAAATTTTTCTCAACGAGGAGCGTTTAACGATCCCAAAATTAGATACAGACTTCGTAATAATTAAGGAAGCACCTCGAGATTCCATCCACAGTTATTCGCCATTCGTATAAGTCCGTCTAGTCGTTCAATTTCTCAAGAACAAGTTACGTTTCTGTCGTATTTCAATCATTTTCCTCGAAATTCTATCGAACTTACAGTGATATAAAACGTTAGTATTTAATTACCAGCTCTTGCACATAATTACTCATGACTTCAAATCTCCGTTCTTCAGAAGTTCTTCTTACCCTTGTCCTTCTTAATCTTACAATCCTTCTTCACTTTCCCATCGCACTTCACCTTGGAGGGATCGGGGGGACAATAAGGATCAGCCGGACAGGGATATTTCGCCTTCGGTGGACAGGGGATGATCGGTTCGCGTTGTTGCTTCGGCGGTGCTTCGTAACGGGGACACGATCCTGGATGCAGTTTCGGTGGTGGTGGGCACGGGCAAAGCGCAACTGGGCCGCAAGGAGGCTTTGGCAGCGGCGGTGGTGGTGGACACACGACTTCCTTTATACGGTGCTCGGGATAAGCTACCGCTTCCGCTTCCGCCGCGGTTCTCGACGTCAGCGGACACGGCTGCGGTGCGACGAACTTTGGGAGTGGGCAAACGGGTGGACGATATTCCATTGCTTCAGCTTGCGGTGGATTGATACCAATATTGGCGCACTTATCTCTGGGCAGGCAGCTGTTGGAGCACTTGAGACCCTCGGAAATCTTCTTCCTCTTAAGATTCGATGGATCGATGCACTTCCTTTTTTGCGCTTGACAAGGATCGTGCTCCTTTGAACGAGACGAGGTGGTGCAGGACTTCTTATCATCGCTAGAAGTCTTACCGCATAGCTGCTGCGAAGATTTGCAATTGCGAGGTGGTGGCTGATCGGACGAGGACGATGAAAACGACGGAGAGGAATACCAGGAAGTGGCGGAGGTCAGGAAGTTCCTTCTTGTCTGCTTCGTCGTCTTGATGATGGACTGGTTGACGAACGGGTTAACGAGAGGTCCTTTCAATGAACCTCTCATTGGGATGTAAGGGCGATGGTACGTAGACATCCAACGCCACTTGCCCTTACCCTTGCGTTTGCATTTACCCTTGCCTTTGCCCTTGCGACTCTTCTTCGAGGACTTAGCACAGGAAGTCACCTCTTCGGGGCACTCAGGTCGTTGTGGGGTTGCATTCTTTTTACAAGAAGATTGGGGTTGGTGAGAACAGGGTTCCGGCTTTTCGGGAAGGGAGCCTTGCGGACAGCAAGTCGGGGATGGTTTTGGACGCGGTTTGAGCTGAGGACACGGAGGGCAGGGGGGAGCAGGGGGCGGGCAACAGGGAGGCGGCGGTGGACAAGGAGGACACGGAGGAGGCATCGGGGGGCACTTGGGACACTTCGGCGGTTTGGGCGGCTTCGGAGGTGGACAGGGAGGAGGACACTTTGCTCGCTTGGGCAGTTTCGGCAGCGGGGGTGGCTTCGGCGGGGCCGGTATCTTCGGACACTTCGGCAGTTTCGGCAGTTTGGGAGGCGGTGGACACTTACGGAAGCAGATCTTGGGTTTTGCCGGTTCTGGTGGTAGTGGAGGACAGGGACGAGGGTACGGCGGGGGAGACGCGGGTCGGTTTTCGGGGCACTTTGGATTCACCGGTCGGGCTTGACTGCAGGGTGAGGCTCTTGGTGTGGAGGTCGATTTCGGGGAGCACGGACTCGACGGAGACGGAGGTGGTTTACAGGGCCGAGACGATTTCAATGTTTTACACGGTGGTCGCTTGCAAGGGGGAATTGTCTCAGCTGAGGGTGCCGGTGACGCTGTTTTGCAAGGCGATTCGCAGGGAGATGATGCGGGCTTGCAAGGAACTGACGCTCTTTTACAAGATGACTCGTACAGCGGCGGTGACGGCTTGCACGGGGGTGGTTTGCAGGGAGACGGAGCTACCTTACAAGGTGACTCGCACGGAGATGGTGCTGACGGTTTGCACGGGGGTGGTTTGCAGGGAGACGGAGCTACCTTACAAGGTGACTCGCACGGAGGTGGTGCTGACGGTTTGCACGGAGGCGACGGCACCTTACCGCATGGAGGATCTGCTTTGCACACCTTCGGTGGTGGCTTCATCTGTACTGGACACGGTCCCGGTGCGACTGTACGTGACGTTGGGCATGGTTTTGACGACGGACAAGGCGATCTCGCTTCCCCCGCCGTCTTGGGCGGCGGACACCGCGGCGCCTTGGGTTTCTTGCCGCACCCGTCACCGCCACATTTTGACGACAGGTATCTCCTCTGATCTCGCGCCAGCAACTGTCTTATTTCCTGCGAAACGGTCAATCGGGCCGTCCCCACGGTCATCGTCGCCGTTAGTGACACCGATCCGTGGCTCCTAGGAGCGCCCCACCCGAAACTAGCGGTCTGTCCGTAAGCTCTACTCGCCCACACGCTAGTCGCGGCCTGCGGTTGAGAAGACAATTTCAATATAGATCGCTCGTCGTCCGGTCGCCACGTACCCTCTGTCTCTGACTCGCATGTTCGCGGAGTGCACGGTTTCTTCGGCGGACACTTTACGCAGAACGGCTTCCTCTCGGGTTTGGGTCTCGAGGGATAGCCCGGTGGTGGCAGCGGGGTGCAAGGCCCCTCCGGCGGGTGGCAGGGACCCTTTTGTTTCCTATCCGGCCCGGATTCACCGCAGTCGGGTTCTCCCATCCACAAGGTTTTATTTGGATTGGCCTGCGATATACAACAGATAAGATTCAGTGCTTTTCGTCGCGTCTCTCGTCCACCTCTCGACGATTCACGAGTGGCGTTAAACGGGACTTGGCATTCCGAGTCACGCACTTGAATTGGTTTCGCATTTTAACTAAGAATCGACTTGGTATGTTCAGGTGAGAAATAAGGAGTAGTCTTTGGAAAGGAATGGAATGATGAAGTAGGAAGGTATCGCGATTGGATAAGGGACAAGTACTAGGTCCACATGGTAAGATCGCAGAAACAAGGCGTTCTTAACTGGTACTATCAATTGACGCTCTTCCCGTTCCTCTCCGACTGGTATCTCGCTTTCAGCTTTGTCACCGCGTCTGGCTCGCTAGCCCTCGGACGGGAAATCTTACGCTCGAACTCCGTCACCTTCTGCAGCAGAGTCCACGGCTCCTCGCGGGCTTCCCCGTCGATGTTCTTTTCGACGAGTGACGATAAGTTCTTTGCTCTGGTGATAGCTTCTGTTTCTCGGGCTGCGTCGACTAACGCCATCAATCCACCGTTGTTCATCAGCGTTCCAGGAGTTGTTCCAGCAGCGAGGATCACAGGAATCATGTTGTCTTGATCCTCTTCGACGTTTTGAATCCTGGGCCGTTCAGCTCTACCGCTAGATTGGGAGAAGGTGTCGTCCCTCGAGCCAAGCTCGTCTTCATACTCCTCACCGAGTGGGAAGTAATCGTCATTCGGTATTCTGTCGTCAGATTCCGGGGACAGTAGGATTTTGCCTTCATCTATCTTCGAGGGAAGCTCTATTCTCAAGGGGTTAGTCTTATTTGTCAAAGATACGTCTTTTAATTGCAGCGGTGATTGATTTCTTCTGGAAAGCAATTCTTCCGAAAGGGTTGACTCCGAAGAAGGGATAACTACTTTGGTTCTTTGCTCTGAATTGCAGGACGATACAAGTGGACTTCTCTTTTCGCAGTGCTGCTCCTCGAAGAATTGCAATAAAGCTAACTTGACGTTTTCTTCGAGTGCTGGTTCCGTAAGTGACCTCGCGCGCTCTCCACTCTGCAGGGAGAGAGGGTGACCGTCGTCAGAAAATCAAGTCGTAATATCGATTGATCTTTTGCATCGTTTCTATGTATGTCGAGTTTTTTTCGCCGGTATTTTTGTTTATTATTAAACCACGAGTTAGAGCGAGCGAGAAAGAGCTAGAAAGGAGGTGAAAAACGCAGAATTCGAAGATTAAATACCGAGTCTTTGATCTCGATTTTTTAAAGATATTATTTTGCAGTTTTTAACTGAATAGTTCGTCATTTGAGAAGTGCCAATTTTGGTAATGATATTATTCGGAAGATTTGTTGGGTTTGGTTAAAGCTAATTTTTATAGAGTGGCGGAATAGCTGAGGAAGAAACCATCTAATATGTACTAATTTTATGTTGAGCTTTTCGAAATAAATTCCAGAGTAAGAAAGAAGTCACGTCAGAGCGCTCAAAAATTGAGTCGAGGGACTTACTTGTGGATTTACAGCGATGTCGTGGCAATTACCGCTCGTCTTCCCTTCTGTTAACTGTAGCTGAAATCAGAGAACTTTCTCAGGTACCACCATGGTCATTATGCAATTAGCAATTGCAATGCGACGTAGGTAGCATTGCAAAATTTATTTTCTCCTTCCTGATCTTATCATTAGACGTACAATTCAATTGAAGTTCAAGCTTTGTCATCGCGAGTTAAATAGATCCATGTGGCTTAAGGGACTATACTTATACCTATACTATCTGTCCCTTTCAATACACGCCAGCGTAGCGGGTTGCATATCGGTTGACGCCTCCGATCCGCTGCAGGGGCCATGCGCCTGTGGCGCCTGTGTCTGGCGCAAGGCGGATAACCGATATGCAACCCGCCACGCTGGCGTGTATTGAAAGGGACAGATAGTATAGTTTAAGATATGTATAATGATTTCTTCCTAAAAAAAATGTTTCCACCAAACACAAATAGTCATAATTCACCTTGATTTTCCTTGTCCAGGCATATACAGCCCATTAAGCGTAAGAGTAACGAGAACTCCAATTTTGACGTAAGAATATTTATTGACAAATAGATTATTATAAATTCATACAGACAGTGAGAAGTGACAATTTAAAGATACCATGTAAATATTCAAAATTGCATACAAGCTTTTAATTCCACCATGTTTGCTTTGATTTATAGTTGGTGATCGACAGATACTCTTCATTTTTCGTCATATTAACATGCTTTTTCGATTACTAATACCTCGACGAGATTCGGGAATCGGCAGACCTCACGTCGTAGCTAAAACTTAAGGATACTCATTCGATTCAATGAGTTCCGAGAGACAAATCGCCCCTTCGGTAAAGTTATCCGTGTTACGTCAATCCTTCTGCGAACAGCTCGGCGCTTTGACCACCGGTGGACACTTGCTCTTCTTCTTCGACTTTCCGCATGGTTCCACTTTTCGGGTATCTGGGCAGTTGGATCCCTCGTTATCCCTGGATGTCTTGCATTTGTCATTCTTCTTCGGCTTTTCACACGGAGACTTCCTCTCCTTCTTACACGTCGTTTGCTTCTTACAAGTGCTCTTCTTCTTTTTCTTCTTCTTGCAAGACTCTCTCCTCCGCTTCATACCACAGTCCTCCTCCTGATCACCCCAATTGCAAGGTCCCTTCGACTTTTTCTTTTTCTTCTTGCACAGTTTCTGCGATTTCTTCTCCTTCGCGGAACACGAAGAAAATAATCTCGTGCTGTTGAAGGAATTGAAGGACACCGGCGAATTATTCGTCAAGATTTTACCGCAGAAGAAGGGTTGCACGGTTGATTTCATCGTTGCTAAGTTCATCCTAGCCACGTTCAAGGCTATCGCGTCTTTCGAGAGAGTCGTGCTTTCGAAGAGCCTCCACGAAGAATTAGCGCCCTTTCCCATTTTTCTCTTACCACTATTCAAACGTGTTATGTTTGTACAGCCGTTGGAATTCCGCGAGAAATTCATTCGTCCTTCGGCTTCTTCTACAATCTCCCCTTGCCTTGTGATTTTCGCGTTTCGAGAATTTAATTTGGGCGAGTGATCATCGACTCCGTTCTTCGGCAAGTTCTTCATGACTTTGCGATTGCCTCTGGCAGAACGGAGTTTTTCGGAAGAGATGCCAGGAGTCTGTCTCTTCGCTATCCGACATTTTCTCGAGCCTTGGAGCCCCTTTCGAAGAACCGTCCATTTCAAAATATTTTGCACTTTGGGCTTCAGCTTCGATTTGTCGCGATCGAAATTGTGCAACAACTTTGGCTTCCTGTTCGACAGAATGGCCGGCGCTGTCCAGCTCTTCGAGGTCTTCGAACGTCCTTCGGTTGACAAATTGCATCCAATTTTAGAAGCTTCTTGGAAGTGGGTCGCCACGTTTCCACGGATACAGTGCAGCGTCCTTCGAGGCGCGCTCTTTGACATATTCCTCGGCATCGCGGGAAATCCCACCATCGTCATTCCCTCTTCAATCGTCCTCTTCCGAGGCGACACTCTCCTCCTGTCTCGCATCTTCCTCATATTCCCTCTCTTCAGCAACGATTCGTGGTGACATTCCTCGCGATACGTCGTTCCAACGTTCTCGGATATTGCCAAATGGTCAGCTGAAATCTCCGAAAGTGGAGATTTTCGAAGATCGTCGCCGAGGCGGCCCGGTTTACCAATGAGTAGCGCCGAGGAGGTCGACGAAGAGAAAGGCCCCATTTCACCGAGTATACGTCGGGACGCGCGCGCGTGGCTGCAAGTATCGGCCGCCTGAGGACAGACGGAGACGGAAGGTCAATTCAAGGTCATTTCATTGCTTTTTCGTAGCTCATTCGCGATTAAAAGTAGGAGGGGGACTGTCTATCGACAGGAGCCTCAGGTTCACGTTTTTCTCGAAACAACCGTCTTATCCGTAGTTTGTTCGAGATTTTTACGAACGTTGTTTCCTGCTATTTGCGATCGATGCTATGCAATTCGACTTTTGTAACCTTCCTGCAGGTGTGCTTTTACATTGCGTTGCTGAAAGATCGTTCCCGCGGAGAATTTTGCAGCACAAAAATCTGCAATTTTTCAATTTTTACCCTTTGGTCGTGACGGCGTCTCCAGTTGGTTCTCCCAAAGCGATGGACGCTTTCCTTCGCGCAACCGTCGGTCGAGTTCTTCCGCCTCGCGTCTTGCCCTCCTCGCCCTGGAACTCCTCCAGAAAGTTATTTTGCCGAAAATGTTTCCTTTTTCTTTACGCGTTGAAGACTTTTGGTTGAGGCTTCGAAAGAGTTTCCATGTGACGATCTTAACGCCTTCGGAGAAACGATGGAATGTCTCTGCTGTTGTCCAAGGATTTGCGTTTCTCAGGGATGACCTTGAGTTCAACTCGCGATCAGAATGGGTCTTCTTCTCGATTTTTGAGTGTGTATTCAATAGCTCTGAGGGTTTCGTGGAATTTTGAAGGTCTGTCCGATATTTGGAAATCCTTTTGTTGGTCCCAAGGCTCTTCCAGAAATTGTTTAGACGACATTGTAGGGATAAAGCGCTTTGAAATAGCGCCGTTTCGCACTGTAATGTTTCGCCGAACGTCAATCGAGTCGCGGTTGACGATCTTCACCTTCACACGACGGGGTGACTCTTTGATTTTGAGTGTTTGCAATTTGTATGACTTTGATGTCGCGTAACTTTGTTTTTGCACATTTTAGAAACGAAGCTTGTAAACTACTTCGCCGACTTTATGCGTAGCGTGACGTTCAGATATTTCTAATAGATATTGTTAAATATTTCGTAGCACGCTGTCAATTTGTATGAAGAATTAAGAAACACTCGCGAGTGAAAGCTCGTACACTCGGCCAAATTTTATAATGACTGAATTTTTGATGAAACGACCATATTTCTTTTAACTTCGTATAATACAAAATACCTCTCTGAGTCTTTAAAAAGTCGGAAATTTTCTCAAACTTACATTTTTCGACGAAACCAGTTCCCGACTCTCGAAGCAAGACGATAGACTTCCCGCTTTCTCCTCTCCGCCCTCGTAAAAATATCCATTTTCACGTTTCACGACTAGAGATCTCAAGATGCCCGGTGACCGTGTTCTTTCGGCAGCCAAAATAACCACGCGCGAATTCTGTTCGGATAATCCCTTATTATTATTTATTACCGTGAACTAGTTAAGACGTTTCATTGCCGAAATTACGGAATTCATCGATTTCTTTATGACGAAGGAAAATTTCGTACGTTGACGACGTCGCAGAGCTGTTTGCCACCTTGAAATGTGAGCACTTTGCACCTGGCTCTTGAAGGGTGGGAGAGCTTGGCATGTGGTATCGCATCGTAGAGCGTCAGATAGTCGATCTTCGAAGTTTGCTTTACTAGCTGAGATAGTGTCTGTCTGATTTCTCCAGCAGCACCGGCGACTGTTACCTATGGATCGTTTTATTGATTAAAATGAGGGAAGGATGATGTCGGGGAAAAAAAACGGGCGACAGTAAAGAAAACCGGCGAAATTTTCGACCTCATCTTCGACACATGGTTCGATACCTTGAGGCTTTCTTCGCCGGCATGGTACTTTCGTTGTCCCAGAGATTTCACGAATGATTTGGCAGCCCGGGAAAACATGTCAAATTTGTTGATAGGTAACTTTTAATTTTTCAAATGCCTTCATCTGGCGCGTCCGTTTTATTCGAAATGAAAGATGGAAACAGTATTGGTCGCTAGGCGACCGGTGATGGTCTTTCAGTGTCAATATTGTTGGGTGCATTTCAACGTGGTTCATGGTATAACAAACTCCGAGAAATCTTTGAGTATGCTTTCAGTATATTCAAATTATGTTCCAAGAGTAAGAGTAAATGTAGTAAAAATTACGTATTTTCCTTCGAATTAAAGTTTAACATGTTATCGTTGGAAATGCTCTCGCGTTGCCTTGAAGTGATTTTAATATTTCTATATCTAATCAAATTAGAATATTTTCCCCCAAAGTAAAGATTAAATTGATAGCACCGATGCATAAATCTATCGAGTGCAGGGCTGCACGAAGGCGAGCCTCTTCCCCCCACCATGCCTCGTGTTACGATTTGAACACAGTCTGAAAAAACCTCGGATTTCCGCCTTATGGCATAAGATATTATTTCCTCGCTCATGCCCATTTCGAGGCCATTTCCAGCCTATTTTTAGACCGTAAGATGGCGCTTTTCCCGCGTGACACCGAGAGGGAGTCCGCAGGCTGTTTTAAAATCACTTTACTCAGACTGGCGCGATTGCTTAGTCCGAAGTGGGTCCTTTTTTCAAACTGATAAACGCAACGTGAAATGAGCCGTGTATACTTATGTTTTTTTTTTCATTTTTTCCCCACAATACGAGAGTATACAAAAGCTGAAAGTTAGTGTAAAATCAAAAGATGGAGACAAAAAAACACGCCATTATCCCGAATAGCGACGAAGATGGCGAAGAATCCCAATATATCTTAAAAAAAGAGGCAAACTGCACTTCGACGTCGAGTGTATCGATAAATTCGTTGAGCTATCAAAACATCGTAAAAAGTGATCATGACCTCGCTGACGACGACATCCCGCAGGATGTCCTCAATGAAGCTCGTGAGGCTGAGTCGCGTATGATCCCACTAAAATCGAGGGACAAATATGAGCAACAGTACGAAAAGTTCATATCGTATCTTAATTCGAAAAAAATCAAAGTTGTTAACGAAACTGTTTTGATGGGATATTTCAATATGTTATCGAAAGTAAGAGTGCCTAGATCATTGTGGACCATCCATTCAATGCTGAAGGGAACTCTGCTTATGCACCACTCTATCGACATCTCAAAATTCACAAAAGTTACAAAATTTCTATCTGCCAATCAAAAAACTTCGAAACACCAAGAGAAAAAAGCCGACACATTCACGACTGATGAAATCGCAAAATTTCTCTTTGAAGCACCCGATCGTACTTGGCTCGTCGCGAAGGTAAATATTTACATTTTTTTCTTTATAAATTTCAACATAAAATATTCCATTAAAAAATTTCATGCAATTAATTATTTCTAGGTAGCACTCATCGTCGGACTTCATGGGGCCTGCAGAATTTGTGAGCTTCATAACTTGAGAATTGAAAATGTAGAAGATCATAACACATGTCTGAAATTCAATCTCCTGAAGACGAAGACGGGGGGAAATCGAAGTTTTACCGTGACCGGAGAATATTGTAAAATTATCAAGCGTTACATGGCTTTGAGACCACCAAACGTAAACAAACAGAACTTCTTCGTCAAATACGTCAATGGTAAATGTGTTCGCCAAGTGATAGGAATCCACAAAGTAGCTGAAATCCCGACCACGATTGCCAGTTACTTAAATCTTCCTAACCCTGAGAAATTCACTGGCCGTGCATTTAGACGCACATCAGCAACTATCGCAGCAAATGGTGGCCTTCATTTCATTAATTTAAAGAAATTAGATGGTTGGGCTTCTTCTGCAGTAGCTGAAGGCTACATAGACAATTGCTTAGCCCAGGAAAACAAAGTTTCTATACTAATAAGCAATGCTATCGAAGGATCAGCGCCATCTTCTTCCACTGACATCAGGAAGACTCCATTGCTCGTTTCAACTTCCTCAACAACAGTTTATCCACGTCCCTCACCTTCTAGTGGTCAAGTACAACCTCCAGCTCCAAAAACAATGAAAATGAATGCTGAATTTCATTCACCAACTCATGATGACGAAGTGCTGAAAGAAAATCCGATGAACACGAGGCTCGAAGCTCCACTCGACACGAGCCACAATATTCATTTTCACTTCCACAACTGCTCTGAATTAAACTTCTATGGTTTTCCTGGCAAAGAAAATTGAAAGTGAAACCTAAAATTTTTCTTAGCACACTAAAACTTCTGTTCATTTTGTTCTGAGAAACTTTTTTTTCGCACTTTATCCCAAAGCTCATAATTAACTTTAAATTTATCTAAAGAAACGTCCAAAAATGAGAAACATTGTCACTTAGATGTTTAGTAGTTATAGTATTTTGTTTAATGTTTTTATGTTTAGATAATAGTATTTTAGTTTACGATGAAAAAGTTACAAACCTTAATTTAAGATTAAAATAAATTCTCTAATTTATGAAATTGCTTTAGATTTTTGTAATTCTTTCAATGGCGGGGGAGGGGGGCTGCCCCCCTCCTTATCCAATCACTCTTCGTAAATGGGCATTCATGAGAAAATATATCGGGTGCGTCACGCAATACACGCCAGCGTAGCGGGTTGCATATCGGTTGACGCATCCGATCCGCTGCAGGGGCAGGCGTCTGTGTACGGCGCCAGGCGGATAACCGATATGCAACCCGCTACGCTTGCGTGTATTGCATGACGCACCCTGTATTTTAACAGAGTGTAGGAAAAGCGTTATGTAACTACAGGGTATCCTGGTATGGGTAAAATACAAGAAATCGAATATAGGAATCGCGCGAGGGCGAGTGAGAACGCCTCAATAACAAGTAACGAATACCGAATACTAAAATTAAACATTCAATATTTACTATTTAGTGACTGCTGAGCATTATTAAAGATAACTTTTGTACTTCAGTAGTACCTAACTATTGAATACCCAGTAGTAAGACGGAATATTCAATAGTAGCTATTGGTTGCCTATTGAGAACTATTGAACGGAACTTTTGAACTTCATAGTAACTATTGAGGACTATTGGAATCCTCAATAGTAACTATTGAAGGCTATTGATCTGTCAATAGTTACTATTGAAAATTATTGCCCAGTCAATCGTTTTTTTTTCGTAAGGGCTTCGTACCGTCTCCGTATGTTTCTTATCCTAGCCGCCCTTCGCTTCATTTCTAGAGAGATGAATACGCACGAACTTAATTATTGTCGTATTTCTAAAGAAATCATACATTTCAGACGAATAAACAGAAACATTTATTTAACTTTGACGAGAGTCGCGACGCTGACGACTTTGTGATCATAAGAATACATAACCGATGGACGGTCTGCCTACCATCAGGCGCGATTGTACCACACCAATCCTGTTAGTCGAGGGTCGAATACTCCAAACGCTCCGACTTCCAGGGGCCGCTCAGAAGTGATCGATAGCTGCAGTTTTTGTGCGATAGTTTATAAACAATCTTGATTGAGTTGAATAATTAGCAAAGTGGTTAGTACTCTTATTAATATCGAGCATGCAGTCAGATTGACAGATAGGATATCAAGTTACCGAATTGTAACAACTTGTGTGAGGTTATGATTCTGATCAGTTATTTATATGTAATCGGACGATATAACTCAGGGGCGTACGTGAAAATTTGAGATTTTATTCTTTCCAGATCGACGCCGTGTAAGCAATAAAGGATCATCATGTTGCAAACACTACGTGAGCGCTCCCAAAAGAGAAAAAAGCTACTTGCACAGACAGTAAGGATGACGATTCTTTGGTGAACATTATCGTTCGAATGAAAAAGGCCGCGTGTGATCATTTAATATTCGTTCGCGCAGTTGGGAGTTTCCAGCGTTGGTGAGCTAAGACAAATTCTGGGAACGGACGTAGACGACGTGCGGAGGAAAAAGGGAAGGCCTTGTTCATCCAAGTCGGAAGAAGAGATCAAAGGTCTATGCGCGGATACCGTTCCTGCCGATGAAATCGTATACAAAGACTCCTCCACGTTCCTAAAAGTATGTCTTAGCATGCGAGACTTAATGCATAAATGGGGTATCACGGAGAGAAAAAAAATAGCAATGGTCGTTAGTTGGACACTAATGATCGCTGTCTCGAAATATCTTACATGAAATCGAGTATCGAACAGCGACAATCGCTGTTGGGATGTGAGCAAGTCGTGTTCACACAGTAACCATCGCTGTACAAACATGATTTGCTCGCGTTTCTATAGTAATCACTGCTATTCATTGCTAAATTCAACCAGCGATGCCAGAACAGTAACCATCATTATTTTTTCCCCCTGTGTAACATTAACACCGGAGATAAACGATCCATTCGCTGTTCCAGGGAACGCAATCGTCGAATCCGCACAACGACTACTGCCAACACTTCATCGACACGGGACAGCGCCCGCAAAATTTCATCAGAGACGTAGGTTTAGCTGACAGATTCGAAGAATACCCTAAGTTGCGCGAGCTGATCAAGCTCAAAGATGACCTGATTGCAGAAACCGCGACCCCTCCGATGTACCTGAAAACCGATCTCCTCTCCTACAATTTAAAGGAACTCAATTGCAAGTTCGACGTCATTCTCATCGAGCCTCCGCTGGAGGAGTATCAGAGAACTTGCGGCGTGACGAACGTCCAGTTGTGGAACTGGGACCAGGTTCGTGTTTCCGACGCTGCGTTACGTAGAGCGCACGAGATCGCGGCTGGTTTCGAATGGCGCGACTGTAAATCGAATTACCTCGTCAGATAATGGAGCTGGACATCGGTGAAGTGGCCGCCAATCGAAGCTTCGTTTTCCTGTGGTGCGGCAGCAGCGACGGGCTGGACATGGGCCGCTTCTGCCTCCGCAAGTGGGGCTTCAGACGATGCGAGGACATTTGCTGGATCCGTACGAATATCAACAATCCGGGACACAGCAAGAACTTGGACAGCAAGGCTGTGCTCCAAAGGACGAAGGAACACTGCCTCATGGGCATCAAGGGAACCGTGAGGCGATCAACGGACGGGGACTTCATACACGCCAACGTCGATATCGATCTCATCATATCCGAGGAGCCGGAGTATGGATCCATCGAGAAACCCGTGGAAATATTTCACATCATTGAACATTTTTGTCTCGGCAGAAGACGGTGAGATATACAGTGTTAAAAATTTCTACTTTGAATTCGTAAATTATACTGAAAGCTTATAACAGACAGAAAAGTGTGGTAAAATTATTAACAATTTGATGCGAAAACCACAAATTCCATAAGAAATGTGTAGAGAAATCACGACAAATATTGTAGAATCATAATAAGATATCGTAAAGTCACAATATGTATCGTAAATTCCCAATTGTTTTTGAATTTCATAATTACTTTGGTAAATTTAATTCATAAATGAAGAGGTCAGAAGCAAAAGTGCCTAAGTGACATTTTTTGTGAAAATGACTAAGTACAGATTCGTGTTCTCAGTGTTCGGTTCTGTTTGGTGCAAAAATTACCCAATTGAAAATAGTAAGGTAGCGCCATCTTTTAACGGGTAGAAAAAGTTATATAAATGAACTGCTTCATTACACACCAAACTTTGGAGGCTGTTTCTTCAGAGAGAATAAGCATTTTGCTACTTAAGCACTTTTGCTTCTGACCCCTTCAAATGTGTTGGAAGTTTTTAACAACTTCTAACAGTGTACGCAGTCGCCGAATGCGGCCTGTCTAGCGAAGCCGGACGTCACTGGACTCTAATTATTAACGTTTAAACAAAACGCGTCATTTGATTCAGAACATTCCCCCACTTGTTTGCCTGCAGATTACATTTGTTCGGCCGCGACAGTACAATCAGACCAGGGTGGCTCACGGTCGGCCCGGAATTGACCAACACCAACTTCAACGCGGACCTGTACAGCAGTTATTTCACAAGCGGACAAATCACAACTGGTTGTACGGAGAGAATAGAAGCTCTCAGACCGAAGTCTCCCCCGCCGAAGGGAAAGGTTTCCGGCAGAGGAAGAGGAGGCTTCAATCGCGGCAGAGGGCGAGGCCGATAATTGCATTTCGATGCGGTTGCGAGTGTTACGCGTGCTTCGTGATGCGTTTACAAATATATCAGCACACAACTTATACGCAAGATATACATATAAATTTGAAGTAACACAGACGTCATTTTATTTAAGGACGAGTAGGTCGTAAATACGATTCCAAGTATATAACCATGTAACTCGCATCTCTGTGTAAATACATTTATGTACCACATGTAAAATAAAACTTCACATTTTCATAATAACGAGTACGCCGCGTTGTAATTGTCTCTCACAATCCCCATGATTTCCTCTCCTCATTTTCCAACATTTTCTAAGACGTGGGTGCCGTTACGTCGCGTGTCGACTCGCATGTGGAAGGTTCTAGAGTCCACCATACCATCTTACTGTCGATCTTTTCGTTTCGTTTTAAAAAACTGTTTATTTTTACGAAGTATAAAGTAGGTACATCGTATCTCGTTAACAATTAAAACGGAAGAATATAGATGAAAAAGACCAGAGACTCGTTCGTACGACGCGTACATAATTTGTACTTAACTAATAATGACGTTTCGATTACCAGTGGATAATAGATCGTAGCACGGCGGAAAGAATTTCCGCGCGAAGCTACGTATACCTAGGTCTTTCGAGACGTTACACGGTCAGCGATAGATCATTGATCTTTGCACCTTCGTAATCTTTGATTCCGAAGTGCGCTGCCAAAGGACGTGAATAATTTTTATGTCGCCGTCGCTCGATGCGACTTAATATATTGTATTGTATTTTTCTAGAATCGTTTCTACCAGGATTCTCGAGTGATAATTGTTTCGAAATAGTTCCAATTAAATCATCATTCAAAAGTAAACAGTCTTATATAGGTATTTACGAAGAGTGCGAGACGAAAACGGGGCGAGTTTACTTTGTGAAAAAATGTTATTATAATATCAATTTTCAAGTATTTTTAATACATTACTAGTATAAATGGTGAAAATCTGCAGCCACTTTATCAACAACTGATAATTAAAGCTATAGATGATCCAGTTTTTTAATTGAGGCAGGACTTTTCCTCTACTATACAATGTGATCGAGATTGAATGGCAAATAGTTACCGTATATCCTAATTCGGTTTATTACCGAATATCTGCCAATTCAACGTATAGGGGTAACAAGGGCGGTCATTGGCCGTTTAAGCAGACGAATTGTTCAGTTATTGGCATATCTTTATTTATTTTCATCCAATGGATTTCTTGTTAAAACGGGTCAATCACCGAGAAGAGGGAAGGGGAGAGGGGGAGGGGACAACTGGGCTCGTTACCCCTATCATGCAACAAATTTTAATTCAATTATTATAAACATGAATAAGGAATGTAATGGACTTTCCCCTACGCATTACCCAGTGGTAACCGAATAAAGAATTTTTTCTAATTCGCGCAAGGAGGAAAACCGCCGTGCCGCTCTCTAACTTCACAAATATACGACTCACCCCCTTTTGCCCCGTACACTTCACATGTACACCGAGACACTGGCATTGTTGCGATACCGTCATTTATTTTAAAACTATTATAGTAAAATATCATACCACATATTCCCTTACTTTCCCTTTCTTTCCCTCTCTCTTTCTTTCTCTCTTTCTCTCTCCCGATAGACAAAACGGACCGAGCCAGGTTGTTATTACCTACGATCCATCGGATTTGATGGGTGCGATCCTCTAATTTCAAATCGCGAGGTAAAAGTACAATGGGAATAAAATACAAACTGGTTTCGATCGTCGATGTAGAGTCTTTGCATCGAACGCCTCGCGGAGCCACGTAACGAGCCCACGCGACCGAATTACGTTCACGAATAACTGATACTTTTACACGTGTCGCAAAAACGATTTAGTTACGGGTACACGAATGTCGGTTAAACGGTTATACGTCTGAATGAAAAAAAATGGTCGAAGGTGCCTACTTATCGTATCTTACGTACGTACTAAACTTAACATTGGAAAGGTACTGTGAAACTAGCAGTTTGCGTTACTCGGTAGACGTGTCGCGTACCGGAAACGCAGACATTACTACGTATTAAAGTTGCATTAATCTAGATCCATGATGAGTATGTCGTAGAGAGGGAGAAATGGTGACTGACGAAGGACGAGGATCGGGGCGCCGGTTACCGAGGCGAGAACGCGATGATTTGGAGTGATACACTTCGTGCGAGATTAAACATACACTGAGAGAAAAAAAAAGTACCATATGAGGCTAAACTTACTCGCTAGGAAAGAAACTTCAATCACTATCATCTCATTATGTACCTACATTTTGGTTCATATTTGCATAATACTTTTTTGAAGATTACATTTTTATCTACAATAAAATTTTGTATCGATATAGGTAAAAAATTCATACATAATGAGATAATAGTGATTGAAGTTTTTTTTCCTGGCGAGTGAGTTTAGCCTCATATGGTATTATATATTTAATTAAATCTGCGTTTACGAGTGGAGGACTGCAGAATTAGTTGCGCCGGCTTATAAATTTGGTTATAATGATTAACGGCTATTTGAAGAAAACAAGTTGTAGACCATTTGAGTCAATTATTAGTCCAAGTAACTAAATCTGCATTCCCCCAACCGTAACCACCGATTTAGTCAAATTTACTACATTTTTCTCTCAGTGTAGTCCATGAGTGATAATGATACAACGCAACCCGATGGTGCGAACTTTGGCTACCACAAATTTTCCACCCTCGAGACGCGTCGAAGGGTTTGCAATGATTTACATTTCCCAATTTTGTACTCTTTCCCAACGTCAAATTTCTTCTTTTCTTCAATTCTTCAAATCACAATTCTACAATTCTATTTTTACAATTTCTTCAATTCTACGACTTCTCGCGGGAGAAAATTCTATCGTGCCAAATTTCCCTTCACCCGCGACCCGAGTTCGATCGAACTCCGTCGAAGTGTACGAGTACATAATCCCGCGCCGACCCGCCCTCCACCATATCTCTGGCGAACATATTCCCGCACGCGCGACTGCACCCCCTCTACTCCGTGACGCAAGACGAGAGTTTACAAATGCGTATCGAGAGCGCCTTTCACGCATTTGCAAACGCCCCGTCGTCCAGCGATGCGTGGATGCGCGGTTTTCACTTTCAAACTACACACAACTGAAGAGAGTTCGACGCGATAACGGATTGCGAGCGCGAACAACAGCGACATGCGGATCGTAAAATCGCGCCTCTTTTCCCGCACCGCCACCGTTGGAGGGACGCCGCGAAAGAACCCAGACAACACAATCAAAAAAGCCATCTTGAAGTAAACCGTAGGAAGCCTAATATCTCACTTTTTGTTAACTTACATTTCATGTTATCGAAAAGATGACTGTTGGATAACTCAAAATCAAAGTTATCAAAAAATGAGACATTAGACTGTCTTTTAGTAATACGCTCAAAGAGAAATGATAAGTCGAGATGACGTCCAAATGATGGCACTGATTTAAGGTAGTTTTATCACCAGACGAAAGATCGCAGAAAAATTTCATTTTTTGATATAATGTTTACCAAACTAGAAGAATTGATTTATTAAAAAAAATTGGAGTGCAGGTTATCGACGATTTTCAGGAAAAAAATTAAATTTAAAATGAGTTCTTGAGCATTATGCAGCATAGGAAAAAGGGGACTTTATTTTCATACTTCCATGACTTATGTACTGCAGATTTATGACGAAAACTCTTTAATACGATGGTCATTTGAAAAGTTTCCGGCCTTTTTAGGAAAAAACACATATTTCAAGGTAAAAAAATTATTTCTCAACATAGTCTCCTCATAACTCGATATATTTAATCCATCGTTTCTCTCAACCTTTTAAGCCGTTAGAAAAAATTCTTTTTGTCCACCTGAAAAATACCGGTCTACAGCGTTTTCCACCTTGGCATTTGTTCCACATTTTTTCCCTTCAAGAAATGTTGGATCCAGGTCCATCGACAGTTATCAAACGTCGCAAAAATTCAGCTGTATTTTTTTTATACAGCTCAAGACACTTGCGCGACACGTCAAGCCGTACGCGCATTTGGTCCATTGTCAACAAACGCGGTACCCAGCGCGCGGATAATTTTCTCATACCCAAATCCTCGTGCAAAATCTTGTGCACCCGTTCATTTGATATCTTACAAGCCTCAGCAATCTCCTTCACGGTCAATCGACGGTCTTCTATCACAGTTTCATGCACTAAGTCCAAATTTTGTCAGTTGAAACAATTTTTTGGCGCCTAGAACGTTCATCAAAAATGCTGGTACGGCCACGTTTGTACTTAGCCACCAAATATTTGACGGTTTTGTACGAAGGGGACACTTCACCGTACACTGAGTCTAACTCGTCTTTTATTTCCTGAGTTTTTTTCTTCTCAAATAAAGGAATTTGATCACCATTGTCGACAGAAAACATCTTCTGTCAACTTTATAAAAGTGCCATGAGTAAAGTACTGATCGGAATGACTTGAAACTTTTATGGGATACATGTATCAACGCCATTTTTATCAGGCGATAGCAAGAATTAAATTCTATCACGACTGCTTGTCAATAAGGCCGCAAACTTTTCAAATGACCCTCGTATATTTCTGAAACGGTTGAAGAATTTAATCTTTAAAAATAAAAGGACCTTACCGGCCATTGGATGAGAAAATGTAACTAAAGACGTAAATCTGGAGAATCTCGCTAATAAAGTATAACTACCAAGCATCCTCTGAACTACTAAAGTATGGAAGAATAGTGCTAAAAATATTTTATTATTTTAGGTTGATAAGTATGTTATCAGTTATGATTTAAAAATATATTTCTTTTCACTAATTTAGTCGGGCCCTTCTTATACTCCCATCGAATACGGCCCACGTGATAGAACTACCTTAACTACCTTAAGAGGACGTCGTGTAGATGTCATTTGAACGTCAATTTGACTTATCACTTCTCCTTGGGCGTCCCAGTCAGAAATGTATGGTCGATTGACGTCCAACGTCGATCGAAGTCGAAACGACGTCGTATCGACGTTGACGAATGATCCATTTCTGATTGGAATAGGCAGTCTAAAATGTCTCATTTTTTGATAACTTAAATTTCAAGTTATCCAACAGTCATGTACCTATGGATAAAATAAAATCAAAGTTAACAAAAAGTAAGACATTAGACTGCCTACGGATGACTTTAAGATGACTTTTTAGATCGTGTTGTCTGGGAGTTATGTCCGGACGAATTCGACTCTTCGCCGCGGCGCGTACATTTGGTTACTCTCGCTCCCCGCCCGATTCGCGCAGCTCGCGGAACGGTACAAAAAATACTCTTAAGCATATAATTACACGTTACGCACGGTATATGTATGTTTCCTCTTACGCGGCGATAGTCATTTTCGTATTCCCTCGTTTCTTGTTTTCCCGATTTTTTTAAAACTCTATCTCTGAGATCAAGTCAACTTCTCCTTTGTACTCTATAGGTTGAATTGAACACTACTTCAATGTAACATTGATTCTGGCTTAGATGCTTATAGACTCGTGGATCTTGCGAGAGATTTTCAGCTTCCTCTCTCTCGACTTTACAAACGCGATTACAAAATATGTACGAAGCGAAGCGTTAAATGTATTAACAAAAACAGGAGAGAGGGACCGAATTTACCCTCCCCCGTGCGGGGAGAAAAGATACTCTATCGCAGCCGTGCGTCTCGCCCTCGAGTTTCCTCCCACTTATCCACCGATATCGTATGTGTATATTTACAAGCCGCGAGACGCTTTCTGTCCTTCCGATTGTCTCGCCGCGAAACCGCATGCGTTTTACATATCGCGATCTTGTCGCTTTCAGAGACGGGCAGGACCGGGACTTAGCGTAACCTTCACCCCCGTCATTCCGATTCCCGAGGTGTTCGCATCGTCTGCGCCGACCCGACTTCCAATCTGAGAACATACGTCCGCGATCGTCATTCCAGCGCACATGGCGGGTACTCGTTGACCTTTCGCGGCTTCAGTCGTGCGAATCAGTAACGCGGGTCACGCGCTGGACGAGGCGCGGTCGATTCGCGCGCCCAAAAGGCGATTAAGGTTTCTCGAGCTATACAGGGGCTTTTTCCCTGCTAAAAGTTAGTCCACTGAAGTACAGTAACACTCTAAAGTATGTTCTTCGTGCGATGTGGCGACAACGTTTGACGTACAGTAGTATGTGTGTATCTGTGAGTTCAAAAACGGAGCCCAAAACATTTGGTCATGTATCTGTACGTTATGCAACGTTGCCACATTGACTTATCAAAGGTTAAATGTATAAAGAACAATTAATAAAAAAAATAACGAGCTTCTTAATGAACGTGAAAATTGGTATAGATGATTTTAGTTCATTAAACTTGCTGTTCAAAAAATGTCAAAATTTGTTCACTATTTTTCTCAGAAATATCGCGGTTTGTTGGTTATAACCCATAAGAAGACATGTTATTTTGTTATTCAAAAATCTTTGCAACGAGCTTCTTAAAAGACTTGAAAATTTAACTGAATTTTTTTTACTTCAATCTACGGAATGTGCAATATTTTTAAGTATTTCTCACTATTTTTAGTATAACGCTCGAGAAACCTTAATTAAGAAGACCCCACGATAACACGTCGAAATGCCTCAGAAGAATTGACATCTCATTATTTGGAACTTATATAAATATGAAATAACGCGTACAGTAAAATTGTATCGTTACGTTCTTCCTCAGGTTTAATCGATCATTCGTTAAGAGGCCAACACAACCCGTCTGGAAATGTAAAGCTATATTTTCAACATGGTGCATAAGAACCTTTTGCATTTTCGCCACCACACTTAAAAAACATAAATCTAGAGCCCTATAGAAAAAAACATAATAATAATAAATTTCTGATTTTGCCGATTGATTACAACAAAAAAATTTATTTTTTTTTCTATAGGGCCCTAGATTTATGTTTTTTAAGGGTGGTGGCGAAAATACGAAAGGTTCTTATGCACCATGTGTTGGAAATATTACTTTACAGCCGCGACAAAAATGCCCGAAAATTGTCGCGGCTGTAAAGTAATATTTCCAACATGGTGCATAAGAACCTTTCGTATTTTCGCCAGCACACTTAAAAAACATAAATCTAGGGCCCTATAGAAAAAAAAAATTTTTTGTTGTAATCAATCAGCAAAGTCAGAAATTTATTATTATTATATATTTTTTTCTATAGAGCTCTAGATTTATGTTTTTTAAGTGTGGTGGCGAAAATGCAAAAGGTTCTTATGCACCATGTTGAAAATATAGCTTTACATTTCCAGACGGGGTGTGTCGGCCTCTTAAGGAGGGACATCAGTGAAATGAAAATGGACCAATTACTAAGATTTGTTTTTCTTATAATCTTCACTTCATCAGAACGCTACTGTCAAAATTTGAAATAAATTCACTTAAGGTAGTATCTCCACGAGATCGTTGAATTAAGAAATGGTTGAAACTTGACATATATGTTATTTAATGCATTATCCAAACATCTGTGTAATTTAAATAAGTTTGACCATCCCAAACCTGAAATATTTACACTTGAAGTTGGCTTGATTTACACGTAACAAATACGTTATGATGGACAAAACAGTGCGTCATTAATTCTACCGTCAAAACTAAAATTAAGAAGTTGATAAAAAAAAACGAGGATAAGGTAGAGTAGGATATCACGAATAATGTGAAAAAAAAATGAGAATGATTCACCATCTAGTTTCCAAGATATAACCATGAGAAGCCCTCACAATTTTGGTCGTATAGCATATATCTGCAAGGCCTGCAAGCGAACGAGTGCGTGGAGGGGGAACGGGACGGCGAGTCACGAGCGTCGCTTACACGCACACAGAAGAGTGCGTCGTCTGTATATACAAGCTATTTCGTGTATTGGGGCAAAGCCCGGACAGTCCCGACAAAAAGTTTACTGGCAATGGTAGATTAAAAACACAATGTAGAATATATTTTACGGCAATAAAATGGTATCCATCGTATTAACTATTAGTACCGAGTCAATATTGCGTAGTTTTTAATTTTATTTACTACTAATTAAACCAATTATCAATATTTTAAACATGAACATGGCATGTAACGTTTGGTTGAGGTCGTCGCGGAGGAACTACCTTAACCGTTTTTTAACATTCATGTTTGAAAAGTTACTGGTTAACATGGGACCTTATGGGCCGATGATTTGATAGTAATAATATTGGCTCTTAAAATGGAAGAAATGGTAAAAAGAAAACGTTTTATCTTGCATGTAGTTATAAACTTCTATCCTACACAGTTTAAACCAATTTCACAGTAGTTTTTACGTAATTTAGTAAAAGGTTTCAAGAAAACGGAATTTTGGAACGAATAGGGGAAAACGTGGCAATAGCGCGTGACGTCAGAGGAGAGGTCAGACGGTGCGCTAGGATTCAAACCCGAGACTAATGCAGCATGACCCGCGCAGTACCGCACAATTGCAGGGACCTTAAAATTTACCATCGGCCGGGCTTGGTCGGTACTCGAGTTATTTATACCGGTAGAAGTCGAGGCGGTAGTTAAGGGCCTTCTAAACGGGCAATATTTTACTACAATATGTGGCTGCAACACAGTGGCCGGCCACATTGCCAGCAATACCAGCCAGACGAGCCAGACTATACAATTTAGGATAATATTTTTAGTATGTCCCGACCATATATAGCTACACATTTTTGGTATCGTCACCCGTTTAGCCGCGCCTTTAAACATGGGCCATACTGTTGCAGAAAATATTGCCGAAATATATATTGCCGAGCCATATACTGCATTAAAATGTTTTCATGATGACTGGGCTATAGTTGCCAATATTGCAGCCACATATTGCAGTAAAAATATTGCCCGTTTGGATGCCCCTTTAGAGTTGGTGTTAATTCGGGAGATCGAAGCGTCTAATCTCGAAATCGTGAATTTGTGAATTATGGTGAGTAATTTCCTTTCCAACGATGACATTGTGCCGTGATATTATACATTTTGAAAGCAATATTTGGCTACTGATAGAACCCACGTAAACATATAGCTTTGAGGTTATGAATATCAAAATATGTACGCAGCTGTCACACGTAGAATTCTGTCGGCAAGTGGCCGTTTTTACCGACAAATCTCGTACCAACCTCTTGGTCAAAAACTGCGGTGTTGCCACGTTTTTCTCATTTTCGTACTCGAATAAATAATGTAAAATTTAACAGTAAGAAATTTAAATAAATATTACATTGATTTTTTAAATCAATAATAGTGCAATGATAAGCCACATTTTGTGACATTAAAAAATAACGTATATATAATTTTTGAGTTAACTAAAATTTAATTATCTAATATTGGCAATACGCGTTGAAAGCTTTGTTCTTTCCCTCCTCTCGCCTCACCCCGTAGAGTCCTGGTGTCCCTCCTTAATTTTTACGGCTGTAAAAATATAGTCTAAAGGGGATCAGCGCGTCGGATAATTCGTTGGCTAAATTATTTCAAGACCGAATCCTCTCCGAACTTTATTCGCGTAGATCCCGAACCGCGTGGTTAGACTGCAATTAGAATTCGAATAATTAAGTCTTACAAAACGGATTGAAGTCTACCTTTGCTCTTCTTTAGTTAGGGGTAGAGGGGGGGGGGGGGCAAAATTGTTAAATATTAATAATGTCTGAATATAATATACTGTTAACGAAACAACTACTATCTCCCTGCTTTCCCCCAAGGGCGGAACAAAGCGGGGACTGGTCAACATTTTTAATTGACAGTTAATTCGTTATTTGATCAAACATCAACATAACGATAGGTACCATTTAGGCTGTATTTGTTATCTAAAGAATTCCTTTCAACACCATGTAACTAATTCTGGTGCAGAAAGATTCTTTCATTACTTACTTGTGTTGTAATAACAGAAGATTCTTACATCAAAGCCAAAAAACTAGGTGCGTGTTCCATAACTTCGCTATGTAATGTCAGACTGAGCTGCAACGTCCAAGACTACACCAGGGCATTTCGTTAACTAAGTTTATACGGTTTTTGTTAGATATCGCTCTGCTGCACGCGAATTATCGACAACTCCCCGCTTTGCCCAGCTCCACACTTTGCCACCCCTTCCCTTATTCGTTACGAATAGTAGTTATTTTCGTTATGAGCGTGCAAACGCCCGAATGACGAATTCTATTTTTTGTCACTAACAAGAAGAGGGCTCGACCCATAGGACACCGATTTGAACGGCGTTTTGGTTAAACGGTAGCCAAAAGGGTCACAAACAACCCCCTAAAACGGTTGCTGCCAATGCGGCATCGTTTATTTATAAACAGTATTTTAGTTCTTACACTGTCGGACCGGACGATAGTAGTCTGATTTTAAACAATAGTCTCTACAGCGGCACGGTGGCGCAGTGGTGAAGGGTAAGTCTTACCACGCAGTGGACTCGCGGGTTCGATTCTTGCTGCGGACAGTTTATTTTTTCGTTTATTTATTTCTATATTGTGAAATAGTAATTTCTATTGCAGATATAAAAAAATGTGCTGAAAAAATTAATTTTAAAGAGGAAATGAAAATGGGAAAAATCATTCAAACGAAAAATATTTTCTAGTATTAAATGTTTTTGGTTTTTTCTTATTTCTATAATATATAATTTAATTATCGAAGGAAAACGTGTTTTTTACATTCAATTATAATTTATATACTTATCATAAAAACATGCAAAGCAAACATGTTCTTCGCACCAAGAACATTGAATAAAAGACACATTTGAACATTCACATTTATTTTCTGTAAGAGTCAAGGGGAAACAAACCTCATTAACATTAACAAATAACGGCCGTTCATCCGTGAGTTTTGACGCAAACCAAGCATATCTAATCATATGCTTGGTTTGCGTCGAAATTCACGGATGAACGGTCGTTATTTGTTAATGTTAATGAGGTTTGTTTCCCCTTGACTCTTACAGAAAATAAATGTGAATGTTCAAATGTGTCTTTTATTCAATGTTCTTGGTGCGAAGAACATGTTTGCTTTGCATGTTTTTATGATAAGTATCACCCAAAAAATTGTAAACATAGCGCATCAGAGTCTTCATCCGAGTCAGAGACCGACAAAAGCGATTAAATATTTTGGTATAATTAGTATAAGTATAAATAATAAATTATAATTGAATGTAAAAAACACGTTTTTCCTTCGATAATTAAAGTATATATTATAGAAATAAGAATAAATCAAAAACATTTAATACTAGAAAATATTTTTCGTTTGAATGATTATTAGAATTTTCATTTCCTCTTTAAAATTAATTTTTTCAGCACATTTTTTTATATCTGCAATGGAAATGACTATTTCACAATATAGAAATAAATAAAACGAAAAAAAAACTTCCCGCAGCAAGAATCGAACCCGAGTCCACCGCGTGGTAAGACTTAAGCCAGCTCCATACGATGCGTCCAGCGTTGGTTCAACGCTGGACAAAATTGCCGTTTTCGGGTCCACACGATGTGGCGAATGCCTTCCAGCGTTGGACACATCGGCATTCGCCACATCGTGTGGATGGACGCTGGCGAACTACATGCTTCCAACGTCTTCCAACATTGGCCACATGCCACGTTCGGGCTTCTGTCGGTAAATTTGATCCGCGTCAAAGGAGCTTCGAGCTACACAAAACAAAAAGTAAACAAGTTGAATGTCGAATTCTTCATCGCTCCTGGAATATGTCAAGCACACGGTCGCTGGTTTGGGTTTGTGATGAACGATGCTTCCGACATACTTCCAACGCTGGAAGGCGAGGGGCTATTCACAATCGTAATCATGGTGTCACTCAATTTTGTAATCAAAGTGCAATCACACTGTAATTAATGAAGTCAGTGTAATCACTGATTACGAGTGATTATATTTTCTGTCGTCATTTTTTGGTAATCAAAATATAATCATTTGTAGTCATTTGTAATCACTGTAATCATCAAAAACCGCCACGATCCCCCTTTCACGTCCCTGACGTAACGCTGTCGCGTATTCGCTCAAACGCTCCTGGCATTTGGGCCGTACGTAGAACGGTATGAGGAAGAAATTCGACACTCCTTGGGTCCTTTGAGTAGGGTCCCGAGATTTACAACACTTAACCCTGCCTTCCCCATCTTCCGGGAAATTTCTTCGCGTTGTGTGTTAGCACTCCCGCCCCCGGTCGCAATAGAGAAAGCTAAAAAAGTCGCACAACAAGTGCTCCTAGTCGAAGAGCGACCAGTACGTTCAAAAACCTCCGAGCGCATGCACCGTATTGCGGCGCCATCTACGAATTTGGCAATTCTGGCCTCGGATTCGTAATCAGCGACCCCAAAAACCCCCGAGTACTCGAATTCAGATCAATCCGTTAACTCACCAGATATGGGTGACGCGGCGATGAACGTGTTAATGAATTTTTTGTCACTCAGTGTCAAATACTCGGTTTCATGGGCGTCCTCGACGCATGTGAAATCATCTTTCACACACCAATTCGTGAAAAGTTGCGCAGTGCGTGAAATCGTCAACCTCGTATTTGACACTTAGTGACAAAAAATAGAATTCGTTATTCGGTTGTTTCGTGCCGTTTTAACGAGTGTGATTGCCGTACTCGCTTCGCTCGTGCGACAAACTTCACACTCGTTAAAAACAGCGCTTCACGCCCTCATAACGAAAATAACTATTTTGTTTTCCTTTACAAATTGGTGTAATTTTATTCATTGCTGATTTGTTCATTAAAAACAATTAATTAATAACAAAGACAGAGTGAGGACATGATTTCAACAGTTACTAACATATTGTAATCACTGATTACAATTTCACTGTAATCACTTATTACAATTTCACTGTAATCATTGAAATCGTTTAGTAATCATGAAGTCACCTTCAAAGGTAGTGGTAATCAATGTAATCACTGACTACTGAAATCAGTGTAATCACCGTAGTAATCGCTTGTAATCGATTACATTTTGTAATCAGGGTGTCACCCAAATTAAATGTGAATAACCCCTCGCTGGAAGGTCCTTTGACGCAGCTCAAATTTACCGACAGAAGCCCGAATGTGGCATGAAGCCAACGTTGGAAGCATACCATTCGCCAACGTCCATTCACACGATGTGGCGAATGCCGATGTGTCCAACGGTGGAAGATATTCGCCACATCGTGTGGAGCCGGCTTTACCCTTAACTACTGCGCCACCGTGGAAATTGTCGTTTAAAATCAGACCACTATCGTCCGGTCCGGCAGCGTAAAAACTAAAATACTGTTTATAAATAAACGAAGCCGCATTGGCAGCAACCTCTTTAGGGGGTTGTTTGTGACCCTTTTGGCTACCGTTTAATAAAAACGCCGT